>OY740773.1:87844860-88226615 GCA_963513935.1 Aphrophora alni | reverse complement strand
TATATTGCATTCTAAGCTATAAATATTATTATACCAGCTGATAAAACAACAAGACAAACTTACATTATACAAAGGATGGCAAGCAAAATTGTAATAAATATGTTCATGTTTGTATTTAGTCTTAGCTTTGACTACTCAGGCCAAGTTTTTGGCTTGAGTTATTTTCTTAGCTTAAAGAGTTAATTTTAGTTTCCAACATGGCGCTAGGCTGTGTTGGCGTTTTTCTCCTCTATGTTCTAGTTTCATAAACACAAATGATCATAATGTCTGATTAAATTATATTAATAATACTGGAAGAAATAATTGTTTAAAGTATCTACAACAAAAGCAGAATCCACTCTTTTTATTAGAAAGAACAACTACATTACCTATGCCTCACAATTAGAAATAAATAAAATGGAACTGTGAATAAATGACAGCCCAAAGCTGCGAGAAATATATCTTGACAAGAAACTTTAATGGAGGAATGAAATTCAGTGAGTGATAGTCAGTGCAGAAGATGTTTAAACACATTAAAAGCTGTTGGTGGCCGAAATTGTTGTGCTAACACCACAACCTTGAGAATGTTTTAAATCACACAGATATGATAAAAAATGACTTATTACTGCTAGATTTGGGATTCTGCTGCAACAACTTGTATCAAAAATGTTTGAGTTATATGGTCGACAGAAGTGAGTATCTGTTTGGGTTGACCTAACATATCAACAGTCATTGCCATGGAAATGGAACTAGCAATGGAACCATTAGACCTTCATATTAGGAGACAGATTTGGAACAGAAATCTCAAGAATCTAGTATTACCAGAATTCCATTCATTGGGACCATTAACAGAAACAAAGGTAAAGCAATCCCTTTCTCACAGATTATAAATTTTATCACAAACTTTACTAAATACAACAATGCTATGGTGAACCACCCTAGGAGGTCATGGTGTCCAACTCACCATAAAAAATAACGAAAAGTGGTCTGCAAGAATCCTTTAGGCTTGAAACCTTTGAAATGTTGAATACTACATATTAGAACTTCATAAGAATCTTCAAACGATTCAATGAATTTAGACTAGAGTAAATTGGGTGCAGGCTTCTACAACCAAATGACCGATGCAAATTATTATGTCATGTAAACTACATCAAGTATAGACACTGACCTGATGGCAATCAATGCTGTACTGACACCATGTCTTGACTCATCTAATAAGGAAATTTGATTTCTTACACACTCAAAGCCTGGTTTAGAAACTCTGAAAAACAATGAAACTAATAAATATTCATTCTGAAGTGTAGAACTGAGAGTCCTGTTCAATCACATAAATACAAAAATAAAAGAAACCATGTTGTTCTAATCGATCTATGCTTACTGTGGGATCAAGGGAAATGGAAAAGCAGATCAAATAACAAAAAAGACTGCAGAAATGGCCCCAGTTAGTATTTCTTTACAAAGTGTAAAAAAGCATTGGCTGCAACCATCTAAGCTGAATGGATTGAATGATGAAGATTCAGGGATAGTGGCAGATATCTTTACACACTGCAGCCAATACTTGGCCACCCACATCAATACCGAGACATCTCAAGACCTGTAGCTATTTTCTGCGAGGGTAAGAATAGAACACATTGTGACGAAACAGTACCTTCATCATTTAGGTTTGCCTCGCAGAAGAAGAAACTCTAGAACATATCCTGTTGGCATGCACAATGGTTAACATGGTGAGAGTCCTTGAGGATCTCAGTCAGCCCAAATGGAATCTTGGGGGTGCATTGAGAAAATGAAGATGTAAGTAATGTAAATGAAAATAATTATAAAAAATAGTTTAAAAGTACAATTTATAGAAAATATCATGAAATCGTTTAATTATGACAGACAAATGAATGGAAAAACTATAATTTTGTTTATAATTGTGCAATGAAAAGTACTTCAAATACTTCTTAACATATTATTTAAATGTGCAAAATTTAGAATTGTAAATATTTTAAATGGTACTCTTCATACTTCACATGTTGTAGCATATCTGGGGTTACTGATATTATTTGCTCTGGTGGATATTAAATAGTTTCAATAGTCTGATATTATTATTACAAGAGAGAAGCTTTTACATTTTAAATTATACTTTAGAAATAAATAACTGAAGTGTCTTTAGGAGATGTAATGAAAATTAGATATAAATTTAACACTTAACACTTATGTAAACAAACACAAAATTAAATTGCAATAACCACGACTAATTTTTTGGAATTCCTGTGTCTATAGTAGTACTGTTTAAATATACTATTTTAAAGCAAGATTTTTTTTTCATTAAGTCAGAATTGTCAGTACAAAACAGAAAACCTTCTTCTATTTACAAATAATGTTTAAATATGCCTCTCTATGATTATAATCTTAAAGGCTCTACTCTGTCCTAATCTACTCAATAAAAACATTAAAAAGTGTGTGGTATTATATAGAAAGTAATTAAATTTCTAATAACGGACCAAATCAATATCTCTTAATTATATATACAGTAAGTACCCTCAGACTAGGATTGTGTCTGGTGTAAAGGGCATGTCCTCCCTTACTAGCCTGATTTGACAGTACAACCCATTACAAGAAAACTAGGTACACAAATTAATGCTTAGCTACATTTAATTCCTAAAGTTACAACTCTGTGACAGACTTTTGTAAACGTTTTATTCTTATTTACACCGATAAAAGAAACACAAGTAAGGTACGTGTTTACACAGAAGCATTTGAGGTCTATATTATTATTATTAGGGTTGTACCGCTGAAAGTAAACACAACAAACAAAGTGTGGGGGCTCTTCTTTTCCTCCCCACCCCAGACACATTCCTACCTTGAGGATGCTGTATATGTGTTCATCAGTAGAACACTTAAAAAAATTAGAGAAGTTACCTACTATGTTATACCTCCTTCTGTCATAGTCTTGTCCAAACAGTATATTCTGCCTTATTGAGCCAGCAAATATCCAAGGCTCTTGTGAAGCATAAGAGATAGAGCCATTGACATGTACCTGGCCTTGAGAGGCTTGTAACTCTCCCAGTAACAGCTGTAGCAATGAACTCTATAAAACATAATATCACTAAACATGTGTATAAAATTTGAGAGAAACTATACAGAAAGATTTAGAAAATCCAACTTCATATCATCACATATTCATGGAGTTTTTAGACTTGATTTATTAAAAGGTGTTCAAGAGAAACAAATTTGTCGTTCAATATATAGATTGTAACAAATACAGGATACAAATAAATTGAATTTTCTGTCATTTTAAAAAGATTTTAGTAAAACACAATTTTTAAAACTAGCATGTAAATAAAGTGGACAAGTCATAGGAAACATTTAACCCTTAGCACGCGTATGACAGGTTTTCACGTAACCCTCAACTTGACTGGTAACGCGTATGACGGGATATCTCGATTCAACACTATTTGACTTCTGCAGGTATTTTTAATTCGTTTAAAGTCCAATAGAGTGCAGGGAAATGTCCTATTGGTATAATGTGACACTCCCACTACGGTATTTGTTCTCGATCACCTGTCGTTGGTCTTTATTTGGTTGTTATAGCAACCGGGCACCATTTTGTGTTCTGCCCCAGCGCGTATATCGTGATTTCTCGTTCTACTATGACTGTCAGTTGTGAAATGTTTTGTGTCAGTGTTATAACACTGCTATAGCTGTTCATTGTTGATTTGTTTAGGCCGTATTATTGTTTATATGCATATTTAGTCTATATCAGTAATTTTTTTGATGTCCTGAATGTAGGTAATTATTATGAGCAGTAGAAAGATATTTGAGGAGGCAGCTGCAATAGACCCATACGCCCTTACGCCCTTATTGGGGAGAACGCGGATTCGGATTCCCCGTGTATTTCTGTGTAAATAAGTGAAAGTTTCATTGGGAAATCTCAAGTCATTATGTTGGTATAAGCGATTATGTCAGCTGTTGTTACAAGCCCTTCTTGTATAGAGCAGGAGATACTTATGCAGGAGATAATTTTTTAATACGGTATGTTGATTTTTCTCAAAATCTTGTTTTAATAAAATTTATTTGTTTGATGAAATTGAGGTTATTTTGAATTAAATAGTAGGCCTACTTTTATATTTAAAAAAATAATATGATTTGTTTGTAAATATAAAAAAAATATATAATCTGTTTCATAGGGCGGTCAAAAATGTGAAATTAAGTATTTTTTTCTTGTTTTAATCTGTAAAAATAAATAAATAATAAAAGCCAATCTACATTTTTTTTTCCTACCAAATATATCTGTAAGAACCCAAAATCAAATAGAACTTTAAACAATTACAATTTTTTTTTCCCCCTAATAACACGTTATGAGTAAGTAGCCTAAATTGTTATTCAGCGTGCTAAGGGTTAAAGTTTTTTTTTATTCATTATGGTTTCACAATAAACTATTTCATTATCACCATATGCTGATTATTTAAATACTAGCTGACCATGGACAGAACTTGGGATAGAACAATGATGTAGTTTAATGTAAATATAATGTCAAAATTAGCTACTAATTTATAACACCTGATTGGTGAAATAATGTATTATATTCATTGTAACTGTTACAATGGAGAAAACATGTTTTTGATTCATTGTTAAACTGGATAGTTGTTTATGCTAACCATTAACATTATGCTAATAAAGGATGTAGGGTTATCTTTTTATTTGTCATAGCATAGATTTGTCATTTAATCATTAGACCATTGACCTTTTCCATACACTAGTGCTCTTATGTAGACCAACAGGTGAATTTAATGTATCAATTCTATGCCATCATAATTATATTCATGCAACAATTTTATTAAATGCAACTACCGGTTTTATTTATTACTGATGATTGATCATAAATTGTAGCCCTATCTACAGCTTACAGTTAGTTCAAGGCTTCTTCAATGGCTCCAAATATAAGTTTTGAGGAACGAAAATTGACCCTGAAGGAATACTGGAAGTTGGTGAAAGTTGAAACTGTTTATAGTAACTGGGAAGAATCATTTTAAACACAACTTCCATCCAGATTTGCAATTTACAAAGCGTAAATTAAGTTTTAAAAAACAGGATAAGTTTTTAATGCAAAGAGAAAAGTGGTAGACCAGTTACTGTTATGACCATGGATAACATGCAATTGGATACTGAAGCTTTTAAAAAGCCTAAAAAAAAATCAAAATTAAGAGTTTCGATAGAGCTTAAAATTTCAAGAAGATTTTTGTAGTAGGTGCAATGTTGTCTCGGTTTTATTTTGATTTGCCCAAGAGTTGTTCATGGTTTGTTGGAGGAAGACCTAGACTGGTGTCTCCAGTTTTCTAAAATAACGGCAAGATGGAAGTTAAGTCTTGATGAAGTTTTTTGGTTTGACAAAACTTGTTTAAGTTTGCAAAACTGTATTTACTTTTCACAGGGTAACTCTCAAGAAACCACTGAAAATTAATCAGCTTAGGGTCATAGTTTGAGTTGACCTGACCTACAACAGTATTTTTAGCCCATTATTTTGTGATGGTATGGTCAATTGTAAAAATGTTGGATAGCACTGTTATTCAGCAATTAGACAGCACTGTGGCAATAATATTATTTTTTCACAAAACAGTACCCTACCTTCTATAATAATTAATTCTGTATGAGAATTACTGGATCGGAAGATTCCTGGTAGATGGATTGGTCGTCGTGGTTCATTGATTGCTCGTTATGATCAAAATTTGACATCCATGGATTTTTACTTCTTTGGGATTGACAAAGAGAAAATATTGTCTTAGAAACCATGCAGACTAAACAAGATGTAATAATTTATATCTGATGCCTTACATGAAACTGAGAACAACAAAGATCTTTGATGTCATGTGTAGCTCTGTTCAAAAAAGACTGAGCCAATCAAGATGGCTGTCACCCTATGAAGTTAAATTGTTTCCCAGATTATGTTATTTATTGATTAATAGTAGATAATATATATATTTTGTTAAAGTTAAAATTGTAAAACTAATAAAAATCTTATAAAAGAATGAACAATTACTTATTTCAACTGTTGGTCTATGGCGTATGAGCACCCATGTAAATAGACATTAATTTAAACAAACTAAATACTCAAATACACATCACACAATAAAACAATTCTCCATTATTCATAGCATGTTCTACAGTTACAAGTATAATGGCTTAAAAAACAAGCAGAAACATTGTATTTTCCAGTAAGCCTAGTCCTGATATTAACAGCTTACCTTCCCAGATCCTACTGTCCCAATTACTCCCACCAACTGTCCAGTTTTTATCTTAAGGTTTATGTTTTCCAATGTTAATTCTTGTGAGTTAGGCATCCAACAAGCATTCACGTTATGTAATACTACACTATAAATACTTTTGTTTTCATAATCTTCATTTTGAAATGCCTTATTAACAATACCATCTTCATTCTGATGTTTATATGACTCCTTCCCATTGACCTGGCCATTCTGTTTATCGTGTGATTTTTTACTTTTGAATGGGATTTTTGGGGTTCTAGATGCTGCATAGTCTATTCTAGAGCCATATTCATCACGCAGCAAGAAATTCTGTGGATGAAACATTTTGTAAATATTACTGAAATTTAAGAAATAAAGGTATTTATCTTTAAAAGAAAAACAAATTTAGCTCCACAAATTAAACACACTTATATATATAAAAGTTTTATCAAGTATAATGCAACTACTGAGTCCTTTTTAAGTAGCTTAACTTTTCTAGTGTTCATTATGAAGGATCTATAAATTATCTAACTATTTAGTTTTAATTGTAATTTTTAATTGTTAATATAATTTTAATTCATTGTATAATATTTACATCTGCATATATTTTTTTGACTAGATACATTGAATTTATGAAAAAAGAACAATGACACTAGATACAATTTCAACTTTGTGGCTTCAAATACTAAAATTATGGACCCTTGTGAGAGCTTGCACTTGTTGAAAGGCTTTTAATATCTAAATAATCATTGAAAAAAAAAAAAAAATTAAAAAAACACACACACACAAAACTGTGTAAGTTTAGTAACAAAATAGTTTAGTTTAGTGCAAAATAGACACAACTTGCTTGCTTGACGTAAATAAATTAATTCAAAATTTAAAGTATTAGCAGTAATCAAATGGTTTTTATTTCCATTATTTCTTTAAATAAATTAATTTTTTTTTAAATAACTTGCACAAACTCAAACTATACTTTAGTCTTTTTAGTCTCATCCATTTAAAGTAAAGCACATTTATAATATTGTTAAAAATTTGCGAAACAATAACTTCTCCTATTCTTATGTTTATGGGTAAGGTACTTCTTTAGCAATGTTTGGATACAAATTAAAATTGGACAAAAAGTGTGACTGCTAGGAAATGATTTTAATTAGTTAACAAAAAAACTCCAGTGTTTGTGGTTTTTCCGACTAACGAAAAGTTGTCTAAGCTGTTCTAACAAATAGTACCAAATTATGTGAAATGCGACAAAAATTATGATCACTGCGAAGGATATAATACTATATTAGCCAATACAGAGGAGAAGGTTGTATACAAGATGATTGAAGAAGATATACAGAGACTTTGGGAGGTCATTATATGTAAAAATAAAGAATAAAATTTTATATGAAAATAGGTTTGAAAACTGTAGTTATCTAATTATCCACCATTTTGTTCTTTTACAAAAAACATAAGAAGTATGGAAATAGATAAGATATTCAAATTTGGTACACCCATTTATTATGTTAATTGTTACAAGTGGACAAAAACAAAGACTTTTATTGTGTTTTTTTTTTAATGGCGGGTGTTTATAATGTTTACGGTCAAATATCTCAAAAACAGTTAACTTTACAAAAACTATACTAATTATTAACAACTATGAAAATAGCTGTAAAATCATATCATAGTTTAGTTGTAAATATGAATCCTATAAAACAAAACTTGGGATTTTACATGTTAAATAATGTTATTATGTAAATCTTAATTTTTTTTAAAAGAAATATAAACTATTAGTTTTACTTTAATAATAATAAAAATCGACTCATAAATAACTGTTTAAAATTATTTAAAGTGCCTGAACTTCCCCAAATTATTTTTTGTGAAAAAAAAAACTGTAAACTCTAATATTAATTCAATAGAACAATAAATCAAAAACATTCCTATTTTTAAAAGAAACTGCAGTGTAAATTCTACAATATAAAACAATAATTCTAAATATGGAGACAGTAGAACTCGAGAAAAATCTGCCGAAAAATTTATTAATATATGAATATAATTTACCTCTAGTCTTTTGATGGAAACTAGACACTCTGCAATTTCAGCAAAACCTCGTACAAAGAGCCCAGTTAAAGTAAAAGCAAGTTGAGTTAAAAATGAAGACAAAAGAAACACCTAAACAAAATTAATAGAAATATATTATTTGCACATACCATATAATTAATTAAACTTATTGTAAAATTCTCTGAGCCAATACTGGTACCTTATAAATACTTGTATATAAACATTCACTCACTGTAGAGAACATAAAATTTTACAATCACACTAATTCATAATAATATAATATACTGTAATGGTAAAATAAAAACTCTTTATACTGCAGTAACTTGCTAAAAAAAGACACTTTATTTATAACATAAAGTACCTTTACAATAACAGTTACCCTTTTTTACATGTCAAATAATATTTCATTTTTAGTATACCAGGTAAATAACGTTTTAAAATAATAATAAATTGTTTAAATAAAATATCTATTGAGGCGATTATCATAAGAACTGGCACAAAACGAGTAAAACACTAGCTAAGAACAATTGTTTTGAGGATATTGATCGGAATAAAGTCAATCGCAGATTGCTGTGGACTACAGAAAATTAAATGAGATTATGGAGCCAGATAGATTTCCTTCATCTAGTGCAGATACTATTTTCGACACTTAGGGGCCTGCAACATATTTCTCTTCAATAGATATGAACAAAAGATGGATTTTTCCAGCAGCCCACCGTTTTGGAGGATAGAGGGTATAACACATTTGTTACGTACAATTGATAATACCAATATATAATGTTACCGATGATCATGTGTAATTCTTCAAATTTATATCATTGTTGGGTTCTGCAAGAGAACGCTTGGGAGAACAAGGATCACAGTTGAGTTCTAGCAACAGAGGTGAGCAAGATTTGTGTGCATTTTGTGTCTTATATTACCTGTGTATAGATCAGCCTATATGAAGAAAACTTGACTGAATATAAATAACTTATGGTTGCAACATTATTTTTGCTCTGGATTAAATATAATAACTAAATCCTTGTCCTTAAGTTAAGAGATCTAAAATTATTGTATTAATTATAAAGAGCTTAAATAACCACAATATCAAAACAAATGAATCAAGTTGTTGATAGAGATTGAGAAATTGATTAAAAAAAAAAAAATTAACTAAACCATGTGATTGTTATTTAATGAACTCTAATCGACTGATATTTTAACAAATGGTGCATTGGCTGTTCTAAACAAATAATATGTACATTTTATAACAATATTCAGATATATATATATATATATATATATATATATATATATATATATATACTATTTGTTTAAAAGTATATTGCATTTTGGATTTATTTTACCAATGCGTTAAAAGTTGTACCAATTAATTCAACCAATCGATTAATTCAAATAATTGATTAATTAATTATTTGAACTCAACCATTTGGCATTGTGTCCCTACATTTTTGTGTTTACAGCCAAATGTATATATCAGTTGTTATGTAGTTTAGGTATCACTTTTCTTTGCAAATATTTCAAACGTTGTACAAACAAGATGTTCATATTTTATTTGCTTATTAAAAATGGTGGTCACTCAAAAGAGTTTCTGCACATTTTGAAGAGTTAGATGTGGGTGCTTCAACTAGGAATAATGAACACAGTTCGAAGTATTAAATTTAATGGTGTGAATGTGGAATAACGAGCATGTGTGCAAAAAACTTTATAAATGAAAAATTAAATTTGAACTGTTTCTTAACCCTTTTTTTAGAAAATTATACATGACCAAAAATCAAAACTCTTCATTGATGATTCATTCAAATTAAAATCTTTTCAACATCCATAGAATTACAAAAATATTTTTATTATTTTCATAATTGTTACATTGTTTCCTGTGGAACTTAATTAATTTGTATGTAACTTGTATACATGCATCAGTAAACTAAAATAAAGTATAAACAGCAGTCAGATCATTTCCCAATGAAACCATCATGGTCTACTAGTGGTGGGGATGATGGATTGTTTATCAGATAAGGGAGTCCGCATTCCAGGGTTTACTAACACAGATTGGTACAGCATAATATTTGCAACTACCATGATCCCAAGGAATGGTAAATCATAAACTCAAAGTAAGAAACAAGCCATCTATAATTTATTTATCTTTTATTATTTCTTCCAAGTGATTAGTTCACGTGTAAAGTAACTGTGGTATTATTTACATTTTCTTTTTGGTCTATGAATATATTGTGTGTCCTGGTACGTGCTAGCCACATTAGGTTAACCAGAATGATTTATTGATTGTATTAATTACTTAAATATTGATTTGTTAACAGTTTAAACACATGTATTTACCATTTCAACGGTGAGCTGACCTCCCATTAACACTATTGACAGTAATGTACAAAATAGTGCAAACCTTGTACTAAACAGGTGGAATATCAAATAGAGTCCTCTTAGGAAAGCTGTCTTACGGTAAACCCTTAATTCAGATCTGAAATAATGACAAAACCAAAGTAGTCATTATTAAAATAATAATGAAACAACATAATTATTTACTAGAAAATGAACTAATTATACATCAGCTATACATTACATTGTAGTAAAACAATTCTCCTACCAGAAACATAAGCCTGCAGGCAACATTATAAGTTTTATACCAGGTATATACCAGGGTGGTGAAAAGTCCCAGAACGGATTCATATTTTTTTAACCGTTACAGATGGAACTATATAACTTGGGACACTGTTACTGGGCATAAAACACTATTTTACCACAATTTCAATGAGCCACTACCACTTCGGGGGGGGACGGCCCACAAGGAGTCAGAAGAAAATCTTAAATGAGAGCATGGGTTGAGTTGTACATCAAATTAAAGGTCTAATTTAGTAGAATACAATGCCTGCAAATCCAACTTCAAAAGGTTCACCCTAAAAAAAAATGGCGGCGTTTTAAAGTTTATGAAAGTTACTATGGCGTTGAGTGTTAAAGATAGATGGAAAATGTTTAATCGGTACAGGTTGAAATGAAATGAAATGATATTTATTGCTCCTTATCTTTATACATACAAGTATATATACAACCTTACATATAAGGGAAACAATAATAACATCCCTAGGTTAAAACCTGTTTGGGATGTATATAAAAAAAGAAAAGCACTTAAACATAACAACTTAAAATACTCGGAATGAAAGAAAAACCCGGCAACCAACCGCACTCCTCCGAATCTTACACACTACATCAGTCTTAGCGTGAAGTTACAATAATGGCTTCCAAATTAAATACAAATATAAACTTACAAACTACCACAAGAAATTTGAATAGAAATCACACATTACATTAGTTTTATATATACATTTCCAGCTTTAACTTAACCAATCTAATAAGGAATGGAATTTGAAATAAAGCCATATATATCCATGCAAACACATACATACACCAACCACTACATGTACATATATAAACATATACATGCACATATATACCCACACACACACACACACACACACATACACATACATGCATACACATATACATATACATATACACATACATACATATACACATAAATATACATACATACACACATACACATCATACATACATACATTTCTCCTCTTCAACCACAAAACAATGCAATACATTTCCAAAATTATACTTCATTGTAATGTGCCAAATTCAGCAACACATCAACTTGGTTAATCAGAATTTCCCTAACGAACCTACAGAATCTCTTTTTATTCCTACAACCTTTAATATAATCTGGCATTGCGTTAAAAAACTTAGGAGCGAGATATGAGTAAAATTTCTTAAAAACTGTTAGATTCGGTTTAGGTATAAACACATTTAAGTAATTACGTAATTTTCCTCTTTTTGGTCCTAAATGATTTTTGCTTTCCCCACTTTTATCAAAAAAAATTCTTAAAACTTTATAAATGTATAAACTTTTAAGTGGTAAAATATTTAAAGTTCTGAATAAGGGTGCAGCATGTATCATTCTGGACTTGTTTAACATAATGCGGATAAAATGTTTCTGCAAAGTAATAACTGGTCTTAGAGTAGTGTGATATGCACCTCCCCAAACCGCAATACCATATCCCAGCTTGGAGTTTATTAGAGCAAAATAAATAGATTTCAAAAATTGAAGTTTACATACTGATTTTAATAGATAAAAGGTTCTGATATATATGATTAGCTTACTCTTCAAATAATGAATGTGTACCTTCCATGTTAATCCAGAATCCAAAAACAAACCCAAATATTTAATGTCCCTTACCTGCTCAATTTCTGGGCATTTACAATCCCCAACCTTTCCGCACGCTGGATCGTGATACTTCAATTGGTTTGAAAAGAAAATCTTCCTAGAGGTATTAAATATCACATACTTTGTCTTAGGGCTCATCAACATGAAATTTTTAGTGAACCACCAACGTAATGCATTTAAGTCATTTTGCATGTCCCGCTTTAATTCTTCCAAGGATCTGGCTTTGTAAAATAAAGCAGTATCATCAGCAAAGGCGACAAGACTACCCTTAAAACGACCGTTACAAAGATTGTTAATATATATTAAGAAGAGGGGTCCAGAGAGTACTGATCCCTGTGGGATACCATACTTCACTTTCCCTTGGTCACTGATTTTGCCATTTACTCTAGTTTGTTGTGTTCTGTCCGACAGATAAGAGCGAAACCAGTTTAAGGCAACACCCCTTATACCTGCATCGTACATTATTGACAATAGAATAGAATGATCGACCGTGTCAAAAGCCTTCATGATGTCAACAAAGATACCAGCGCAGTAGAACCCATTGTTAATACCATCATATACTTGAGACATGAAATTTAATAGTGCATTATCTGTACTTAGTTTACTCCTAAAACCATATTGTCTGTTACTAAAGAAATTTTGCTTTTCAAGAAATGTAATTAATCGTTTTTTCACGATCTTTTCCAGGACTTTAGAAAAAACCGAAAGGAGAGCTATAGGGCGATAATTAGTTGTGTTAGATTTATCACCTTTTTTGTATAAGGGTTTCACTATTGCCTTCTTCAATATTTCAGGAAATTCCCCGGAACCTAAGCTTAGATTAACTAAGTAGACCAGAACATCTAACATAGAATTCAAATTTTGCTTAATTAAAACTGGCGTTATGTTATCAAACCCCGGTGCTTTACAATTTTGAAGTGAATTTACAATAGTACTTATTTCCATCGCTGTAGTGGGGTGGAAAAACATCGAGTCACTACGAGAACTACAATAAAATATACGAACATAGTCTTCGTCTACAGATATCATCGAATTCCTATCTAGTTTAATTTGTTCCCTAAGATCGGACGCAATAGAACAGAAAAAGTTGTTAAAAACATTTGCAACCTCAGCTGAATCAATCATGGAATTGTTATCAGAATTGTTATCTCTTAGCATAATCTTTTCACCACTATCATCATTACTCCCGATGATCTGTTTAATGATTTTCCATTGTCTTTTGGGGTCTTTTTTGTTATTGTCAATTAATTGCCTGTAATAAATTGTTTTGGTTTCCCTGATTATGTTAATCAATTCATTTTTAAATTTATTATATATAGATTTTATTCGATTATTATTTGGGTGTTTTAGACAATTTTTGTATAACTTATTCTTCGTATTTATGAGCTTAATGAGTTCATTATTTATCCAGGGTCTCAATCTAATCTTATTGTTTCTATTTTTACACAATGGTTTTTGCGAGTTTAATAAAAGTATCTCAATTTTTTGAATAAATATTTGAAAAGCTACGGAAACACTATGGACATTGTAGATTTGATCCCATTTAGTTTGTTTAATTCTTTTTGAGAACTGATTATAATTAACCTTGAATGGATTAGGTTGAGTGACTTTATTTCTCAAAATATGATTATACTTTAAACATAAAACTGTCATTCTGTGGTCTGTTATACCGCTCTCAATTACCCTAGTTTCATATTTTAGATTTATACCAAACCTGTGCCTAAACAAAATATGGTCAATACATGTACTCGAGTTAGCTGTCACTCTAGTGGGATCCTCGACTAATGATATTAGCCCATGGGATGCCATCCTGATTAAATAGTTATCAACTGAGCACGATTTTTTAAGTAAATCTATATTAATATCTCCACTTATTATAACATTTGGATTGTTAATTGTTTCTATATATCTATCAAATTCATCAACAAATTTATCAATCTTAAATTCCTGGCATCTATACAGAGCAATAACATCAATAACCACGTCATTACTTATCTTTATTTGCAAATGAACAACATCAGCTGTTGAAAGTATAATATTATCTACACGCTCACAGGAAATACTTTTAGATATGTAAACAATTACTCCGCCCGCCCGATAACGATGGTTACATTGTGCAAACATACTATACTCAGGTAAACTGTACTGGGCAATCTCGTTATCTACTATCCATATTTCGCTTAAAATTAAAATATCTGGCAATCTATTTAGTTTCACCAATTCCAATGCAAACAAATCAAAATTTTGTCTCATGCTTCTGATGTTTTGCTGGGCAACCAATATGAAGTCATTAAAACAGTTAAAAACATTTTCTTGTTGAAATACTACCAATAAAAGAAAAAAAGTAAAACCATTTCTTCTTTAATTAAAAAACAAAGGGAAAAAATACAACAGTTAGATCCTTCGCAACAATATTTTGAATTATTAGACGGCAAAACAACAGAGCACAAGACCTGGACAACACCCAAAACACATTTATACGAGCGTTTATTGTTTAAACTAGAACAGTTACTTGAGTTCACTTTGTGGTGTCCGTTGACTGCAGTTGATTGAGTGGTTGCATCTTCTGTAAGCCGGTAACATGGTCCATTGTCGTTACTGTGATGACCTTCGCACCTTCCTCGGGCCGCACTAGGATCCTCCCATTTCTCACCCAGACAAAACGGAAATGTTTCTCCTTCTGCAATTCTCGCACTGCCTTAAACACACGCCTTCTTGCTTGACTTAAGCTCTCGTTCATATAAATTATCTCCTCCGGTACTTTCGACAAACCAATATCCTTCGTATTAAAATTGCGTTTAACTCTTCTTTTTTGTAGGATCTCTTCTTTAATGACTCTTCTCGTAAACTTCACTATAATACCACGTGATCTTCCAACATTTTCCTCCTTTCTTGGTCCCAAGCGATGGCAAGCGTCAATCACACCTTCATCTATTTGGACTCCTAGGCTATCTCCAATTGTTTTAACTATATTGACAACATTCTCGTTATCTGTTTCCGGAATCCCATTTATCTCAATACAATTTGCTCTAGAGTACTGTTCCATGTCGTCAACTCTAGACTCCAAGGCTTGAATGTTGTTTTTCAAGGTTAGATTTTCTTGACGTATTTCCTCAAAGTTGGTTTCATAGATTTTCAGCGCCATAGACTGAGCTTCAATTTTATTCTTCAAGTCTTCAATGTTTGCATGGCACATTTCCACCGATTTTCCCAACTCAGTTTCAAGATCTTTAATTTGCTTTCTAGACTCCTCTCGCATTTCATGAAGTAGTTTTATTACGTCCGTAATGCTTCCTTCACCACTCTCAATCTTGGTCTGAACCAGCAAACTCTTCCTCCTAGTCTTCCGACATCCGTCACAGCGCCAAATCTCTCCATTTTCTTTAAGGTAATCGATATCTTCTTTAGACATTTTGGCGCAAGCACCATGGAAACCAAGTTGACAATCGTTGCACTGTATTTTAAGTTGGCGGCCCGAAATAACCTTAACACAAATCAAACACTTATCACCCATTGTATACAACAAAACCAATCCAATTCGACAAGAAAACTGTGAAAAAAACAAACCAGAAAACACAAGTTTGCAATTAAATAGATTGGAAGCAAAACTATGATTTGAACACGATTCAGACTGTACTACGTTATCAGCGATAAGGAACCGGTTGGCCACAATACGTCCTTCCACTTCGAGATCTGAATCATAACTGAATGATTTCAAAACAAACGCCCAGAAATCAGTGTTGGAGCAATAAAGCTATTTTGTAGAGTTCTACTTGACCCTTAACCTCTAATGGGGGACGGCCCATGAGGAGTCGGAAGAAAATCTTTAACGAGAGCATAGGTTGAGTTGTACATCAAATTAAAGGTCTTTATTAGCAGAGTACAATGCCACAAATCTGACTTCAAACGTACAACCGAGCCGGAAATGGCAGCCATTCAAAGATGGCTTGAATTTGAAATTTTTATAAGTTGATAAATAGCACGAGTGTTGCCTAAAACTGAACGGAGGTCATATTGAACATGCTATTACCCGAATCTAACCGATTTTGCTTCCTTTTACTTGTATATATTGGTAAAACTATGTAAATAGAATCTTACAATTTCAGTACTGTTTGTTTTGGCACATACTTTATTATGTACTAATAATATTATTTAATAATAGAAGTTGATTTATATTCTTGAAATATCATGTCTTAGTTTTTATATACACAAATGATGGCAAATGTCCAATTAAGCCATATTAATAATTTAATTATATTAATAATTTGTTAACAATATCGTATAATCTGTTTCAATTTCGCCTTGTCTAATATTTTATAAATTATTAAAAATATTTGCAAAGTTCTCGTGCACCAAATTCCTAATTCACTACAAGCCTCGTCTTTCTAGCTTGGCACATAGTTAATTATTCTTTACCTTGGGCCTAATCTTAAAGATCAAGTGATTTTCCTTTGCAGCTGTTTCTATATTTATTATGAATTTGAATATTATGTTTACATCATTACTAAAAAGTTATTCATTTTTATTTGTTTAAAATTATATATTTTTCATTACAGAGCTAATTCATAGATGTTTATTTTAAATCTGATTAAATAATAAATTATATTTTATTACCTTCTTGCATGGTCTATTAGAGCTTGAAAAGGCTTCTCCCAAGCATAAACCTTGATAACTTGAATGCCTGATATAATTTCATCCATTAACCTTACACGTTCATCAGTTTTTTTTGCCATTTCCAGTCGGAATACAGAAGTCAACTTTCCATTAAATGCTAGAAAACATTGCATTTATATGATTAATGATTACTTAACAAATACAAAACTATATTTTAAGGTCATAGATAAAAAATGTATCTATGTTAATCTTACAGGAGAGAACATGCTGATTTCTATATCCGCTTTTGCTGGTTTGAATGGTGACATTCTATTCTATAAATATTCCTATTATTATGTTTTATATTTACAATTAAAAAAAAGAAAAAAAAAGACAGATATCCCTAGTTTGTTTTAATGCTTTGATGAGACATTTGTTCCTGATTGTAATGTTTTTAATGTATATAGAAAACAAATTAATTTTTATTGTCTAGACCAAATTCATAAACAAATTTTAGGATGTCTTTTTAGAAACTAATCTCTTCCTCCAGTATTCTAATTGTGCTCTGTTTACACCAAAAAACAGTATCAAAAAAAGTATTAAAAAAAAGTATCAATTTATTTTGCAAAAATTTGCAATTCTTCTATAAGAAATATGTTAGAAAAAATGCAGAAAGGAATAAAATTGTATTCATTGCTTACATTAATACCTATTCCCATGACTATTGGCACCTTTAATGAATATCTCTGTCTGTGACAAGTAGTATTCCTTGATGTTATATATACTTATATATGACCATTAATACAAACTATACTCTTTTATTATTATTATTTTTTTTAAAATTCAATATTAGTGTTTTTGACAAATACACATTACAGGTCATACACATTACAACACACACAAAATTATAACATACTATTAACCCTCCGGTAGGCGCGCGGTTGCCCAAAACGTGGTTAGGCGCGCGGGGTACAGCTGTACCCCAAGATATATATATATTGATTTATCATCCTGTTTGTTAATATTTTATTTAAATAACATCAATAAGTCGTGCATAGACTACTTCTGAACTATTATATGTGATTATGGCTTAAATAAAAAAACTATCTATGACCATAATGTACATAGTTTGTAAATGTGATCTTTCGTGAATTTTTGTCTAAAGTTTTGTTCAATGTTTAGGCTTTTGAAACTTTTTTTTTTTTCAAGGTAACAAATAATTACAAACAATGATTTTCATTGACAATTTTATTCCTAGGCCAAATTCATAAGATTTACATTAATTGTTTTATTGGATATACGTAATAAACTGATATACACAACACATTGTCACATTTCAGCTGTACGAATTATTGGAAATAATATGCAAATTTACTTGTAAACACCTCAGATAGTATTAGCATGTCATTATTTCAAGTTAAACTCAAAACACATACAAAGTTAAAAAACAACAATGTAAATATATGTATATTGTACATTAATACACTTATAAACATTTAAGATTGACAAATTTTAGTACTACAAATACAACTGGAAATTAATATTGTATGAATTAATTTGTATACGGTTCAGTGGTATTATCATGTCATAATAAATAAAAAATATGTAAACACAAATGATTGAATATATGTATCATAATATAGTAACTCCAAAAAATTACATGAGTGATGCATTTGTAAAACTCCTTTAGAAACAAGCCCTACACACAGTGAACGAATGTTCAACACATACCTTGAGAGCACATTTGTCACAATTCTTTCTCGATTTTCGATCCTTTTTTCTTGGACACAAATAACAGCGACCAACGGCGTTGTTCTGGATGTGTTGAGGTCCATCTGGTATGATCCCGAGAAGCTCCTTCCCTCTGTTCTTTAGTTGGACTGGTAGACTATTGATTTGACACCTTCTTTCGATCTGTGGCTTGATGAGTTCCCAGGCAACCTTTTGTATGAACTCTGTTCTCGGTAATGGTTTTGCTGTGGGGTTGTTGAACTTGTAAACACAAAGTGCGTTGATTGAAGAAATGTTCATGAGATAAAAAAAAATCACCATAGGCCATCGCCTTGTGTTTCTTGCAACGTTGTACTTTGCACACATTTGATCGAGAACATCTACGCCAATTTTGGTTTTATTGTAAAATGTTACAATTTCAGGTTTTTGGCTTGGTCCGGTCTCATCGTCAATTTTATCGTCGTGATGCATCGTTGACAAAAGAATTACTGCCTTGTTAGGCTTTGGACAGTAAGAAACAAGCGTCTTTTTCTTGTGAAATGCAAACAGAGAAGAACTAGGTTGTCTTTCTTTGCAAGGCCTCAATTCATGGGGGACACCAACACGTGTAGATTTAATTGTGCCAACAATCGTCAATTTCTTTTCTTGTAACAGTTTTTCAGATAATGATACAGATGTGAACCAGTTGTCAATAGTTACATTTCGATTTGTATTTGAAATAGGTTCTACCATTCTGACTGTCACGTCCTCTGAAGAATTTGATGTCTTGTATGGACCATTTGGTTGAGTTCCAGCGTAAATTTCCAGGTTTACTGTATACATTGTTTTCGCACACACAAGGGCAAACACCTTTATACCATACCTTGCAGGTTTTTTCGGCATATACATGCGAAACGGACATTTCCCTCGAAATGCAACCAATTGTTCATCAACCGTACAGAATTCACTTGGAGTAAAAAAGTTCTGATAATTTTGTACGCTCAGTTCAAACAGCTCTCTGATTGGTGCTAATCTGTCAATTTCCCTCCTTTGCTGACGATCTCTGTAGTCATCAAACCGCAGACAGCGCATGAGAAAATGAAATCTCTTTTCACTTATAGCAAGATAGCATGATTCAACTCCTGACCCTTTGCTATTATCCCATATGTGCTTAGTTTTCTTTCTGCTACTTCCTAATGTACCGGAAAGAAACAGAATTCCAAGAAAGGCACGGATTTCTACCTCGTCAGTGTTTCTTGCATCTCTGTCTCTATGAAATTTTTCCCTGACCACGTTAATATAAATGTTAGTTGAGGTAACTATCAGTCGGATCAACGTGTCATCCATAAATAAGTTGAAACATTCAATCTCAGAAACCTTTCCTCTAGCCTCTCCTTTAGGTCCTGGAAGCCTTACAATTATGTTTTCTGCCCTGGTTCGGACATTTCTTGCTAGTGGAGAATTTTTCCTCCATTTCATAATATTTTTATCCTTATCTCTTACCAAGTATACATATGCAAGCGGAACGTCATCACCATCGTCTTCATCCAGGTACGAAATCTCTGCATCAGGCTCATTAGGCTCTTGAACTGCTTCTTCTGTATCAGAATCATGGATCTCTTCTTCCACAATATCTTCTTCACCATCGTCACTGTCATTTTCCACAAAGTCGTCCTCATCTGATGACTCTCCTTGAAACAGTTCATGGATAATCGAGTCATCACACAATCTTATACGCTTCGCCATAACAGAACACGAATAGGCGCGCGGGGTACACTTGTACCCCAGAGCGATTCAAACAAGAATAACACAGCGATCGATACTCGGTGACGTTTCGAGTCGCACTGACCTTGTAGCTCAAGAAGCGGTTTGAAGGTACTCTAGCGCTCACCTTACCCTAGCGGCAGGGTAAAAAGTTACAAAGGAAACAAAACTGTCTGGGGTACAACCGTACCCCGCGCGCCTACTGGAGGGTTAAACAGCAAGCAGTTAAAAAATAGAGAAAAATATACAATAATTGACACATTACACATAAATCAGTTATAGTACAGTCAGGATAAAACAGTACAAAACATATTACAAAAGAAAAAAGAGATCACATCCATCATGAAATAGTACGATCTTAATGTATAAACTCATCAATCGAGTAAAAGGATCCAGACAATAGATATTGTCTAAGACTGTTTTTAAAATTCCTGTAATTTGGTAAATTTTGCATGTTTTTAGGAAGCTTATTCATGAACTTTGCACTAGCTTGTGAGGTAAGTTTACTATATAAATTTAATCTGTGTTGTTTGGCACAAATCTCACAAGCTTGCCTGGTGCTTTAGTTGTATATATCCATATTTGGACATGATCACACTTGAACTAAAAGAAAAGCATCACTTCAAGTATATAAATACACAGAAGTGTAAGTACTCCAAATATCTTGCAATAGTTTTTTAGCCCCTCAATAAACCTTAAGCTCTTTTTTGCAAGACAAACAATCATTTCATATTCTGAGCTTAAGAGTTTCCCCAAAGAAGAATTCCATAGCTTAAATAATGATAGACTAGCCCATAATAGGCTACTACTTATAGACTACTTATTATACTCATACTACTGTCTTAATACTACTACTCATAGACAGAGAAAAATTGAGGGGTCTTGTCCATTTCCAAAGATACATACTCGTAAAAAATCAATAAATAATCTCTGTAACACTAGTTTAAAATTTCCTACTACCTATTTATTATGTACAATAGTTTAAACGTTGAATGTATATTCCTAAAACAATGTACAGTATGCCTGGTTTTTTAACTTTACTTGCAATATTCACTCAACTTTTACTGTATACTTGAACAAAGAATGCATTATAGTAATGTCATATATACGAACATTTACATGTTTTAATAAACTGTATATTTATCGTTGAACAAAAAGAACTTAACTGTGTGGTCTAAACCATATGAATTGCCAATTTTTTTAAAGTTTTAGGTTATTGCACTATGTTCTAATAACCATTACATGTTAAATAAATTATAGCATTTTACACTTGGTAAAGAGAAACTCACTCTATACTTGAATTTAAAATGGCATATTTATATGAACATTGACATGTATCAATAAACCGTACAAACACAAAGCACTTGTGGCAATTAAAAAAAACTGGATGTAATATCATTGTTACCTATCTAGTTATTATTTAAGCTGGATTATGTTACGAGTGTATCTATATGAAAGAGTACCACATTTACTGATTGTATAAACGGATAATAATAGTTAACAAAATTATCTCTTAAAATGATTATTTCCGATTAGACTGAATATTGGAATTTGGAGAGGACCCATCATTCTCTCTCTGTCTATGAGTAGTAGTATTAAGAATAATATTTATAATAATGGTATATACAACTACAAGAAATACAACTACTCACAGGTAGAGGGATAAAATGTTTACTAGAAAAAATAACTGCACAATTACTTCTTGAATTACACTTTTTCTTGTGAAGAATTAATTTAACCATCATTTTAAAGAACATCGAAGCAAATCAGTATTATAAAATATACAACATTTCTTAGTCTGAGTGTTTTAAATAAGCGCATTAAAATGGAGTAAAAAACACAAGTATATATTTACCAGTGTTGTACAAGTTAAATTCAAATGAGCATGGTTATTGAACAAATAACATATAATAAAATAATGGTATATGAAAGGATGGATAATTTAGTAACCCTTCTAATCCTGAATTTTACTGCCAAGAAATAATATTTTTGATGATATATTTAAAATCTTATTTACAAATAAGATATAATTTACTCAAACGGGTACATCAGGTCCTCGGTCTAGTAATTTATTATAATAGAAAATACTATGTTATATTTGCATTATCACTTACCCTTTAATAAAACACAATATCATCCAAGCTTGATGTTTCAAATGAAGAACCTCTTTCTTTTTTTAATGCTTCCTTATCACTAATTATAGGGGCTTTGTGAAAGTGATTAATTCTTACAGTTCCAGCAGCATGCATTTTTTTTTTTTTTTTTTTTTTGAGCTAGTGCTTGGAACAAATGGTAGGATGAGAAATAATTGTCGAAAAAAGCTTATGACCACTTTCACCTTGTAAACGTTCACATAGTTTAAGTAGCCTACTACACTTCCACCAAGGTCGTAAATTTTTACTACATTTATATTAAGTTCAGTTATGTAACCTTGATAGAGGATAAAATCAAATACTTGATCGTTTTTACCACAAAACATAAAGATTTTTATCACCCCAGGTGTCGGCTTACCCTTTATATTTAATTTCCCAGTAAAAGGTACCATAGATTCATTTACGCATAAATTTTCTGTTGTTTGTAGCTCTAAACATCTTTTTTTTATAATATCATATGTTAGACGCACTTTGAAGAATCTATCTGTGCATGGGGGTAGGTAGCCTATTTCTAAATTATTGACCATGTGTAAATTTGACCTCAGTTGAAAAAATCGATCACAGGACATGTTTTCTAAAAAAACATTAATTTTCAATGCTGTATCCCAATATAATGACACTCTCGGAAACTTAAATCTTCCTATTATTATGTGAAAAACAAATAATGTTTTAATTTCATCGGTTGTTGTTGCTTTAAAATTTGTATTATTTTTCTGCACAGTATAGATATTTGTCATCTCTGACATTACTTCAAACAAAATATCTGGTATGTATCTTTTAAAATAATCTATTGGATAAAATAGAGTTTCAATTTCAAAAATAGGACTTTGGAATTTGTCTGTTGGTTTAGAAAAAGATTTATATCGCCATTTGATGTCTTCCTTAGGTGTTAATATCAGAACAAAATTCGCGGAGATTTGATAGTAAATTTAAAGTATTATCTACATTTTCATGTGCGTCTTCTACCTTTATAACTTCTAATCTAGTTTCTTGATCAAAAGTAGGAGCATCTATTTCAGTGCCAACAGTGTTACTTGATTCCTTGATTTGCATAGGTACCTTGATAAACATTATTTATATCATTTAAGATATCAGTTTCATCATCCTTTTCATTGTACAGCAAATCAGATTCTGAAAGATTTCCATTAAATAATGTCTAAAATTATGCCTTCATCTAAGTTGTTTTAAAATGCAGAAGAATCATCTGCATTTATGGTATTTGTACTAGCCATTTTCAAATATTTAAATACTTTAAATACTAAATTTAAGTAGTTATAAGAGCATAATTTTAGCATTAAAAACGGTCAGCACATCACAAATATAATTAAAATGAAAATAAAAGTCACTGAACTAAATGTAAACACAAAACTTAGGTTAGTTTAACATCACTGATGTCCATTGTACTCAAAGAAGTAGATAAAGTTATTAGTCCATTGTGTGTTGAATTTAACATTTCGAATTATTCTGTAAACCTAAATAGAACACAGACACTATTATTCATCAAAAAAAATTATATTATGTAAGAAAATGAAATGGAAACTGTTAAAAACTTCATAAAAATACACACTTGATACACATACCCCAAACAGCTTTGACTGATTATAAACAAACTTGAAATTGAAACTGAAACCTATAGTAATTGCTATTTTCCCCGCTAGATGAAGACACTTTACCAACAGATGATAACTTAACAGCTGACTGAAGAAATTGGAAGATTCTAACAACAAAATAATATTTTAGAGATAAGATAAACTGTTATTTTCAGTAACGGTAATAACAACATCGGTACCAACTAATTACAGGTTATTTTAAAGGTAATATTGATATATTGTAACTGTTATTTCGAATTTCTCCCAGACCCTAAACGTTCTTATTTCATGTTCTTATCACAGTACTACTGTATTTTTAAATGTTTTCAATACTTTTAACTGTTTATTAACCCTTGAACTTTTGTAACAAAGCAGTTATATGTTATAATATGTGTATTTGGTACTTTAATGTGAGCTACATTAAACGTTTTAATGATATTGTATTTAATAATTTGTATATTATGATACTTGAAATTTTTTAAATGTTTTTTTCATTTTCTGCTAGCAGTCCAGTATGTAAATATAATCAGTCCATAGGGCAAACCAAAAAAGCTATTATTTTTTCTACTTAATATTAAACTGACTTATTAATCCAATATCCAACTGTTGAGCAAATATAACATATTGAGCCAAGGTCAAAACTAGGGGGGGGGGGGGGCAAGCCATGGTCATTCAATATACAATGTAACATTTTATCACCGAAAAGGTGAATAAACAGAATGAAACCAAAATTTTAATAAAATTATGTATAATTATAGCAGTGCTTTATCAACTAAGTTATTACAATTATTTGCTTGAAAAAAAATTATTTTAGTTACATGCTTATAATAGTATCATTTTTCTTGGATTTGTAGAAAACTTGTTCAAAACTCTTGTTTCAACCCAGTCCTGATTTTCCTTAAAGAATTTCCAATGGACGGTCATCAAACACAACCCAGTCAATCGGTCCTCTCCCATTGTACTTCTCAGCCAGGTCTTTACCCTTCGAAGGGAACTGAAAGATCGTTCAACAGTAGCCGTAGTGGATGGAAAAGCACTTAAAATGAGGAGTGCATGCCTTGTTGCAGGGAAAAAAATATTAGCCTCTTCCAAAAGTGCAGCCACTTCAATATCCTTTAATTTGTCTCCTGCTAAATCCTTCTTTTTCCACAGATTATACCACAAATCTAATTCTGCAGAGATATCACCCAACTCATAAAACTCCATGAAAGATTTTACATTTTCTTCCAAATCTTTTGAAGTAATTTTGAGCATGTATGAAGGATGAAGATGGGATAAGGCAAAAGAAGGTGTATTTTTATGTGAGAATCTAACATTCAATGATAAAGTTAAAGAGTCAAGATAAGGGATGATCAATATTATAAGGGTTGACTGTCTCCAATATTCGATCACAGTCTCAGATGGCGGATTACTTCTGTGTATTTGCTTTTGAACAATTCGTGGAACTGTTAACTCAACGCCGATTTTCTCTGAGATATCATGTGATTATTTAAGTAATTCATCAGAACCATGTTCAATTTCTTGTCGATCCTTCTTGATAACATCGAGGATTTCACCAATATGTTTCCTCACCATAATTAAATCCATATTTTTACTTTGTAGAACGTTCACAACGGGTTCCAAAATTGCAGAGTACTTTGCAATCATGACTAAACCTACGATGAAAATTGGTTTAGTAACTGCACAGTGCAATTGATGATTACCCGAAACCGCGGTAATCACCAAGTGATTCCTGGATTGGAAAAAGACAAAAAGCAGGTATTGTACCTAGTTTTATAATTGATAAAATTATCCAATCCGTGGGCTAACATGTTGAAATTCTAAGTTTCCTACTTAGAAGCTTGAGGGTTGGGCCGTTGGGGTTGGGGGAGAGGGGACACAGGAAATATGTTTAACATTGTATGATGTACATGTACATCCTTTGTCAACTCAAATCAAACCTTTACCTTACCCGTACAGGTAGAAAAAAAACTTAAAGACTATGATAACAATATTTGTAAATCTTAGGTCCATTAACTGGTAATAGAAATAAATAATAAATAGTTATAACGATTACTTGTTGATACTGGTAAAAAATAACTGTTACAGGAAATACCGCTTTTCTCTAAAATATTTTAACCCATAAATGTACAGTAACAACTTAAATTTAATGTACTCCTTTGAGTACATTGGGTCTGAAAGGGTTAAAAACAATTTGTATTTGCACTACTAATAAAATGCACATGTCTTGTGACAATTTAGACATATATTAAATATTGTCTTCCATATACAAACTTACTTAGTTATAAAAATTGTCTTTGTGTTATAACCCAAGTTTACTTTTATTTATCATGGATATCTAAATCTGAATATATAAATAGAGAGCAACAGCAGCAGAGGTATCAGAAACCAGCATTCTATTTGAGGTGATATATATGATTTTTTTTTTTTGCAAATACAATTGTAATATTTCATTCTAGGATAAAAATTAGGTTTTAAGGTTATTAATCACAAAAAATTGTTAAAGCCTGAAGATGTCTCCATTTGAATGTGTAGTAACATCAGATACATATTTGGCTTTCATGATCTTTGATTCTGAAATTCTTATTTAAGTTAAGCTCTTTTAATAATAATACGTCTTAGTGCTGTAACATATATGAGTTTGAATAACAAAAACAATTTTTAAAACTCATATTTAGCCTACGAATAAAGTTATGAACATATTTATATTCATTTAAAAATAATTTACCTTGTATTGGTAATATTAAAAGAAGAACACCAAATCCAATAAGACCTGGAAAACCAACATTTATATACAGTATATAAAAGAGTATAGCTGAAACTATAGGTGCTATCCACATGCAGTTTACAAGTAAGGCAGCCATTTCGAACCTGGCAACATCATTAGATATAAGGTTGACAATCTGACCAGGTGAGGTGTCACCAAAAGCATTGCGGCTTAAGCGTAGACACTGTAAAAATGAGAGTACTGTAGATCTTTTACTTTGTATCCTGTACCATTGGTATGTAGTTTAATTTTAAGATACAGAATGGTTTTAAAATAAATTAATCTACAGTAATAATTTTAAAGAAATCATATTTCATAACTAACCTATATATATAGTAGGTAGGATGGAAAAAACTTAGCAGTTCAGCCTATCCTTTTGATTTATTCAAATTAATCTTTGTCCATTTTTGCTTCTTTAATAATCATTAAGTAAACATTTTTCAAAAATGTCACAAACTTCATTGAAATTTGGTTTAGGACAGACCTTTGTTTCTATCATATAAACGATTGTGATATCTGACTTAATAAATAACTGTTGTTGTGAAAAACTTAAAATACACAAAATTTATATTTATACTCACTTAAATTTATTGAAAACTCTACAAATACTTATATCACTTTTGAAATGGTGGTAATTAATTTTTAGCTGAAGTCAAATAAAAAATATATGAGGACAAATTATTAAACACAATAAATCCATGGAATTGTCTCAAAATTATGAAAACTGATAATTCTTGCTTTATAAATCATAGAAAAAAGAAGAATCTTGTAATTTAAACTATAAAGTGACAATCAATCTATTAAATTTTTATGTTTCTACACATAATTGATAGTACTAATTTTCAGAGACTTAAGAGATTCAGTCAGAACACCCCCCCTTTGAAAAGATATTGAACTTACTACCCTTATAAATAGTAATACAGTAGAGCATCCATTATTCAAACTGATTGAGATGAATTGTGGTTGGGATTACCGATTTCTTCAGATTATTTTATATAAATCTGAAGAATATATATAAAAGACTACTAATGTATTTAAAATAAAATATAAATACAGTATAGTTTATTTTAATTACAGGAGTGAAGAGTACAGTAGATCAAAACACAACATTTTACAAAAATACTCATGAAACCAATTAAAAAATGAAACAAGAAGTTAAAAATTAAAACCTTAACAAAATACTACAGAGATAATACAGAAGACATTTCGAGTGACTTATCTAATATTCATAAAAAAAGTCACCAATTTTCTACTGATCTGATTAAGTTATCTAAATATGTTGTTTGATTTCATCTTTTGGACATTTAGTCAGTTGTTTTTAGGTGAATGGTATAGAATAGTATTAGGTAGAATTTTGCTACAATATTTTATGTATTGGTTGTGAATAACAGATTGTCTTACAAATGTTATTTTTCCAACCAGTTTGAACCATTGGTATGATTTTTTATAATTAATATCAAATATATTTATTATTAAGAGTCATCCAAACAACTTAACTGAAACCATTTCCTTCCTAAAATTTTTTAAAGGCTGTATTCGGTTAATTGACACCTTACTTATTAATGAAATCTCATGTAATAACAATAAAACATCATTATTTTATTATTTATAGGTATAAAAATTAATATATGTTTCATAAATAAATCAATAAATAATATATTCAGAAGTGACACATGTCAGAAGTTGATTGAGCCAGTGGGGATGTTACTTTTAAATCTCTATGATCGACTACATTTTGGGAAACAAATATTTGTTCCATTTTTAGGTTATTTAGTAGAATTTCCTTTGTCACATTCTATACATAAAATTCCAAAACTAGTTGTTCCTGAGACATGGTACTTCTTACATAATTCTTTAATAATTTAAATTTAGAAATCCAGTGGAGAGGTTCGGCTTACTAGATGCTAGACTATACTTGTCTATTAATAAAAAATAGTATATTTTTGAAATGATGTTTTGGATTATATGTTATTCTGAAGTTCAAGCTTGAAGCTTTGAATATGAGAAGAAATTCTTCTGTCAAATATTATTTGTACTTTAGTAAGATATGTTATAACATGTCAAATTTAAATAACACCCTGAATAAAATGTTTCAAAAACACTAAAATATAGTTATTTTGTGGTTTGAGACCCTTTAAAGCCTCCTCCAATCTACCTGAATATGTCATTACTTTTGTATAAAATATCCTGAAATGAGTAAAATTAAGAGTTCATTTTTTTTTTATAGTGAATATATAGTACTTATATCTATTAGTTCACCATTGAGGTTTTTTACCCAGTGATGATTTTGTGGTTAATAAATTAATTTAGATATATTTGATTATATTTTACCTTTCTATAAACAAGAGAGACACATGCAACTCGTAGTTTGACACCCCAATTTTGAGATATAACAAAGTATTGCTCACTCAACAAGCCGCTTAAGAAGAATGTGAGACCAAGAGCAATGGCATAAATTACTGCACCTTCTTGTGTAGTGGTACTTGAAGGTGAAAAAAAGGAAAGTAGTTTTCCTAATAACATCGGACGAATTATCCTGGAAAAATAGTTAGAAAAATTATAAGTATATGTAACTAATTGATGTAACCACAAGAATTTTGTGCTAACCCTTACTTTCACACCACCCCTAATATAATTTTGAGTAAAATCTATGTATCTTACCATTTACTAGAACATCTCTACCTGTCACCTAATTAGACTATCTTAGATCAGTTGACCGACCTGTTCTATATATAAAAGGGTCATTTTTAATTAAGAACCATTTTGTTATAGATTACTGAAAACTTTAATAATGAACAAAATTTTAACCGACAAAAAAAAAAAAAAAAAAAAAAATTAAACATTTATTTAATTTGTACACAAATGTTATTTTTACTAAATTTAAAGAAGTCTGTCTGAGGATTTTGTTTGTTCCTCTATAAATATTCTTACAATCCACCTGGCATAAATGTAATGCATGCCACATTTCTTGTAATGTCACAAATTACAGATCAAGAAACTCCAGGGAAAGCCTCTCTCATCTGTTTTCACAAATATGCTTATTTACTTTGTATGTCAATCTTCAACGATGACAGTCATCTATCAACCAAACATACATACATATTTCTTTCATTAAATTAAATAGCCTAATCCATTTATGCACATTTTCCTTGTTCATAACTCTTTCCTCATACTTTTCTATCAGTAATCAATGAATTTCAATAGGACAAATATCTTTTATGTTAAAGAATCTAATCACACAGCAAATTTCACAATCAGCAGGATTGTTGATCAACATAGTGTTTTACAATGTAACTTAACCAACAACTAATGCATGAATAGACTTAAAATATACTTGATTTGTGCCAATGTGGGGAGCATCTGACTTTGCAAATGGTCTCATTTGTGACTTGCATGGTTACCAAACACAAACAGTTCTTACTTAAAACATGACCGCCATACCATGTGGTAATCGCTTTTCATCTTCCAACTAAACTCCCCAATTGTTGAGGTCCAATAGGGGTCAAAATTAGATCCTGCCCCAATTCCATTCTGCTTTTGTTATAGGGTTATAAATGTAATCATTTCTAGTGACACCCATTCAGTCATTCAGACAACCCAGTAATCAAATAGATGAATAAAAATATGTCTGAAAGTGGTATAAATGTGTTGCTTTGGGATTAAAATATAGGCAACCATTAAAAAGACAATACCAAAATTTTAACACTAATAAAATTGGATGTTTAAATTTATACATATTTGGAAAGTTAAAATTTAGCACCTTAAATGCAGATATGCTTGCTGTGTACCATTTAGTTACTGAAGTATTTCAATGTAACTGACTATGTCTTACATTTATTTTTATTTTCAAATTTTATAGCGATAAGTTTTGATAATAAGTACACAGCAATAAGTTCACAGCTTGTAGGCTCACAATAAACTAAATTTTGTTATGACAAATAAAGCATTTGAAATAAATGCAGATGTTAATTTCTATCTATTCCTAGTGTATGGGGTCAATATGAACTTATTTTAACATAAGCTAATGTTTAAAATGACTATAATAAAAACTTACGTGCATAAACAATCGTTAAAAAAGAAAATGCAACCATAACCAATATACTGCAGTCCATATTCTTTCACAATCACCTTAAAAAGGCTTGGTCTGCTTCCCTTAGCATTGGCATCTGTCACTGCTTCCAGCCATCTCCTGAAAAGTAAAATTTAATTATAATATCTATTAATATGTTAATATAAAAAAACTATAATATTATTCCTTCTGAGGAAAAAGCATTAGAAATAGATATATTCCACCTGCATATTTAATACAGAAAGTGAAATTTCTATTATTACACAAGTGAATTATAGTTGTTCTTTAAAATTCGTTAAATATTCTATTGTGAATTATAAAATTTTGTTGGTACGTTTAATATTATTATACTCCCAATTTCTTTCTTTAATAGACTGAGAAAAATTATTCATGTTTGCTTTTGTAAAGCATCTCTTTTTTAATGGTGTCTTATCTACTACATTTTTAGAGGTTTCAAAAATGAGATCAGTAAAGCACTGTGATCAGATATATGAAGTTCAACATTCATTAGGTAACATTATAACACAAGCTTATTTGAGATAGTATGGTCTCTATAGGTTTTTGAGTCGTTCATCACTCCGTTGGTAAATAAAAATTAATATGTACAGTAATTCATACTCTACTAATAAATTTAAAAAAAAAAAATCTTAAAACACTTTTTAACATGTATCTAAATATCAATATTAAAATCTGAGGCAACATCAATTTTTTTGGCTTTTAATTCTTTTTTCAATAGCCTGAACAATCTTTACAGTTTATACTACAAAATGTTATCATTTCTTATATCTCTATTATGTTACATAGAAACTGAAATATAAGAAACCTAATTTTTATCAGAAAATTCAATACAACTAATTTCAAACAAAGTATTCATTTAGATTGTTTATCAAATCATCAATATACATTGTACATTATTTCTTATCAAAATCAAAAGCCCCTCATATACCTTCACCACGACAATAAAAAGCTGCTAAAGGTAAATTATTGATAAAATCATTTGAATACAAAATACAAATGCTTCCCAAGACAATTCAAATGTATTCCATGCCTTGTGAAGTTTTTCCTATTTTGTGCAATATCCACAACTATGCTTATGGTAAATATTCAATTATTTTTTAAACTTTTCTGTGAGTGGGATTATCTGCGTGGTACACCTAAATTTAACAAATTCGTGTGAGCCAACTAAGGGAGAATATTTGACAAGTTTCTTGATTCATTTCTCACATCATTTGATCCTGACACAGAAACATATAATCGTCACTGTTAAATAACTAACAGAAATTTACATTTTCTTCCAACTTTCTTAGTCTTTGCCCAAGGTTTCATCATACCTTTAAATCTCTATTGAATGTTTAGAGTATCAATTAGTTTCCTTGATATATCTCTCCAATGGTTATCACCTAATATCTCCACTTTTTTCAGACACTTATTATCTTATTAATACTATTAAGATAATTTTCTTTTTTTAACTAAAATCTCTACATCGCTATTTTCTTTTATTTTGTTGAAAACCCATTTATAATTACAGGAATGGGTTCTCCAAATTCTGTAAAATCTGTATCTTGTTTATCTCTCTTTTTGTCATTATACTCTAACCACTCTCATTTTACCGACTTTCATTTTATGCTTTATTTAAGTCCACTTTTAATTTGTATAAATCATCGTGTAACATTAGATCTATGGTTTTATTTATATTTTAAAAATCTTATAAACGGTTTCTCACCTTGTTCTCTCTCTAGTTTTTTTGTATCTATTTTCAATTTGTGAACTTTACTTGTTATAATAATACTAATTTTTTTTCTATCTAAACTCTTTCGTACCTTCATTTGTATTTGTAAAAGAAAAATGATATCTATTTTAGCAGTCATACGACAAATTCCTTTACAACTTTTTTTTTTTTTTTTTTTTTTTTTTTTTTTTTTTTTTTTTTACAAATGCACAAATTTTGCATTATTTCTTCACTTTTACACTTTGGATCATTTTGATAACACAATATTTTCTGTTCTAACTCCAAATATTTGCAAATTTCCCTTCTTTCAGCCTCCTTTGGTTCTCCACTTCTATATTCTTATCTAAGCCTCTAATTTCGTCGTACGATATTTCTAAACTAGAATATTGTTCTGATTTTTCCTTTCTGATTTAAGGTTTTCGTAAGTGTATTGCAATACATAATTCAAAAAGTCCATTTTAACAGGTATACAAATAAGCTAGATAGGACTACAAATAAAGAGGTAATATCCATCTTTTATTCATATTTGAGCAATATCCAAGTAAAAAAAGAAGTGATTAATATATTATACATATAAACTGTTGACAATTGAAATATTGAAATTTGTGAATTAATTTTAAGATGTTAAAATTTAGATATAGGTACTTGATAAATATATATACAGGGTGTCCAGTAATTACGGGATCAAACTTCACCAGGTGATTTTTCAAGTCAAAATATACAAGACGTTTCTAATAAATCATAGTCCTATTTCCTTTAGTTTTCCGTCTGTCTGTCTATTTGTGTTTTTAACTAAAACTTTTTATCTTCGAAGTCGATAAAGATATAAACTTAAAACTTTATACACCTATTAGTATAACAAAGACCAATATTTAAAAAAAAGTTTTAAATAATTATCACTTCCGGTTTCAAAATGGCGGTCATACTAAGTTTTATAAGCTTAATAACTCAAAACCCTTAAATTTTATAGTAAATACACAGGTATTTCCAGGGTTACTTGAACTCCATTTGGTGGTATAATCTGTACATGATACTATGTAGAACTCTGCTAAAATACACTACTGTCCAGGTTCAGTTCTCTATGTAACACTGCGTGTAAGACCGCAGGTATAGGTGGAGAGCGGTGTATGTTATCACAAGCCCCCTACTACTACCCTTCTATTTGATAGCTATGCAACCCGCATTGAACCATTGTACAAAAAGAAAAGAACGGAAAAGGAGTGACGAACTCATAAACCACATTAAGTGTACACTTTTATTTCCTTCCGGGAAAAAACAATTTTGATCATAACGCAATCATCCGTGGACACTTCAAATGTATAAGCTTTAACAGTAATTATTAAATATTTCACAGTAAAATACTGAAATTGACAGAAATAGATGCTTATTTCAGGCGTAAAAAGTAGTAACAGCACTGATTCCTTTTGTAAAATCATCGATATCAACTTTATTATTGTATTAAATGTAAATAAAGGAGTGTGCTCAGGAAAACTTTAATTTCTCCTTTATTATTTATCATAGCACAACAAACTTGGTCTTAAAATGTTCATAAAAACGTCGCCATGTTTTGTTACACCTGTGTATTTATTATAAAATTTAAGGGTTTTGAGTTTTAAGCTTAGAAAATTTAGTATGGCCACCATTTTGAAACCAGAAGTGATAATTATTATTATTATTTTTAATATTGGTCTTTGTGATAGTAACAGGTATGTTAAGTTTTAAGTGTATACCTTTATCGACCTCGAAGATAAAAATGTTTTAGTAAAAAAACACAAACAGATAGACAGACGGAAAACTATGCGAGATATGACTATGCTTTATTATAAACTTCTTGTATATTTTGACTTGAAAAATCACCTGGTGAAGTTTGATCCCGTAATTACTGGACACTTTGTATATTAAATCAGTGCAGAATCAAACCCGAGGGAGAGATATAATATTGTTTAGTTATAAAAGGGATTACAAAGTACTTGTAAATAACTTCGTTACTAAAGAAAATACTTGTTATTGTCAAAACTGATATCAATTTTTTTTTTATTTGTAATAAGTTTATGAGAAACTATATCTTATTATAAATTTCAACTGTAAATCCATTATATATACAGTTATTTATTTTCTAAGGTTCAAAAGAGATGAAACTCTGTGATAAAAATGTTCATTGGGAAGGGGGAGATGTTACGTTGTTTAATACAAAATGTAGTAAATACAGGGTATATTACAGGGTATATTACTAGCATGTATATCTGAAGGAAAAAATCTGTCTATGTGACGAAAAGAAACAAAAACAAAAAGAAAATATTCAAGAATATATGACTAAAACAATAATAATAATAAATAGAATAAATAAAAATTAATAAATAAATAATAGTTAATTTATTAATGAATAAATAAATAGTTATATCTTGTTTAAAAATTTTTATGCCTCAAATTGTGACTCATATTGAAATCTAATAATTAACAAAACTCAAAAGTAAACTAAATCTTTATATAACATGTTTTTCAGAAATTTGAAATCCTCAAGACCACCTCCATCTCTAATATCTCCATTTCCATAATCATAGATAATACGGGAGTCCCACGAAAAGGTAGCTTTTGAATTAATATGCCGGACATATGGAAAACTCCACAAACTTGACATTTTATAGTTATGTTACATAGATATGTAAAAAAGTACCTGTTGGTAACATGAAAATGTGCTAAACTTGATAAAGAAAAGTAAAGAAAAATAATCCTAATACATTATTAATGATCGAAATTTGACCTTTATTTGAATTGATTATCATTAATCGCTATGCACTGATATCAACATAGGAAAAAAAAAAAAAAAAAACAGTTGTAAGAACTATAAAAAAAATTGTCAAAGTATTTACAGTACTTCCTCTTCAATCAGCCTCATTAATTCATCAACTATAGGGTGAGAATAAACTGTTTCTTTCAAGAAGCCCCATAAGAAATAATTGCAAACAATCGAGTCTGGGAATCTTGAAGGCCAGTCGATGAAGTTGTTTCCACGACCTATCCAACAGTTGGGAAGATCTTGATCTAAAACTGCTTTATCCACATTACTATAATGAGGAGAAGCTCCATACTCTACGTAAAAAATGTCCCTCATTTCCGGCTAGGTAAGAGGAGGATCTATATGATCAGTTAATATTGATGCGTCTCTGTCTTCAGTCATTGTCTGATAGGATATGTAATACGATAAAACACTATCCTTGGAGATAACAGCCCAAACAGTTACACCCTTTGATTTCAAGCCCTCTTCATCTAAGATATGTGTGGATTTTGTGTGTTATAATAATTACAATTATGTCTGTTTACAGATCTTGTTCAGTAAAATGTAGCTCAATCTGAGAATACAATTCCTTCATACCACTCGGTATCTAAGTCAAGCTTTTTAATTATCTTAAAAAAAAAAAATCCACTCGTCTATCTGGTTCATATTTCATCCAACCATGAACTAAATGTGTTTTATAAAAAAAATATTTTGTTTTTCTTCGGATACCTTTGAACTGATGACTGTGGTATTCCAGAAGTAGATGTAACTAAGTGATAAGATATTTCATTAAAGGAACACATGCAAGCTATTCATTTTCTGTGTTTATTTGAAACTGATCCAGTTTCTAGTTGCATAGTGAGTTACACTTATGAATCAATTATCTTGATGGAGGAATCACATTTGGGAAGGTTCTTTTAACACCTCTTTGCTTCATATTCATTTTTAAAAACAATAGCCCAAAAACAACATTTCACTTTTTGTTCAATTAACAAAATCATTATTTTGAGCTTAGATATCACACATAAACTGACTGAACACAACTACCAAATTGTTTCATTGATGTGTGTTAACGAAACATCAGCTGATCGAGTTTCAACAGATAGCAATGCATATTTTAATAATTGCATTTTATTGTGGGAGTAAGTTGTTCTATCTAGAAGATTAATGTTCTTTTTGTTATTCCCCTATTTTGTTTTGATTGACATAAAAAATAACTTTCGAAGGTAATTTTTTTTAACAAATCTATGTAACATAATTATAAAGTGTTCCATGTGTCTGGCATATTGATTAAAAAATAATGAACTCTTCATGGGATAACCGGTATATGAATATATATATGTCAGTGACAGTCAAGGGATTACTATAATAGCAATCCCAAGCGAACTTTACTGGATCTATGCTTTTTCAATGTAGTTTTAGGGTTAGATCCCTTTCTTTTATCATTCCTATCAGGGTTCTCTTGACCAACTTTTAGTAACTTTAATGTCTTGTTCTTTTACGACTTTGACACTATTAGAGAATCAATCTGAGGGCTCAGGGTTTATTATCTTATATTCTTTTCCTCATTTTTTATCAGTGATGATGGGCAATTGGTTTTTTTCCTTTAAAAAATAAGGAACAAAATTAAATCAGTGTTCGACCACATTGATTAGACTGAAAATTATTTCAAGATAGTAAAAGTGAAATAGGTACCCGAATGAAGATATATATAGGACTTGTGATTGCCCTAAAAGAATTAATCATCCCCCAAAATAATTTTAAATATGCTCCTACAATTTCAATATACTGATAGGGTCAAAACCAATGATACAAAATAATATTCTAATACCTTTCAACCATATTTGTTATTGAATTTGAAGTATTTTCTGGGTAGAAAAATAAAATCTTATTTCACAAGTAAAAGGTTCCAGGTTCAAATCCCCCCCTCATACATTTATGGTGTTGAACCAGAATTGGGAGGAAAATTGAGAAGCTAAAATTTTTAGTGGACTTTTGGTTGAGAATGCTAGAACAATGGTTAATATCTTAAATATTAGGTCAGGCTCGTCTGTCTCTAGATCCTCCTCATACAAGTAATGTGTGTTCCCTCCACTGGGTAACCCTGTACACAATCTGTAATGTATACATGAAAAGGTAGTTTTGCATGACATTATGCAATAGATATAGGCTTATACAAATACCTCCACATCTGAGTTATCTTACGCCATAATTTATACTGCTGTTGAAAATTTTTTGTTTTGAAATGGTTAACACATAAGATAACAGGGAATATGCTTTATAATATGTGATGGTCCTTGTTAGCTTGTATTGCAACATAAGTGACAAGTTTCTTCTTATAATAGTTGAAATTTGTTGTTAACGTTGTATTTTAATAAGAATGAAGCTTATTGCTTTCATTTTTATTCCATCAAAACTTTCTATAGATTCCAAATGAAAAAGATAACTTTCAAACACTTTATTTGTAAAAACGTCTTAGCATTCATATTACACGTGTTCGTATCGGTTGTTATATGATCATTCATAGTTTTAGTATTGGTAATGTTGTTCAAATTTTATGTTTTTGATTTTTTGTTATTTTTACTTATTAGCTTTTTATTTTAGAGCATTTTATGGTTATTTTATGTAAGTGACGATGGCTGCAATTATTTTTCACCGTATAACAATAATAATAAAAAATCAAATATTTTTTTTTAAAAATACCACTTTTTTAAAACGGACTAAAAAGTATAAACTAATTTTTCATGACCCTTCTACAATTTTGAGGGAGGATTGTTAGTAGCTATGGATATATTTGGAAAACTTGGAGAGAAAAACGAGGAGCGCAGGCAATCTATGATAGTTAAGGAGGAGTAAATAAATTAAATTACAGTGAATCATATTTCCAATTCACCGAAATTAGCTGTGAATTCATCCGGATTGTCTACTTGTATTATTTACTGGCTGCGCCCCACGTTTTTCTCTCAAAGTATTCCAAATATATCCATACCCAATAACAATCCTCCCTCGAAACTGTAGAAAGGTCATGAAAAATTATTTTATACTTTTTAGTCCGTTTTAAAAACGTGGTATGTTAAAAAATATTTTTTATTTGATTTATTATTTTTGTTTTTTAGTCTTATGTCCGGATGAAAGATTTCAATCGGTTTTGTATATATTGATGAGAGTCTGACAGGGACATATATAGGAAATTCCCAATGTATTTCACATCCTGTTTAGCTGCAAATGTCTGAAATTCAAAATATTACCTCTTATTGCCTGTTGTTTAATGTAGAGACAAGGAACCAACTGAATATTGTATTGTCATCCAATTCTGAACTATGTTTAAAATTTCAGGTCTCTAGCTTATCGGGAAGTTAGTTTAAACTCGATTGCAAAATTCCACCCGGACAGACAGACAGACAGATATGACGGAAACCGAACTAATAAAAACGCGGTAAAAAAAAGAAGAATTTATAAACTATGTGTTTATGATGAATTTAATTAAAAATTTTATAAAACAAAACAAATTCACCATATGTTCTAATTGTTTTGATATTGGGCTTCAATGACTGCCTCCAAAGTTTTTGTTTCGTTTTAAAAATTTAGTTTTATTCTTAGATGTGGTTAAATGTTATTGTATGGGAAACATGTATTCCCTGTTTTGGGGTATTTCAGTATATAGGTACTATAAATTTGAAATGAAAAAGTAGGGTGTCTGTAAGGGGCAAATTTTTTACAATTATTATTGTTGTCTGAACAGCTTAAATCAATAATTATAATGAGGTTTTCATTAATAAATTAATTACATAAATGTAAGTTATTCACTAAATTTGTTGAATTTAGATCCAAAAGTTTGTAATTTTGTATGAAGTTTTCTCTTTTTGGTTTTTGTTAAAAAAGCTTTTGGCCATTTTATTGGTTGGATGGCTAGATCAATTTTAATTTAACTTTCAATACTCTTATCTCTAAATAAACTATTTATGAAAATACAAACCTTATTTATTTTTATTGTATTGAACAAATATAATTAATTTTAAATTAACAGCTTTTACATTAATAAAAATAACACAATCTAGTTCTAGTTTTGTCTTGTGGGTAGTATAGCTAGGAACGCCATAAATTTAATGAATACCTTAAATTTTCCCTTTTTGTATTGGAACATTTGAACTATAGTAGAAATCATTTACTGATAATTTTGTATCGAATAATTTTGTAATATGATGATGATTGGACTGAAAACAAACAGAGAAAAATGTAACAATGGGTACTGAGAATCTAAGAGTGATATAAAAGTGTATCAAACATAAAAAGAGAATTCTCGAGGTCATTTAACTGAGGTCATGTGATATTATGTTGTCACATGAATTAATAATATGTTTGCTAATGAGAGTTTTTATCTCTAAAATGTTCCATCTTATGGAATAGGTCAAACGTTAACAACAACAGAAATATCTCAAGATAATTAATTGTAAAAGTAAGGTTGCGAGGTGGAAACAGTTGATTTTATTATGGGAATTCTATTTTTAATGTTAAAATAAGTACCTCAGTTTTTTTGTTGAGATTAGCAATTGATTTTATGGATTATGGTTATAGGTACTTTAATGTTCTGATTGATCTTTTTGGCTGAAATTTTAGGTTAATTAATCAATGAATGAGTACATGGAGACTATTTAATTTAAGTACACAGGTATAATGAAATTTTCCAGGTTTAAAAATAAAATGATTGTAAACATTGATGCTAACATTACTTTAAGGTGGTGAAACATTCAGAATGGTTGACATTAAATATGCAAGAAAAAAAACCCTGTCTTTGAAAAAATTAAATATTCAGAGTAAAGTTGTAATAATTAGTTTAGATCGTCTTAATAAACTAAAAGCTCAAAATTAAACCCAGAAGTGGTTTTTATTTGACATCTATCTATCTTTTTTCATAAAAAAATATAATTTTTATATCTTATGTATCAATGCAAAATTGTATACTAAATATTTAGGTTTGAATAGGGTGGTTAACATGTACCAAAAGTATAATTTTATACAACCCTACTTGAGAATATTGGAGCTTATTTCAAATTTTGTAAATAAAATTGATTAATTTTACTAAAATATATCTGATTCCGACTTATATAAATTTATAACTGGATATCTAAATCTGTACATTAGAAATGCAGAAATTATGTGTAAAAGAAAAAAAACAAACATATAGACAGAGAAAAAAAAATTTCTGATCACTTCTTCCTTTAAATTTGTTTGTTAATTTCAAGTAATTGAAAATATATATAATTTTTACTTTCCTCTGTGTTAATTTATATAGGCCAGTGACATTCATAGACATGCTATGTCTGATACATACTTTCAACTAATAAAACATATTCAATAATTATGAGTAATTTTATATAATTTGCTAAAATAGTATAATATAAATATATTGATAAGAAGATCATTCGAAAAGTTGATGTGGACACAACCGGTTTGAGGCAAGAGTCTTGGAAAGTCTGAAGAGTTAAAGCAGTTCATGTACTGGTTGCATATTTTTTTCCATTTAAATGTCTTAAAATCTTTGTTTTTTAAATATGTATTGGAAATATGGGATTAGTTCTATAATGTAAAAGTATTTTAGTTAGAAAAAGTGCTGATAAACTTTGGATATTATTTATCTCAACTTCTGGTTCATTTTGAGACTTTTTACTGAAACTGACATCTAGAAATCCTATACAATGAATCTACGAGAGAATATTTCTTCCACATCAAGGGTAGTCTGACATGCCCCAGAGTTAACACAAAACGTATAATTACACATTACACTACACTACTGAGCCGTCTTACCTTTCAAGTCTGTTACCCAAAACTTCTGACAAATCATCAGACATTGGTTGGGGTACATCTTCCTCTCCAAGTTTGGTTTTGTTCCCACTGAATATAATTTTATAAACCCATCTGTAACATTAAGAATATTTCTTTTAATAAAATATAAATCAATGCATTTACGTTTAAAGTTGTTTTATACTGCCAAAGTATATTAACAAATTGGATGTGGGAGATGCTTTGTTTCATTTAACTTCATTTCAGCTGGATGCTCTAGTCTTATTATATATTTTATAACTTTAAATAATATGTACTCACTTTCCCCTCTACATTTGTATATATAATTTAATATATATTATTATCTAATTCAAGCATACGATTACAAACAGTAAAACAGTTTTGCTTTTTCTTATTTAAAAAAAAAAATTAGTATTTTAACATTCTTTTTTTTTTACAATAAAGTTTTAGTTTACTATTTACTATTCTTCCAAAAATTAAAATACGCAGTAATGAGGAATGCACAGTAAACCATATTCTAACACATTTCAGAAGTGAAGGAGTTAGAAGTGAAGGATATTAAGCACCAAGTTTTAAATTTGCGTTTAAATTGTAAATTGTAAATTTGTTAATTGAATTTAAATGCTTATATTTTAATTAAATCTCCACTGACTTACACATAACTCTAACATTTTTAGTTTCTTCTACCAAGTGTGGCTATACAATAACTAGTCTGATTAAAAAATGTATTCAACAAACAACAAACTGGAAATATTATCTTCTTTAACGCATTACTACTGGATGTGAATCTTTCACTGACGGAAATGATATTGTAGTCACCTTCTGATAAGTTCTCCAAGAGATCCATTGCAATCATTGTATCAAAATAATTTCCTTTAAATGAATAATTGATCTTTCTAAAGAAAAAGCATTGCATAGGGCAGTATGGTAGATATTACAAAATGAGTATTCTCTGCTTTGTCTTGAAGACAGTGTTTTGTGTGCTAGTGCACTATCTCGGTGGAGAATTCATAACTCGATATTTCACATTGCAAGTATTTCTCTTATCATCAATTCATAAAGGTCAAAACTTCTTAAATTAATGTGATAAAAGTCAGTGCTTGATGGAATTCCAATTATTTCCATTCTATATTTTAGTTTTAATTTAAAATTTGACCTTCAGGAACCCAAACAACATATCTAATATCTTGAATATCAAAACAACTGTCATTATTGTTTACAATTTAGACTTGGTCATCTGTGTTTTCTATTATGTTGGTGTACTGGAAGTTTTTCTAAGCTTGGATTGGTCAATAGTATCTAAGTCATACCGAAAAAACCATGATTAGTCACAAGTTATTACATTTTCTAGAAGTTGGGATCATTTTCAATGTGTTTTAGAATGTTCATTCAAGTTACCTTGTGATCACGGGCAAGGAATCTTGGCACCATCTTCCAGCTCACTTTTAAATATTCAAATAGTCATATAAAATCTGACAAACAGTTTCTTGATTGATGCTAGCCAATTAAGCAACTTCTTAAATGTTCAAGCAATTATTTAAAAAAATTCAAATCGTTGTAGAATGTTAGGGTGTGCGAGGATGACTTGGGAGCCGAACATCTCCAATTACTTCCTCTTCTTGTTAATAGATTTAAAACAATCAAAAACCTGACTACGTGATAAACACTCATCACTTGGAGTTTTAAAGGTTTTTATTGTATTAACAAAACTCAGATTATACAGTCGCTTTAAACAAATGTTACTTTAAATAAGTCACACGTCCTTGGAAATTTATAATTGTAGATGAAAGGAGCCTACTAAGCCTATACTCACTGTTGACAAGGTCATAGGGAAGATACAAAAAAAAATCTGTCTGGTTATTACATAACCAAACATGTACATTGAATTTTAACTTTGATCTGTTCTTTTGACTGTGATTATTTAATGTTTGCTCCACTAACTAGACTTTACAAGACTAGACTTTATTTGCTCCACTAACATTCACTTCATGTTCATATAATATCAATGTTCTATGGTATCCTCACAATTCATTTACACTCTGAAGAAAAAAAAAAGTACAATTTTATATGCTATACTTTAGCTGTCACATATCATTCTCAAACAATAAGTATTTGTACATTTCATAAGCACAATTTAGATGCAGTTTTCTTATAAATAATAATTCATTTGTGTTTTTTGTTTACATTTTACAGACAGAACTATTGATTGGGTTTATTGTGAAGTGTGCAATATATAGTAATAGACATTAAAGAGATTCGTAATAACTATTCTTATATTCAAAACCTATGTTTTAAAGTGAAAGTGTTCATGGAACTTTACAGATATAATAGAGGCTTAGTATTCATTTAATTTTAATTGGTTATTATTGTAAATTTCAAGTATCTTTTATCCTATTTATTATGAAACTTCGAATTTTAAGTTACTAGCAAATACCTTTTGTATTGATAACTATGTAGAAACAAATTTTAATTAAACCAAACTGGCATAAGAGAAATCTATAACGTAAGAAACACAAGGGGCTGAATTAAATGTAAAGAGACTATACAAACAGACAAGTAAAGAATTTGTAAAATACTATCTAAAGTTCAGGCGTTTTTAAAAAATGGATATTTACCTGAATATATTAAGATTGATTCTTAACTAAATACTTTACTAAATAAGTGAAATAAATAAAACACTGCTTACAAATTTTGCTATACAAATAAATAAAAGAAGTTAATATAATCTAATATTATATTTATTCATCAAATCAAAATTTTTCTACAAATTATATAAAAAACTATAATATTTACAATAATCAAAAATTTGAATTAAAAAAAAAAAGTTATATAAGTGAACAGTCATGTTATGCAATCATATTTTGAATGTATTGTTGTTTTAACAAATTCTGTTAATAAAACAAGTTTTAACACACAACTAAACGAATTAAAATGTTATCAGTAAATAACACCACACATTGGTAGATAAAATTGCTAGAAATACTTACATAAAAAATATCTTTGATAGCAAATTTGTACTTTCTTTTGGGTTTTTAGGACGTTCTTTGCGGGCAGAATCCATCACTATCACTAAACTCAATTCTGCGCGATAGTGTATATTTATTTGGCAATGAATATTATCACGTTATGGTGTTTCTTAAATTTTTTGTGAGTAAAATATATTGTGTTAGTTTTGATAAGATAATGAGGGGTACATGTAGGTCATATGCAGTAGTGTTTGTATCTCTTTTGTTTCACCTAGTGATGAAATGTTTTATTTAAGATAATTCTCTTATTTATCTCATCACATATTTGCATATAATTGTTTGTAGAACATTCAAATTGTGTAATGGAAATGGAAAAGGCTGAAAGTGCCACAAAGTAAAATTTTCAGTATTCAATAAAAACTTCATAAAACTTATACTGTATCCTTTAAAAATCTATAAAATTCATTAAAAATGCCAAAAATATTTTTATTTGTTTTTCAAGAGTTGTTTTTTTTATTGTACATATGTAACTTGATTTTGCATGTGAAAAACTGAAAGTGCCATCATATCTTTTTTTTGGCAGTAAGTGCTATACCTTGTTAGTTAAAAGGCTGGAAGTCCAGCGCTCATTACACGTAAAGGATGAATGTTCATAGTGGCAGTTTCACTGACAGCTGCTTGAGTGAAACGTACACGTCACATATCTTACAAGTGTCTGTTGCTAAACATTTGAATTTTAGTTTGGGAAAGTCTTGTTGAAAAACTTGAGTATGGTTTTTGTAAGTTACTTGTAGTTGTTGGATTTTGGGCTTTGAAAGATAAAAACATACGGTTTTTGTTTAGGTCCGGGGATGGAAACTCATTTGTTGTTCTTTTGCGGGCACAGTGGCTTTCATACATGGGAAACGAACTAATGTGGTGCCGAACTAGATTTCAATATCTTTCTGTGAACTTAACTTTATGTTCATGTGAATGTGGATTTTAACTTTTAGTATCTTTGTAAACTAAGCAACCCTGTTTCTTTTTTGTTTGAAGAGTTTGCAGTTTCCTGGGAGTTACTCCGAAAATCTGACGAAATGTTTTACTACACACTTGAACATTTTTAGCGCCAAAAGCAACTACTGCAATGGAAAGGCACATTCATCACGGCTAGTGGCACTTTCAGCCTTTTCTACTGTCGGTCAGCGGGCGCTTTCACGGTGTTGCTCTTTGCAACTCCTCTAGCAACTAGTAGGAATTTTTCTGGCACTTTCAACCTTCTCTAGGTTAGGTTAGGTTAGGTTAGGTTAGGTTAGGTTAAGTTTTTTACATCACATTCCATGCAAAAAATCGATTTTTTATTTTTTGGCACTTTCAGCCATTTCCATTACACAATTATGGATGAATGTGTGTAAATTAAATAATTCTCTTTGATATATCATTTGTAAGATAATGGATAGCTTGAAAGGAATTAGAAGGGATAAACCCAACACTGCCTGTGAGAATTTAAAAATCTCCAGTTTGGAAAAAAAACATTTTTTATTTATTTCTTGTTAAAAGTGAGAAACTATCTTATCACAGATTAAATAACACAAAATTTTATTTTCCGTACGCTGGATACAAAATGTTTACCATATTAATGTGATCAATAGTAAAGAGTGTTATCATTTTTTCCAGAGTTATTAGGGTTGGTTTTGTAAAAATAGAGTAGGGGGGAGGCAATTTTTCTGACTCTGCTCTTTCAACTTTAAAATACTCTACATCAACAATGTATACCGTTCAATTATGATCTACAATTAACAATCTTTAATTTAATATAACATTTAAAAAAAGATTTTGTTGCATAATTGTGTTTATTTTTCGAAAGTCTTCAAAAATTCCTGTCTTAGTCTGACTGTCTGTAGTCCACTCGTGTCCAATCGTCCAATCACTGTCCAACCACACAGACAGACAGACGTGAAAGAAAGTTGGGGTTCTTGTAACCTAAATTTTTTCACTTTAAAACTGTTGGCTGTTAACCACAATTTGATCATCCTTGTTGGGTTATACCTGTTCAACCCCATTTGGGTTTAGCTCCAGAGTCATCCCCAAATTTTGGGTTCACAAATAAGTGATCCTAATATTTCAATTTCTGTTAAAAAATTTATGATCATAGATAACCTATTCTATATTTTGTACATTAGAAACTGTCCCATTGTGTTTAAGGTTAAAATAAACACTACAATAATTGATTAAGAGACTAGCTTGGCTATTAACATAGTTTGTATATAAAATGTCTTATTAAAAATCTTAAAAGTTTAATGTGTCCGACATTTTCTCAGATTACAAAAATGTCAACAAAGAAACAATTTCGTGTATACAGTTTACCCAAAATCTGAGGTACAAGTTTCGTAATTTTTGAAAATTAATTTTTTCTAATATATAAAACGAGTGCGGATGGTTGTATGCAAATAAAAGTGTGATTACAAAAATGTAACAACACCACCTAGATTTACTGAAATTGTAATTTGTTAAAGAAGCAGTAGTGGTCAAATTACGTCTAACCTCAAGTTCAAGGACTAGAGAAATTATGCAAAACTGTTGGTTGCATAAAATCTGGCAAAATCAAGTTTATCCTACAAGAAAACTAATTCTAAGGAGTTTCTTTTATAACACTACTATTATTAATAAACGTAGATACTCATATATCGTGTTATACGAGTGAATAAAACTTTTATTTGAAAAATATTTAAAGTTATTAAAGATTCAATTGTAAGTAAAGGATTAAAGAAGCCTAAATAAACGTTTGATAGGTCAACATTATTGAATCTGACACGAGTAAATAACAGTCCAGCTTGGAAAATCTTTTAAGTCATTAAACGTTAAAGTGTACGTAAAAAGTTATAAAAGAGCCGAAATACATTAGATTAACAGTCCAAATATACATACAAAACAAAATCAAGGTTAGCCTTGCATTATAATAAGAATAAGTATGGAAAGAATGGAAAAACTAATGTTTTATAATTGAGCAATACCCTAAAATTGTTTAAAAGTACACTCTTATTGTTATTAAAGTGCTATAACAACTACAACACCGCTTCTGGCCTCAATGAAACTATAAGTATTAAAATTGTGGGAAAATGAAATTTTTGAACAAAAGTAATGTGCTATATCAATCAGAGTATTGACATGAGATTATGAAGTGATGATTAGTGTGAGGTTTTTTTAAAAAAAGGAAGCATAACTAAATAAAATTCGTTAGTTAGAAAGTTCCAGATATGTTTCAACTCATGTCAATTGGGGCCTAAAGAATTAACAAAAGAAATTAGTTGAGGGCTGTATTTCAAATGAAAGCACAGAATTCAATGGCAGCAATGAGTCATAAATCGATTAATAAAAATTAAAAGAAATAAAAAAGACACATTAAGCAAAATGGTATGAGTGTCAGTTATATTTTAAATTTGAAAAGTGAAAGTTTCTAGCAGCGGTTAACTGATTTTAACGAACTATAGTTAACAAAAAGGAAAATTTCCAATACTCAGTAAGCAATCATCTTTAGGACCAATAGAGTTGAAGCTCCTAATTTTAGCAAGGAAGGTGAAGAGAATTTAAAGATTGAGTAAGTGAATAGTTAGAAAAGAATCAGTGGATTGATCGCTGGGGATTCGTTAGGTACGCTTCGTACACAGAGTTTTCTTCGTTTACTTTATGTTACGAATCAAGTAATAGGTTATTCAAGTGAAAATTATTGCAATAAGTTACGTTGTTAAATTTGTTTACGTTGTGATACAAAATTATCGTAAAATTACTTCAAAAAGCTATTCATGTCTCGTCGAAATTTGTAAAGTGATCAAGAGTGAAATTATTGATTTATCTGAATTACTTTGATTAAATGGGAAATTAATTCCAGTTGATTTTGTGAAGTAAGTTTCGTCGTTGTACAAGTTGGAGTGTAGGAGGAAATATTGGATACGTCATCAGAAAAATGAACAGGAGAGATAACTGCCGCACCACCCGAAGACTAGAAGCAAATACAACTTCGCAGACCAGTTAAGTACAATATGCCAACTGTGTTCACAACACCATGCATATGAACTACACTTTGTTGGCCTTTAAAGAAACTATCATTTGAAGACCTAATATATTATGTAACTTGTAAGAGAGGATGTCATTAATTCATTCGATATTTTACCTTAATATAAGGAACTATACTAATAACAAAGCTGTACTAATAAAGTTATACTAATATCATTTGCGTTGTTGTACTGATAACAGTTATCAGTAGAAGTTACTAGGAAGTAGTCAGTGGGGGGGGGGGATATAAGTAAAGACTTGGACTAAAGAACAAAAAGGTTAAATTTTATTAGTACTTAATATTTTTGGTTGTCCGTGTTGAATTACTAAAATTTAATAATAAGGAAACCAAGGATTCCGTGAACCACAGAAACAAGACTGTAATAAATCCAGTATGTTTATTATATAACCCGTATGTTCATCATCCTATGAAGTTTTAGCTGTAAACCTATGAGGATGATGACTGTGTCACCGAAACGAGTTATAACTATGTTACCAAACGAGTTTGTAATAAAAAGTAAGAGAAATATGTAAGAGGCCACTCTGTCTTTGATTAGTGACACATGTGCCTTAAACAATTCTGCCCACATTTTTAATGAAGTTAATAGCTGTTTGTTGTCTGATAAAACCAATAAAATTATATAGTGTTTACAAAAGTTTAAAAACTCTCTGTTCAATGATTTCTTATAAATACAATTTACTATCTTATAAATACATTTACTGTCTTCTAAATACATTTTTCTTCCTTATTAATACAATTTACTATCTTATAAACACTATTTTCATTATCTTATAATTATAATTTACTATCTTATAAATACATTTTACTACCTTATAAATACAATTTACTATCTTATAAACACAATGTTCAATATCTTATAAATATAATTTAATAAATATCAATCCGCCATCTACTGGTGTTCCAACAAAGCGTCTCTAGGACAAAAGAATTGCATAATGTTAGGCACATTGTGTCATGTATATTTTTCTTAATTACATTCCAAACGTACAAATATATATTTATTTACTTTAATAACATTCTTAGCATGTTTATTGCAAAACAAAGATTGATTTCTAAGCGAATTACATGCCCAATTAAATACAATGTTTAGTACTCTATATATTCAGAGTTGAAATAAACTCTCACCCCCTACTTTTTGCCCAGTTTTCGTCATTTCGATTTCGGACTAGATAAAGTTAGTGTATATTATGTTTTGTGATCCATATTGAATCCGCCATATTGGATTTGTGTCAGTTTTTTTCGAAAGAATAAGGCATTTTGGTGCATGATTTAACATCATTTTTTACCTTGAGTTCAGCTCCATAAATATTTTTGTTTCGTATTTCTCACCTATATCAAGTTATTTATGAAAACCCAAAAGAAATGTATGAAATTTTACTTTGTTTGAAGAGTGAAATTTAATATTTTAATTATGTGAGATGCATGTCACCTCAATCGAACAACGTAAAACTCAAACTACACCATTAAGTAACTGAAAATTGGTTTTAAACTGGTTTTCATATAAAAAACCAAGACACTTATTAGTAATGATGAATTAAGTCGTATAATTATACTAATCTATTTCCGTAGTTGTCCATTGAAACGAAATTCTAGTCCAGTAATATGGGTCTCACATAATTAAAACATTAAAATTGCAGTATTCGAAAAAAGTAACATTTCATACATTTTTAATGGAGTTTTGTGAATAAATGGAGATAGGGGAGAAATACCAAACAAAAAAGATTTATACAACCGAACTCAGGATTGAAAAATGATCTTAAATCATGCATAAAAACGCTGATATTAAAAAAAAAATTGACTTAGTTCAATACGCCGGATTCTAAATGGCGACAGAAAATGTTAACATATTACAAAATGTAGTAGTATAAGTTGTTACACAACAAATAAATAATGAGATTGAATTGCGAGATAATATTACATAGTACTTAAAACAATTACGTTTACTTAATCAAACGCGTTTCAAGTGATACACGACCTACATTAGTTATACTGTATAGTTATAGTAGAATTATAGCAATGACTACATAAATACTATAAGACACGACATGGCCATGTTAAATATTCTACGCTTATTCTTGAGTTGTCCAATACCCGCTAGGTCGCTCTGCTAGAGAATCTGAAGTTGATGTGACTGGCGCTAGGTGGCTCTACGGTCAAACAATGTTTCAGGCGGGTAAGAGAAAACGCACTGATGCCACATATGGGACCAGAGATGCGAGGGAAGGTCGAGAATCGCTTATCTCAGCGCACGAACTGACAACACTGACTATGCTGACGGAAGTAAGTGAGAAGGTTTGTGAGAGAGAGGTCAACAGTTGTACAGTCTCAACCAAGTGGGATGCGTACAGTCAAGCACCTGCTGCTAGCGCTTTCTGATAGCTGTGTGTCAAACTTGTGACGAACAGCACCCGTAAAGCGTAGACTATTTCCCTATCCTATGTCGTGTCTTATAGTATTTATGTAGTCATTGGTTATAGTTCAGTCATGTATCATCGAGGATGGTTACTTTGTCGTTGTAATGTGTTTGATTAAGTAACTTGTGTTCCAGTTTTATTCTATCTAATTACACATACATTTATAGTCCAAAATTGATATGACAAAAACTGCGAAAAAAATAGTGGGGTGAAGGGGGGGACTATATTTCCACTCTGAATAACATAATAACTGTTTTATATCTATATAGTATTTTAAATTTCATACATACATAATATAGAGAAATATGTTTAATGGGTATAAATCGTTATAGAGTTTTTGCGGAAATGTTTGCTTTAAAAAAAAAGAAAAGCACTGAAACCAAAAAGTGGAATGTATTGTCTATTGTTTGTAGCCTGTACTGTAACAGAGTTTTATAAAATTTGGAATCGTTTTAACGAGACTTGTTTCTTCAGCTGAGTTCAAGTTCTTCAGCATAAGAACAATACAAACAAAAATATTATTTTGTAAAAATCGGCTCTAACGTCTTGAGTCTTTATAGACTCAATTATAGTAACCACCCTGGAACAAACTCCAGATCGTGAGTTATTGTCAAAAATAGAAATAAACTATAGACTGTTTTAAAAAAGTGAAATTATAATAACAATTGGACTAAGCGATTTTGGTGTTTGGGAAATGGAGAGATAAAATAATCAAGCAATAGAAATTACACGGTTAAGAAATAATTGCCAATAAACTAAAATGGATCTTGATCGCAGTCATTGACTACTTGATTTAACCTTATATTATAGGTCCGTTGAGTTATAGCCAATAGGAAACAAGGGTAGTGCAAGGTTTTCAATTCGAACTGCTCCCTGCACAAGGCTAACCTCTGAACAATGTTACTGAAGTCTTACAATGCTAATAGAGTTGAGTAAATTTATTGTCTTTAAACAAAATTCTATAAGTTAAACGATAGTTTTCTATTGTAAAAATTTAAATTTGTTTAGTTTAACTGATACAATTTACATTATGTCAGCTGCTGCAGTACTGACATATTTCGGTATTAATGATTTCCCCCGTAATAACAGTAATAATTCAGTACAAAAATAAATACAGTATTAGTTTTAATTTTAGTCTCATGCAATTTAATAGGAAAGATTTATTGTATTTATGTATTTATTCAGAACGTATTGTTTTCGTTGAAACTTTTTAGATGATTTGTGTGCAAGGAAGGAATAAATCAGGTACGGATGTATTTTTTAAAAATTGTTCTATAAATTATGATCCTTGCAAATGTGACGCAAAATTAAATCCATTATCTATAATTTTCCTGAGCGCTTTAAATGAACGCAACTGCAGAAGAATCACAATTTCAAGCACCGTCACAGCGGGGTCTTCTCCTTCAACGGACTTTACTTGAGTGGTTGTATAAGATGCGCTTAAGACATAAAAGAAGTAGGCCTAAGCTTGGTTACGTTTAGAAAAAATTCGAAACAGTTTGATGAGAAGCAACTGTCTGGACCAACTTATCTTTCATACGAAAAGCACTGGAAGAAAATATTCCCCATAAGTCTTACGGCCACAAAGAAGACATTAAACGAGAACCAAAACACACACATACACACAATAAAAAAGAACCCAAAAAAAAACAAATCATAAAAACCGATTAATCCTAACCAAACAAGCTGTACGTTGAAAACAAGTGTAGTTGCATTAAAATAATCAGCTGTTAGTATGCTATCTACCAAGTGATATGTTATCTCCCTCTAAATATAACCTTTCTGAATTAATTATACTGATTTGAACAGGAAGTAAGCTATATATATTTGAATGCATAACCCTTTTCTTTTTGCTCCTTTGTAATATAGTAAGATTATAAATCTCTTAATGTTGTGGAGGCTTAAAAACTTACGGCGTTAAACCATCGTCGTGAGGTTTGTAGCGAACTCCGAGAAAGCTTGAATAACGATGACGGAATTTTGATGTGGTAACCTCACATACCCAACTGAAAAGCCATCATGATCATTTACGGTTTTAAATCCACGGAATATAGTTTTATTAGTTCCATCTGTAATCATATATATATATATATATAAGCAGGAAAATACGTTTTGTTCAATGAAATTTTCTTAAAATCTCTATAAAATATATTAGAATAAAAATTACACTATTAATAATATTAAGAGACACTACCCTCAAAAAACTTGTCAGGGATAATTAATTGGGAATTATCTTTGTTCCTAGTGTTGTACCTATTGATCTGAAAGTCCATCCAAATAAATATGTTTATTTTTATGCATAAAGCAAAGTAATTTTTAAATCTATGAAGATAGTAATGTTAGGAGATTTATTTGTTTAAAGTCTTAAATAAAACATGTGGTCTTGAATAAGTTATATTCCCCACAACTCTTTTTTGGATCTTAAAAATCTTGTATTATATTTAATAATAAGGAAAAATAGTCATATTAAACTACTTTAATGACATCAAAGTTTGAAACTTTACCTAAACTCCTGACACTAAAACTTGCCGAGTTACATTTTTGTTTGAATGGTTAAGTTTCAACTTAAGTTTTTTATATATTGAGAGTAAAAACTTTACTACTTTTTCCACATTTAGTAGTTGATTTTTATACCATACGGTTAAGTAACTACATTGAAAATACATAACTTGTGTTTTTAAACTATTCAACTTTATCGAAAAATCATTCATTCGAGAAAGTAATGTTTGAGAAATACACCGTGAGAGAATCATGGCATTGGAGTCTTTCATAACAGCAGTGCTGTCGTCTGAATACAGAATTAGACCTTCCGAAACAATACTCTGACAGGTAATTAATATAGAAAATAAATAGAGTTGGATCCAAGATAAAATCCTGAGGAATTCGAAGGATAGAGTTTTTTTATTTAGGTCCTTAATAATTTTTAAGGCGATAACCCGGAGGTTTTTCATCTTTAACAACAAGGTAAAATATTATGCCTTAAATATAGCTATTTTAAATGTATACTTTGCATGATAGTTTTAATAGTATATTATTTTAAATATATTAATTGTTTAGTGGATTAGGTATAGCAGATTCTACGAAATAAAGAAAACTTAAATAGGCCTGTATATCTCAAACTGTTTGACACAAATTCCATGGAAATTAGTTCGATGGAACTTGTAACATTTGTAAAGATGACTGTCTAACATTCTAGAAGTGCCTTAGAGCCAAATGGTTAGTCCTTTGATTTGTGGGCTTATTTTAGTAAATTAAAATTAAATAACTAAAATTTGTTGGTAGTTATCATAAAATCAGAATATAAAGTTTCGAATTATCAAAACATTAGCTTTTACGGACCCAAACAAAACGCAATATAGTTGAAAAAATTCTCGTCCAAAAATATGGTAGTTAGGAAGTTTATTAGTCAAAAAAATAATCTTGAAACAATTATCTGTCGAATTGAAGGCGGAAGTTTGTGATCCAAAATAATGTGTTGAACAGGTAATGTAAAAGTTACATTTTGCGATTAAACTGGAAAATATCTAACTAATTTGATCGCCATAAAATTAATTTTATTGCTTTTATATTACCTCCATATTTTTTTATTAAATGTATTTTTTACCATCGATTTATATCACACAGTACACCTTTATAATCAATAAAAAAATGTTAATATAACTCAAGTCTATTCTAGAAACGTTAGAAGACCGATTACGTCGTTCAGTTTGGCTTCAAAACAGTTTTTGAAGATGACAAAAAATATTGTTTTTTAGGCTTTTATGTTCTGTGTTACTGTAGTATGGAAAGTGCACAGTTTTTTATTTAAAAAAAAAATATATAATCGGTTTGCTCGTTGTAAAATTTTAGAGATTGGACGAAAATTCGTAAACGATTATATGTTATTGCGTTAATTTTCAAGCAAACGTTGAACAAAATTTTAAATAAAACTTGAATTTGGAATAACTTCTATCTTAGGTGACATGACTAGAGCCCCTGCTCAAAGACAAGACGCAACCCACTTGATCAATACATACATTATGGATTATGCAGACTATGAGAGTGCTGCTAATAGGATAGAACACCCATTAGGCTACATAGTGGAATAATGTATACATATTATGCAGTAAGTGTGGCAACAATATAAGTGTTGCACAAACTTTCTCACGTAAATTATATCGTCGTACGCACGCAAAAGCACGACAATATCTCTAGGGGCTTCAAAAAGTCGTTTTGCGTACTTCAGGTTCTACTGAAATAAAACAAAATTGCGTTACCTAATGACAAATAGGAATTCAATTAGAACCTTCAATGAAATGTTCATTTTCTATTGTCGTTTAATGGGAAACGTCAATGAAAACCTTCCAAAACATTTATTTTATGATTGCTGACTTTTTTTGAACACGGGGATTTATGCTTAATATAAAGGTAAAAACTGTTTAATGAAATTGTTTTCTATCATCATGAACGACATTTTTTGCTTTTAAACTAAAATAAACCTGCGGTCCTACACTCTAACTTCGGTCTTAAACTGAGCTTGTTTAACCTTTAAGTATTTTTGTATTTAGTTGGAGCTGCTGTATTGAAGATATTACCATACCAGAAAGTTGAAAATTTAGCTTTGTTCGGTTTTCAGTGCTTTTGATTTGTTGTTCGTTTTGAGTGACCCAAAAGATAATAAAATACCGCGATTGTAGAAAATGTGGAAAGAGAATTTAAGGGTAATAAATACACAAACCAAGTGAACTTAGTTACACATCAAGTAAAGAATGTTACGCCTTCCACTCCCAAAATGAAGAAAGGTTACTTGTTGAGGTTAGAAACCCCAGATCTAAAGTCATGGCAGGCTTTCTAGGAAGTGACAAACTACGTATTAGTAAAGAGGAAAGGGCCATCCTTTAATTGACCACGGAAGAAGGAGGAACAGGATTTAGAAGACAATCAATATTATGGATGTGGAGATTTATATGGTTAGGTCACGTTACATTTTAGTTTTTTACTTTTTTTTTTAACGAAAGTAGAGTTATTTAAAATTTATGGCCACTCTTTTCCAAAACTAGTAAAGTTAGAGTAATGAAATTTTAGGACTACATTTATAAGTCTACAATTGGGATTGATAAGAAAAGTTGTAGCATTTTGATGAAAAATAAAAAAGATGAAATTTGTTAGTAGTTATAATTTTAAAACTTTTTTAAAGTATAGTTTTTTAAAGTTAAATTTTTTTTTTTTTAGAAACAATTTTTGTAATAGGAAATTAAATTTAATACCTAACCTACATAGGGTTACCAACCAATTAACATGAATTAAACCAATAAAAAATTTTTTGGGAATATTTCATTCCATCAAAAAGAAAAGTGATCCCTTAGTTTATATATATTCCTTGTAGGAACACATTCGTTGTCTTCTCTTAAAGACAAGGAATCTTTCGGTCATCACTGTCTTATAAAAAGGAAAAATACAGTATAGACCTTTAGCTCTTGAATACTCTATAGCATCAGGGTAGGAACAGAGCAAGAGTTGGTCAAGAGAAACAAGATAGGAAAGATGAAAGAGAGGAATCTAACCAAAGATTACATGAAGAAGGTGTATAGCTAGCTGGGGTTCATCGGGATAACCAAGTCCGTACTCACTTGAAGGGCGAAGTGTTCAAATTGTTATCCTTAATTTTTAATTCAATAACTATTTTTACACTTGTTTTTAATCATATTGTATTATGGACAGTGATAGCTTATGATTGCCCCTTTTGGCTAGTTCATTGTTTTTTGGTGATTATTCAACACCGATTCCTTAGTTCCTCTCCGCCATATCGTGTGACGTCATCATATCATATCGATCTTCAATGATTCGTTTTTCATAGACGTGGTATTGAAAGACAACATGGAAGTCCGGAAAGTGTGTACTGTAAAGTAATTTGGTTGAAATTAAGTAATATTAATTTCATCTGAGTTGGCCTATGAATGGATAGGCGACAATATCTGTAGAATATATCTCTGAGTTGGTACCATCTTTATAGAATGTCCGCCACATAATGGATTCTTTCCAAATATTTTCGTCATGAAGAGTATGCTCAAGCATTTCGTGTCGATTCTTAGTGCTTCACTACCTTGTGTTATGAGAATTTATCTACCCTGCCTCATCGTTACAAAACCATTATGTTACTGTAGCATTTAAATCCAAAAAAGCACTTCCGCAATAACTTAACTCATTTCGTAAATATACATTCCACTTTCCGTCGCTTGACAGATGCTGGCATCTAGCGGCCCGCTCCTAAACCAAGCATCACCTGATACTTGAAACCAAAGTACATTTTCGCCGGTCAAGCTAGCTTCTCGATTACCGGTCCACAGTCTACATGCGATAACAACATGGTCTACACTCTTCATAACTCCGTTAGCTAAAAGTTTTTCTTTCTTCTCTCAAAATTACCGTCTTTCTAAAACATCATGTTAAATTACTAATTGTGCGCCTTAGTCTAATAATCTGGTTCAAAAATGTTAAAATTAACCATCATTTTCTCGGTACTACCTCACGTGATCTGCGACAGGATTTACCAGGTACTTCAACCTTACAGATTTTGTCATATTATAAATTTTGTTAATTTTTAAAATAATTTGTTAATTATCATGTATTCTTTAAAATATGTATTTCATGTTTTATTCAATATTCTATTTCCTTTTGAAACTAAATGATTATAAAAATTTTCTTTTCTTAAAACATCATTTACAAAATCTTGCAAAGGCACATTTTACGTTTTGAACATTTTTGTGAAATAAGTGCAAACTAGTGTTGAACATTAAATGATCAGAATATGAACATGTCAAATATAAAACAATTGAGGAAATTTCTTCTAAATCAGAAAATTTCGTTTTACAAGCTTTTGCAAAATCTTACAAGTCTTATACAAGCTTTCTTTTAAACAAAATTAAAATATATATAAATAGATTTATAATAATCTAAGAAGCTTTTAAGTACCATCTTAACGAATTTCTGTTATACAATCAATTTTCTTTAATTTTGGCAAATAATCAGATATTTCTTTAATGATGAACATTAATGCTAAAACATGTCTGATTTTGTACAGACACTAAAAGAACATGTTTTTTGCTCACAGCTAATATGCTGGTAGGACAAATAGGAGAAATTGGAGAAATAAAGAAATTCTTGTCTCACATTGCGCAAACCAACGAAACATCCTAACAAGTTTCGTCCTGTTGGCAAAACACGTTTTTTTTGTATAACGTAACTTCACATTTTCAAGTGCATAAAAGTGATGTCTTTTTCTACAGCTGACTTTACAGAACTTTAACTAACTCATTTTGTATATGTGCCTAAATTTACTTTCGCAAATATGTGTTCCTTAAGACTATTTTCTAAATGTAGACCTGTGTAGTTAATTATAAAATATATATAAAAAACAATTATTGGGTGGAGCCTGCATGCAATTTTCGGTCCTAACAACCTCCAAGAGGTTAATTTCCAAATTAAAATAATTGACGTCAATTAACAAAATTTCAAAATTCTAAATTCCTTTTTTGTTTGTTTAAAATATATAAATTTATTTGGCCAATATAGTTTTTAAGAAATTTTTCAAACCAGTTATATTATGTATCTTTAGTTTAGTGATAAACATGTTAACTATAGATACGATTTTTGAACTTAAAATATCAAACTCTTTTATATTTTGTTAAATTCTGTAATTGTTTAAAAAGAAACTATCATCTTATAAACTAAAAAGGGGGGGATAAGTTTTTTTCTTTTTTTTTGAATCTTTTGATTAAATTTTTTTTTTTTTTATTATTATACTGTTACAATTAAGGCAAAAACATGTTACCAGGGGACTTAAATTTAATAAAGGCGGAACCAAAATGGTAACAATGTTTGAAAAGAAAAATAAAAAAAGACAAAGACAAATTTAGTAATTAACAAGGCTCAAGTTTATTGAAAGCAGAAGGAAATTTCGGCGCTTCAGACTTTGTCATTTACAACAAAAGACATCCTGACACAAATCATCAATAAAAAAAAAACTTATGATTAACAATATCATAAATTGTAAAAGTTATAAGCCCTTAATTGTAACAGTATAATAATAAAAAAAAAAAAAATTTAATCAAAAGATTCAAAAAAAAAGAAAAAAACTTATCCCCCCCTTTTTAGTTTATAAGATGATAGTTTCTTTTTAAACAATTACAGAATTTAACAAAATATAAAAGAGTTTGATATTTTAAGTTCAAAAATCGTATCTATAGTTAACATGTTTATCACTAAACTAAAGATACATAATATAACTGGTTTGAAAAATTTCTTAAAAACTATATTGGCCAAATAAATTTATATATTTTAAACAAACAAAAAAGGAATTTAGAATTTTGAAATTTTGTTAATTGACGTCAATTATTTTAATTTGGAAATTAACCTCTTGGAGGTTGTTAGGACCGAAAATTGCATGCAGGCTCCACCCAATAATTGTTTTTTATATATATTTTATAATTAACTACACAGGTCTACATTTAGAAAATAGTCTTAAGGAACACATATTTGCGAAAGTAAATTTAGGCACATATACAAAATGAGTTAGTTAAAGTTCTGTAAAGTCAGCTGTAGAAAAAGACATCACTTTTATGCACTTGAAAATGTGAAGTTACGTTATACAAAAAAAACGTGTTTTGCCAACAGGACGAAACTTGTTAGGATGTTTCGTTGGTTTGCGCAATGTGAGACAAGAATTTCTTTATTTCTCCAATTTCTCCTATTTGTCCTACCAGCATATTAGCTGTGAGCAAAAAACATGTTCTTTTAGTGTCTGTACAAAATCAGACATGTTTTAGCATTAATGTTCATCATTAAAGAAATATCTGATTATTTGCCAAAATTAAAGAAAATTGATTGTATAACAGAAATTCGTTAAGATGGTACTTAAAAGCTTCTTAGATTATTATAAATCTATTTATATATATTTTAATTTTGTTTAAAAGAAAGCTTGTATAAGACTTGTAAGATTTTGCAAAAGCTTGTAAAACGAAATTTTCTGATTTAGAAGAAATTTCCTCAATTGTTTTATATTTGACATGTTCATATTCTGATCATTTAATGTTCAACACTAGTTTGCACTTATTTCACAAAAATGTTCAAAACGTAAAATGTGCCTTTGCAAGATTTTGTAAATGATGTTTTAAGAAAAGAAAATTTTTATAATCATTTAGTTTCAAAAGGAAATAGAATATTGAATAAAACATGAAATACATATTTTAAAGAATACATGATAATTAACAAATTATTTTAAAAATTAACAAAATTTATAATATGACAAAATCTGTAAGGTTGAAGTACCTGGTAAATCCTGTCGCAGATCACGTGAGGTAGTACCGAGAAAATGATGGTTAATTTTAACATTTTTGAACCAGATTATTAGACTAAGGCGCACAATTAGTAATTTAACATGATGTTTTAGAAAGACGGTAATTTTGAGAGAAGAAAGAAAAACTTTTAGCTAACGGAGTTATGAAGAGTGTAGACCATGTTGTTATCGCATGTAGACTGTGGACCGGTAATCGAGAAGCTAGCTTGACCGGCGAAAATGTACTTTGGTTTCAAGTATCAGGTGATGCTTGGTTTAGGAGCGGGCCGCTAGATGCCAGCATCTGTCAAGCGACGGAAAGTGGAATGTATATTTACGAAATGAGTTAAGTTATTGCGGAAGTGCTTTTTTGGATTTAAATGCTACAGCTCTCCCCCCCCGAAAGACGGAGTTAGGGTGTAGTCAGAAAAGAGGCCAGAAGGGCCTCCCGCAAAATTTAGAAAAAGGAGAGAGAGAGTGTGCTTGAAGGGGTAAAAAAAAATTTCCTCTCAGACAGGTGTTTTAGACCTCGAGATAAACAAAAGACAAACTAAGACTAACATGCATAGCGAGTGCCACATTAACTATATGTAGTTCGACAGAACCGGTCAGTATACCTTCACCAAGATAAACAACAAAGAACAAATGCACCAAACTTAACTATTAAGAAGATGGACTCACTATGTCCTCGTCCGAAGACGTTATGGTGACGAAGAAATAGAAGAGTTCATGACGCTCTCTATATTCTCGTCGCATCGATTACACCCGCGGAGTGCTCGATGTCAAGATATGTCTAGATAGGGAAACATGTCAGGTACATGTAGCGGCCATTGCCGTAAAGTGGAACCTCATAGTTGATCAGACTATGGGTTGAAAAGCGTCAAGTCCGGGAAACAGTGAGATATATCACTGGACAAGGAAAATCAATATCTCTTCGCCTGCAAACACCTATAAAGATTACGGCACGGAGGGGCTCTAGGAGAGCTCAGCCCACCGATGCCCAAACATACAGATGTGCATTTGGCTTAGAGGAAATACGGCTTGGTTCCGTATTTTATTATGTTCTGCAGTGCATAGAAAGAAGACTACCAGATGACAATTTGTGCGGGCCAAGAAAGATCAGAAAGAAAATTAAATCGTAAAGGAGAAGGTTCTAGAAATTTGTTAATATTTAATTTATATGATGAGGTTTGAGTTGCTCGACGTGTGCTTTTTTAATAAAACGAGGTGAATTGGCGAAAGAAAGCGCAACGGTAACTGGAGTAAGAAAATCAATGATCCGGAAGGGACCTGACCATCGAGGCATCAATTTAGCAGCTCGCTTGTCTATGGCAGAGCTAAGAGGGTGTGTTTTACACCAGACAAGATCGTTGATTTTATACAGATGAGGCTTCCTGAATTTGTTATAGGTCTTTTCGGCCTTTTGGTGCGCTTTCATTATATTGTCTTTGGCCTGGCGCCAAACTTGTGATGGATTAGTATTAGGTTTTGGAAGGAGATCATGTATGTTCCAGCTGAGACTCAGTGGTGTATTGGGGAGAAAATTAAAAAGAATACTAAAAGGTGTTGCTTTAAGAGTCTCATGATGTGCGAAATTGAAAGCCAGCTGAAGCCAGCAAAGGGAGTCGTCCCAAGAGGATTGATTTTTGGAGTGATAGGCGATAAGGGCTGCCTTAAGGTTTCGGTTGAGTCTTTCCGCATTATTAGGTTGGGGGTGATAAGGAGATAAAGTTGCATGCTTAATACCGCGAGAAAAACAAAAGTTGCGGAAGACATGTGATACAAAACATTGTGCATTGTCAGAGATTATTATCTTTGGAAAACCGAAATTTTGAAAAATGTTTTGGCTTAAGGCCTTAATTGTACTGTGGGAAGTTGCATCTCTGACAGGCATGAGCCAGGTGAATTTTGAGAACTGGTCAACTGCGACCAGTATCATGTTGTAGCCCTGTTTTGTCCTAGGAAGCTGTCCGACGTAGTCGATATGTAATTTTTCCATGGGACGATTGGGAACCGTTGAGGCAAGGTATCCTAATTTGGAGTTGTGAGCAGGTTTGCTTACAGCGCACACCGAACAAGCTCGCACTTTAGAAGTGACATCCTGTTTTAAAGTTGGCCAATAAAAGTTCTCCTTTACCTTAAACAAAGTTTTAAGTACTCCAAGATGACCACCCACAACGGAGTCGTGATGATAATTAATCACCAGGTCGACTAAGGACTGAGGTAAATAAATTCTGGTGGGCTTTTCCAGATGATTTTTCAGGCAAAGAACACCTTTACTTAAACAGTACTTCTCCGAAGAGATGTTCTGTTCAAGATCGGCAATGATATTTTTCAAAATAGGGTCGGCCTTTTGATGAGTCTGGATGTCATGAAAAGCTAGAGGAAAATTTGTGAGGAGACTGGTACACGAAAAGGTGACATTTTCTTCGTTGAAATTTTCCGGTTCAAACATGCGCGAGAGGGAGTCTGCTATGATGTTCTGAGTTCCTCTTATGTGCGCTACCTTAAATTTCAATGAAGTCAACTTTGCAATCCACCGGCCTAATTTACCAAGTTGACGAGGACGTGCTAAAAGCCAAGAAAGGGCTTGGTTGTCGGTTTCTAATAGGAATTCCCGATGCTCTAGATATTGCCTAAATTTCTCTACTCCAAAAACTACTGCTAGGCATTCGGCTTCATATGCAGATGAGGCTTTTCTTTCTGCAGGTGTTAAAGTACGTGAAGCGTACGCTATGGGCTGTCGTGAGCCGTCAATTTCTTGGAGTAGAACTGCTCCAAGGGCCACCGAGCTCGCATCCGTTTGCAGGATGAATGGTTTGGCGAAATCGGCCATCCGGAGAACCGGAGGCTGTGTTATTGCCTCCCGAAGATGTTTAAAAGCTTTCTCTTGTTCAGCTTGCCAAGAGAATTTTTGGCCCTTCCTCCGAAGCAGATTTAGAGGCGCAGCGTGCTCCGCGAAATTTGGAATGAATTTAGCAAAGAAATTGACCATTCCAATAAATCTGGAAACGGCCTTAGGGTTCTTGGGTTGCGGAAAATTTCTAATTGCTTTTGTTCTAGATGGGTCGATTTGCACGCCACGAGAAGAAACTAGGTGTCCTAAAAAGCTTATCTCATTCACAGCGAAACGGACCTTATCTGGGTTAACAGTCAAGCCAGCCCGCCGCAAACGAGTAAGGACTTCCCGAAGATGTTTTTGATGCTCTTCCCAAGTTTTGGAGTAAATGACTAGATCATCCAGATAATTAAAAATGAATTTGAATTTGATGTCATGGAAGACCTGATCCAAAAGTCTGGTAAGCACTTGGGCACCAGTACAGAGTCCAAAAGGGACTCGAGTAAACTGATAAAGCATCCAAGGAGTACAAAAGCTGGTAATTTGTTTGGACTTTTGAGACAAAGGGATTTGATGATAAGCTGAATTTAGATCGAATACTGTGAAATATTTGGCACCGACAAACCAGTTAAAACTTTGATGTAAATTAGGTAGCGGCACCGCTTCGACGACGATGTTTTGATTGAGCCTCCGATAATCAATCACCATCCTTGTTTTCTTTTCGGGATGTTGAACCAGAAAAACAGGGGATGCATATGCCGACCGGCTGGGTTCTACTACTCCTGAATCTAACAATTCGTTGATGTGTTCGCGGAGGTATTCCATTTTGGGAGGTGCCAATTGGTATGGAGAACACTTGACCGGAGTGTTGTCCTTCAGTTGAATATCGTATTCAACTAGATGTGTTAAACCTAACCTTTTTGTGAGTACCTGAGGAAAATCATTAATTATTTTTAAAATGGCGTTTTTATCGTCCTTTTGAAGATGACCTAAAGGATCAGGAGCAGTAGATTCAGATGTTGTGGACACTATAGGTTTATACGCAGAATTACTAAAATTACATAGAGGAAAAACAAAAGACCTTGAAAATTTGAAATAGAAGTTTTTTGCTGAAAGATCAAGTACCAGTCCCGTTTTAGATATGAAATCTGACCCGAGGATCAGAGGACACGACAACTTATGCGCCACCAGGAAATCCACATTCCAACTACAATGTTCCATTTTAAGATGAAGACGACAAGAGTAGGAAATGGGCAACCTTTTTCCAGAAGCCGTGACACAATCAGCCTTCACCCTGGTGATGGATTTAAAAGCCTTGGTGTTCTTCAATTTTTTAAAAAGGGCTTTAGAAATGACGCATCTTACTGAACCGGAGTCCAGCAGAGCCTTAACTTTAATTTGCCCAAAAGCTACTTCCACCAAAGGCAAAAACTGATCGTTCAGACCCCTAGATTTAAGAGAAATGTTATTTTTTTTTTGAAGTTTGCAGTTGGAAAGCTTAGAGCTGGAATAGGTTTGCCTGGACCTATTCCGTAGAGAGAAGAATTTACAGCCCCAGATATAGTGACCGGGTATGCCACAATGATAACAGATGGGAGTAACGTAATTTTGAATTTTATTGCCGAAATTGTTTCTTCTTGAATAGGAAATTGAGTTTAAATTTTGAAAGGGAGGTTTATTAAAAAAATGTGGTTTCGTGTTATGTTTAAATCCGATGTGGTTGGTTTTAGAAAGGGAGGCTGGCCTGGAGCTACCAACTAGACTCCAAACCTATGAGTTGGCCTATGAATGGATAGGCGACAATATCTGTAGAATATATCTCTGAGTTGGTACCATCTTTATAGAATGTCCGCCACATAATGGATTCTTTCCAAATATTTTCGTCATGAAGAGTATGCTCAAGCATTTCGTGTCGATTCTTAGTGCTTCACTACCTTGTGTTATGAGAATTTATCTACCCTGCCTCATCGTTACAAAACCATTATGTTACAAAGTTATGGAACCATTAGTAGTTGGACAATATTGTACCTTGACTGAGAGTTTGGATTCAATTCTTGGACGACCTGTACTGTGTATGGAAATACATTATTTTTTTTGTCGTGTTGTCAACACATCCTAGTATAACTTTATCCCATGCTGATTTTCGTAAATTTTTCTTCAGGCAGGACATTGAACCTATTTAGTGCTTTTTAGAAATTTGCACAGTGTCACGATGTGGAATGGAATTATTAGGAAACATTTCATTGAACTTTCATCAGTTTATTTATTTCCAGCTCAAACATTTGACGTAGCGTACGGTGGGAGCTCGAGAAGATTATATTGGTTGGGGATATCGGCTGTCTGGCCGGGGACGATTGCTTGGAGCGAGGAATGGTGAAGGGAGTATTAAAAGGCTAGGTAATATGCCGCTCTCGGGTCGTAATATGGGAGATCGGGGACGAAGTAGGTGTAGGGGCGAGGTGACGGAATGAGGGGAGCAGGTTGTCGCCACACAGGGCGAGGTGCGGTATTCTGGCACTTAGAAGGGCCGTAACCTTGGTGCTCAGGTGAGGTGTTCTCTTGGCCCTTAGAAAGGCCTTTCGCTATTGTGGTGGCCTTGGATAAACTCTAGCGTCGCTCTCTACTGATTCGGCGTTGAAGGGACTTTTTGAACGCGGTGTATAATAATATAAAAAAATATGATTTGAAAATTTCCAGTTTCGGTCATGATTAAGTTAAAATTTTAACTTGATCAGATATACGGATATGAATATGCATTAATAGATATTTAGTTTTCCATGGTTTGAAAGGGTTCATATTGCTGTTGGAGAAAGTGGTTATTAGAACGATGTCGTTTTTTCCTTTCCTTTTTTAAAGGCGAAAAACCTTTTGGTAACCATAGCTTTATATAAAGAAAGAAGAGAAGAACATAAAATAAATATCCCTAGCTCTCAACTGCTCTATAGCATCAGGGTCGGAAGAGAACAAGGGTTGGTCAAGAGAGACCTGATGGGAAAGATAAAAGAGCGATTTAATCTAAGACTACATTAAGGAAGTGAGCCTCTAAGTGAATGTTGTATTGTGGCACGTTTAGAGTTTGGTATTTGGACATATTTTGATCATATTCCAACTTGTTCAGGAGAAAACCCCAGTATCTGGTTACTGTTTGATAAACTACCTTCTAAAACATCCTAATACCGGAGAGATCGTTCAAATATAAAAGGGCATATACATTACTTTAATTTTCCCCACAGCCATTCATAAAAACAAATACTAACAAAGAATCAAATATTAGTAGATAGCTCTCAAAAATGTCTTTATATTACTTCGCGAAAAACAGAAATATTCTCCGTTTATTACAGGTTTATTCCATATGTGTTTTATTTCTTATATTAGATAAGATGGTATTGAAAGTTTTCTAAATTTTGCTTACGTTTATTGGATATTATGTATTTTGAAATCGATGACTGAGAAACTGGTTAGGTGTCACCCAATATGGTTTGTATTGTATTCAACCAAAACTCGATCTAAGTCGTAAAAAGCTGTGATTTAGATAATCGGAATTTTGAGTTTTCGTCTTGAGGTACCTCAGGAAAGTAGTCAATACGACTAGAAGTGATATGGAATGAGAGATAAGACCGTAACTAGGGACAACATCATTAAGACTCGTCTGATAAATCTACTTTAAGCTTGTAATACATACCTAGCTATTTCATTTAGCAGGTGATCTCAAAACGAAATTTCCGCAAAAATTCTACATAGATGTTTTGACAGACAACGCAAGTCTTTGTATACTACTTTATGTTGGAATGTAAAAGAAATGTGAAAACAGACAATGGTATATAATTCTATAGCCAAAGTCTTCTATAAATAGGTAAATTACTTACAATGACTGAGATATAAATATAAATAAACTGCAATATATGACGGCAATATATGAGATAAATAAACAATCTGAACACTTTCTTAAGAATCCTAAACTCTCACACTTTTTTTATTAAAAGTGGCGCCAAGCTTCGTGATTGGTTATTTAAAATGATTCCTGAATAGTATTTTTCGATAAAGTTCTTTGCAACATGATGATACATTTACAGTTCACAACAATTTTACAGAAATCGCATGGGTTAATTTTGAAATATAATCTACTAACTGACATATTTTATTATATTTGAATGATTGGTTTTTGGCGGTAGTTTTTATAAAAATTGATGTATTTTCTTACTGCAGGTAGTCTCAAATAAAATTTAGTTACTATTATCTTTTTTTGGGAACATTCTCCGAAATCTATAAAATGACATAACAGGTTTGAAAGAAATCGGTTCAGCTATTTGGAATAATTTACTAACTGACACACAATTGTTTATGAAATAATAACTGACTTCAATATAAGGAAACTTAAAACGGAATTATTTGTAAGAAAAATAAATAATTTTTGCATTTTGACATCACTGTAACAGTTTCTTTATTGTATAAGTTATGTATAGCAAATTAATAATTATGAGCAATAATAATTTGTAAAAGAGAGACAGGAAGTTTACAAACATGTAAAGCAACTTTGTATTTCTTTGTCAACGTACTGCAATTAAGTGTTCAGGCTATTGTTACTACAGACGAATAACACCAAAATGCTCAAAGTATATTTCGTAGAACAATGAAAAATACTTTTAATTACATTATAATTGTTCCTCCAATTGTACCTATTTTCAATACGTACTTTCGGGTTTAAAAAACAAAATTAATTAAACGGGGAGATTAAAAATTTACCTTGTTATCTATACAAGATGGCGCTAATAAATGTTGAAGACAAGTAATGTACCTGACAAAATTTTATTCACAAAATTTGGGTACATAATCTTTCCTGAACTTAGACTAATGGTTTTCATTGCGTTTTCAAATCGTAAATATTTGGTTCTATTGTTCACTACGGCTTGGAATATGTTACTGCATCAATAAAATAATATCTAGGGCAGATAAAAATCTGAAAAAATAAGGAAGGATTGTTAATTATTATACAACACCAACATGAAAAAGTTTGATGTTATAAATTGTACGTTGAAAACTATATGGTTTACACTAATGCATAGAAATTCAATAATGAAGAAAAATCGATATATAGGTAACACAGAATTTTGGAATTTTAACACGAATAGAGTTTATAATATATCATCAAAACAGAAATTTCTTGCCTGGATCCCACGGTCTAAGGGTTACCATCATGATCTAGTGCGGTTCTAATACATGTACTGTATAGGGGAGAGAGAATTCTTATCAAGATAGTTCTTTAAATATTACTCCAACAGTTATTTTCTGTTATTTAACATTTTATCTGCATTAGAAAAATAATAGTTATTTTTCTCATTAATAATCATAATACCCTCTAGATATACTTAGTAAATTTGGAGTAAATTTTCTCACCAATAAGAAAAGGAGTTTTAAAATTTTAAATATATGAACACTTTGGATAACTTGACTGAAGGACTGCCATTTTATTGTCATATTTGTATGAGCTTCGTCTCGATAATGGGGAGCGGTGTAACTCATCAGATTACACGCTTTTCACAGGTTACGCAAGTGTAATCCCAGTTATGTTACCTGCTCCAACGTTTTCATTGGTGGAAGTTAAAGTAAAGAAGAAATAAAACCTGATTATTACTTGAAAATAGGGATATTTTAATTACGGAATTCAATTTTAACTAGTATTTGTAAAATTTGAATTCACTAATTCGTGTTGGTAGTAAGTCAAATCACAACTAGGTAGAGTAAAGTTTATTTAAAAAATTATTTATGTACTAATATTTTTAGTTGAAGTACAGGTTACAGATATCTTTGAGACGATATCGACTTTGATTTTCTTCTATTAAATTTCTAAATACAATGGTCAAATTAATTTTAAGAGATTAGTCGTCTAAATAAAATGGTCCCGACAAATTATTTATATAACCTAAAACATAACCTGAAATTTACAGTTTTGTATTTCAAATGCACTAAAATATTCCGAGACATTTCTGACACCTGTGAGATCTTTATCGCCACAGTTAAAAATAATAATCGTTCAAAACTGTTATTTAAAGTTACAAATAAATTACGTATAAATTATGAAACGTTTTTACCTTAAGAACGTTTTAGTCGTAGTTTTAAAAGACATGAATGAAATAAAAATTCCAATTCCAAATAATAATTCTAATTTAAAGCGCGCACAAATCATTACGGAAGGAAATAACACAAGGCAATGTTAAAAAAAATTGAATCAGACATCATAGAGAGTCATTTATGTATATAGATAAGGGGACGTCCAAATTAACTCGACTGATATAGGCCTAGACCTAATTACCCTCAGACAAAATATGATTTCCTCATGTCTCACATAAACAATACATTTCCCCGTTTCCTTTAATTCTACCCTTCTAGCACTTAATTAATCTTACCAAGCTGTCATGAACACAATACAATACACATTCACATTTGAATATACAACAGAAATTCTTCCGAATTAAATATAACTTGCTTTGTTTCTATAAATTATGTACACAGACTTTAATAATATAAAAATTACTTTAAAATTAGAATCTATGTTTTTGATTGATTGTTGTTGTTTTTTCTACGTTTTTTTAAAATATCCTTATTATTAGGTAGATATTTTTTATATTTAAAAGTTATGTTTTGTTATGTGATATTTCGTTTTGTATTGTTGTAAAAGTAATAAAATATATTAAAATAACTTTACAAAACTGTTTTAAACGATTATTATTTTTTAACTGTGGAGATAAAGATCTCACAGGTGTCAGAAATGTCTCGGAATACTTTAGTGCATTAGAAATACAAAATTGTAAATTTCAGGTTATGTTTTAGGTTATATAAATAATTTATCGGGACCATTTTATTTAGACGACTAAACTCTAAAAAGTAATTTGAACATTGTATTTAGAAATTTACTATATTATTAAAAAAAAAATAAAATCAAACTTGATATCGTCTATTAATAATTATCTTTAAAATGAGAGATAGGATAATTTTAAATTTTGTAGAAGTGCTCCAACTAGGGCAATATTAATTTTTGTTTTCCAGTTAAAAATTATTATAGGATTTTATTTTCATATAATGTGAACCGTAATATTTTTACTTTAAAATTTTAACAAGGATTTGGGTCATTGCCCTTCAAATTTTGAAAAAAAAATTATTGAAAAAAATTAAGCTAATTTTGAGCAATAACCTATTTTATTGCTGATTTTTCTACCAATAACTCACTAACCAATACGATTTTTTTGGGTCCTTAAAGGTTACTCATGAGCAAAATTCCATCTCAATCGTTGGAGTTGATATCAAAATATGCTCACATACTAAATTTTATTAAAATCGTTTCACACATTTGAACTGAAGAGTACTGAACATCATTTCAAAAACACAGTTACTTAAACACTGTACTTTAAAACTAATATTTTCACAAGAAATAACATAATTTTTTTACCAATCAAAAAACTATCTCTATACTGTACTACGTGTATATGTGAAAGTAATATATATATGTTACATTGAACAGCCTCAATACTACCACTATTGATTGACCTTATTACTTGATAATAACTTTTCAGCATATTGCAGGATTGGATATCTCACATATGTTGGGTTCATATGACGGAAGTATACAGTGTATGCGTTTTGTTATTATATTCTGTTGAACCGCAATCAAGTGACACCTGAGACTACAGAGAATAGAATATTTTTGTCTTTATCTATACATTAATATCTGTAGTATTATTAAATTATAGTCAATCCATCAATAGGCCTACGCATCGTTCTTCAATAACCTATAAAGCTATATCTAGTTTTAAGAATTAAATCAGTTTTTACTCAAATCATTAAGGGGATTATTTATTTACTTAGTTCTATATTTTAAAACAACAATTAAAAATAAAGTTATCAGTCTTAATTTGTATTTGTAATCCAATTCTGAAATTAATTAGAGCAAAAACGTTAATTATAACGTTAGGAAATTTTGAAAGTACTTCTGTTTTATGATTTCACAGTGTAATCACTTATAGCTGTTTCATGTAAGGTGATATGTGCTAGAAGGGAAGGGAGGAATTGTTTTGTTTTTGTGAAATATGATGAAGTCATAATTTGTCTGTGGATAATTAGGTCTAGACCTATTCCAGTTGAGTTAATTTACCGTCCCTTCAACCGTGTTTATAAAATAGGTCTGGATTTTGATGAAATCGTTGTAATATATTCTGCCGTTCCATTTGCTATTTATGTAATGATTTTTGTGTAGTTTAAATTAGATTTAGGAATTAAAAATTTATTGTCGTAGTTATAAACCGGACAGTTTCAAAAGTCCCAATAGATTATAATAACTTTTAAACAGACATAAAATAGATAAAAAATATAAACTTTCCTGTCTCTAATTTAAAGTGAAACACAAGACAAGACGATGTTAACAATTTCATCGACATACAGCCCTTTTATGATGAAAATAATCATACAAAGGGCTAAACATAAATCAAATAGAAATAAAACAAATACAGAAAATTAACACATAGACATTCGTCAGTAGTTGTAATACAACTAAACATGTTAGACCATAGTGTGTGTTCGCGCGCGCGCGCGCGTGTGTGTGTATGAGAGAGAGAGAGGGAGTTTATTGATGTTGTAGTTGTATTTTTGTCTAATCGTTGAAGATATTCTGCCCCTGTGTAGTTTAGTCGTGAGTCAAGGATTTCACGTTGTTTGGTTGGAAACGAGTTATATAGTCAGTACAAAAACACTACAGTTTAAACTGTCAACAGTACAGGTGGTTTGGATCAGGTGCATAGATCAACTGAGAAATGTCTTTAAAGTAACCTAAGAATTGACCGGAGGGTTAGTTGACATTCTGTGCATTGTTAACAGAAATTCCAACAACATAACTTGGTCACATGTTCCTCTAGTCTTGTCTACCATGACAACTATTTTGTTAAACATCTCTTTGTAGTAATCTCTTTATACAAAACTTGTACATACTCCGAAACTTCATTTGCGATGTCCCCAAAGAATGCATAAAATCTGTAATATTTTAATTAATCATTTGAAATAAGCTAGTTTCCCTATGATCAGATGATTTATCTCTGTGCTAAATAATCAATGAATATAAATTAAGTTTAAGTTATTAAGCCAAACTGGAAAATGACAAAACAAAGTTAGTTTTATATTTGACAAATAGACAACATGTGTGCAGTAAAATACACAAATATAATTAAACTGACTGAAATTTTATAGTAAATTTAGTGATACTTAAGTCTAACTTTACAGCCACTAGTTTATAGTGTATTCTTATTGCTCATGAAATTCACAATAAAATGCCGTGGTTGCGACAACAAGGCTTCAATTAGCGGATCCAATGTGTTTAAAATGGAAAAAAATAAATTTTTCTCAATAAAATTTGTAATTTAATTAATTAATAGCAGGCTGGCTTATAACTCTAAGTTTAGAACTGATTTTTCAATAATTTTGATGTACTTTGGTCTTCTTCTACCCTCAAACTTTTACCTGTGGTGAGTTTGGGCGTGGCAATCTCAAGGGATCCTAACTGGTTCTACACTTTATTTCATGTAGTCTTGCGTTATATTCTTCTCTTTTATCTTTCCTCTCAGGTCTCTCTTAACCAACTCTTGTTATTTTCTGTCCCTAATGCTATTAGAGAATTTGAGAGTTATGGTGTCTGTATTTACTTTTCTTCTTTTTGTTATAAGTCGACGATGAGCAAAATATTTTTCTCCTTTAAACAACTGGGAGAAATAACCTCTCTGACCAAGTATATAGTCAAGGATAATTATAGTTTTTTTTATTAATAATGTTTATTTTTACTATACAGAGAAGTTATGGAAAATAAAATTATTAAATGATGGTACAAACCACTTTTGGTAAGATAAAACTGCATATGATATAATCTTGAATTGAAATTAGTTTAAATCAGATAACAAAATACTCCGCCAACATAATTCAATCACTCCAACCATGTCATAGTCACGACTATTTATTTTAAAAAACTAATCGCTTTAAGTAGGCTACAACTGCGGAATTCCTATCCAGGCTCTGTGAGGGATTTCCAGATCAATTCCAAATTGACCTTGATGTACATATTTACAGATTTAAGTGTCAAATGATGGAAACTTACGGTAGGACAAAAGCTCCACACCCATAAACTCTATCGCATTTTTGTAGTTATCGCCGTTAGATCAATGAAATATGTAACATTATTCGGTTTTACTGTTGATCTTTGTGTGACTTTTAGTCGTTGTTTAAGAACCAGATCAGAGACGATGTAATGTGGATAGTTCAGCTAAAAGATTGTCATTGTTTCGCCACAGTCACATTTTGACAAGGAGGTACATATTCGTATGTTAACTGAGTACAGAATTTAACCGACCACACCCTTTTTGACAGGGATGTTGTTACGCACCTTAAAAGTCGTAGTTTTTGTTGCGGGGAAATTTAAAAAATACATACATTTAAAGCATTTACCAGAGGACATTCCTCTGCTGTTACCGTGGTAACCACGTTGAACGTTCATAAAGGGTAGTTACACTCAGATTTACGTTTTTAAAACCTCGGTTGTAAACTACAAATGAGTATTGAATGTTTCGTATACAATATAAAACCTAAGCGTCTACCACATTGTCGTCTACCACTAAGCACATTCTTTGTAAAATTCTTACCAATATAACAATATTACCTCATCATTTTTAGAAACACAACGACTATAAGTTGTATTTAAACAAATTCATAAAAACAAAACATACTTCACAAAATGTTTATGAGTTATGGAGACTATGGAGAATTACTAAGTAAAAATAGTCTATGATTCGAAAATTTGTAATTTGGAGTTAAGCTTATGTACGTAGTCTGGGAGAGGATATATTAAATCAAGTGAGGTAATGAAGAGATAAAGTTGAAATCAGCTGTTGAATAAAAGTCATTAGTCAAGGTTTAGTTAGGAATAGTTCCATACATTTTATATTAATAACTGTTAGTTTCTTGTTTTGTTTGTAAATATTTTCAATAAAAATGTTAATTCACTTAAAAATAAATAAATATGCAAATAAAAGAAATAGAAATAATAATTTCACAAGATAATATTTATACAGTTTTTCATCAATTTAAAAAAAATTGTATTCATAGAGTCTCATTATAGAGAGAACGGCGTGGAAGTAGTCTGTGAGAGGACCCTTTCGTTCATCTTCCTATAAGGTCTTCTTGACCAATTCTTGTTCTCTTTCGATCCTGACGTTATTGTAATTACACATGTTACAATTAACACAAATTCAAAATTATACATTTCTTAAATTATAAATTATAAATGTAAATTGGCATTATTTACAATTATACATTCTTATTATTGAACTTTCTACAGTTAGACATCAAGACCTGAAACCGAAGTTTGTATCGAACTGATAGTGTGTATTAAACACAGACAAGCTCTTCGTTCATTTCCCTATATTTGTTTTACAGTTGAGTTGTTTTACTTTTCACTTCATAAACTGGTGAAGTGTCACCCTTCGCTTCGGTGATTTTGTCTAATGATGCAGAAAATCACTTCAACTCATTTACATGCACCGCTGCATCTTATTAGCAAATAAACCTAATTTCATATGATTTCCCTTAAGCCATTGTCTTTTATGAACCGTATTTTAAGATCATAAGGGAATTGTTACAATACAACAGTCTTATGATATTTCTTTATGAACTTTATTCGCTTGTAATGGGACTGGCATTCATAGCAGTTTTTACAAATCCTTATTTTGTGTACGAAAATAACGTACGACGTTTCGACAGTATTGATAAACTCTCATTATCAAGTGAAATGTTTTTAACTTTCTAGTAGTCTTGAGTTATATCTGAAATTGAAAATCATAAATATTATGATATTGTTCTTCGGGGTTAGACCGCGTCAATATTGTCTGCACGTTGAGTAAAGCCGATGTTTCGGGCACTTTACAGATGTCCATTCTCAAGGCTTAACAAATGTCAAGTGAAGCGAGCCTTTTTTTTTCTTTTCTTTTTTTTTGTTAGGGAGGAAAAAAAGCATACTTATACAGATATCTCTCCAGAGAGATACTGTGGGACTCTCCCCATAGGGCATACCCACTAAAAATACCTCCCCTCTTCCCCTACATACACTGGGGAGAGCGACTGCAGCATCTAGGGAACTCCCTAATGGCTACCAAAAGCAAACTATTGCTTCACTAAGCAGAAAAGTCGTTAGAGGCACAAACATATACATGTTACATAAATTTAAATCAAGCTGCAACAGAAGAAAACTGTTAGCGACATACAGAAAGGATGGGCATAAATACCAAACAGATACATAGGCAGAACATAAAGTTATTTTAAAGGCACATACATATAATTTACAAAGAATTGGGGGGGGGTGAGGAGGACGCGGATGTTATACCTGCAACAGAAGAAAACTGTTAGCGACATACAGAAATCATAACAAAATATATAAGCAAATACATAAACAAATACATTTTCAAAAGTACATGAATAAAATACATAGCAAAAAATACATAAACAAAATTTATGACAAAGGCACATAACAATAATGCATAGTCAAAAATACAAGAGATATCATTAGAGGCACATACATATAAATGTTACATAGAATTTGGGGGAGACGTGGGATTGCCAATGTGCGGAGGTGCTGCAACAGAAGAAAAATTACCTCGGAATTACCAAACTTGTACTCACCGCCCCACGGAGAATTTATTTTTGATTAATTTATAGTTTCAGTTTAATTTAAAGTTTTCATTTCTTATGTTAGTGTTTAGGTCACTTGATTTGCGGTTTTACCTGATCACTTTTCGTACATACTCCTAGTTGTTGTAACCGTTCAAGGTTTTAGTTTTAGCTTTACGTTTTTTTCTTAGGTTTCTATGTGTCCTAGGTTATGTTGGCCCTTTTAATGATTCTCATGTTTTTCAGTTTATCACGAGTGTTGATCCATTCTCTAGAAATGAAGAGTAATACTTTTACATAAACAAATAATGGAAAACGTCCAAATAAACTGTCAGTAATATTGTCATCAATGTTAGAACCAAATAAATTCACGAGACGACCAGGAACTAATTATGGCGAATTTCCGAATAAATTATGTTAATAATATGAACAATCTATCATTATTTAATAACTTAAAACCAGAATTACTAACCTGTCTTGACAATTTCAATTGATAAAATGAATATTTTATAAATCAGGTCAAATTTAATATTATTGTATTAAGACGTTTAATTCGCTATTCCAAAGTTTGAATTAAGTGTTTTTCTTGATAATAATATAACATAGCTGCATATTTAGGAGTACAACTGGCGTCTAATAGTATTACATACCAAATCGTAAAATTGTTTCATATGGGGGGGATTAAATATTGTGTCATTTATTTCAATTAGCGTATTTTAAACAATTTAAAACAACCAATATTTGAGTATTTTATATTTCCTATAAGAAAAATTACTCTAACAGAAGTTCCAACGCATGTCAGGAAAAATATTTGAACTTGGTGTTCATTATCCGTGTAATTCTATTATCGATATTAGTGCTAATTGCAATGATGAAACCTATTGTTACGTTTGGTTATTGGTTATGTACATTAAGATTTATTAAGCTTTAGATTAGGGTATGATTTACATTATTTGGAAGGGACATATGAGTGCCCATTAAACCTTTTACTACAATAAAAAATGTGCCTGTCAATAAAAAAGCAGTGAAAAAACACTACATTGTTTAATTTACACTCCCCGTGTAACACATATATTGTATGTCTGAAATTTATACAATTATAATTGTTTTATTGGGTTCCAGAGGTTAGAATCGATGGATTTCATATTCTTAGGTAATTAGCCTTACCATAAGCAATATTTAAATATCTAATTTTTCCTATTTTATTTCGACAATAACCTGAGACTATGTACAATGCCAACTAGTTTAAAAATGCATTATTATTTAATTGTATTTACATTTTTTTAAATTAATTGTGTAAAACTGTTTCGAGCAGTTAAGTAATTCGTAAATTTTATATTAATTTATAGTTAGTAAAATATAATGTGTATAATGTTAATATTATAATATGTATAATCAACGTCTTGTGTGCAATTACCTTAAAGATAAACTATCTCAGAGCCCATTTAACCTGTTTCACAATTTTGAAACTGTTCCATAAAGTTGGTTAGGTGAAATAGTTTTTTACCATAATCAGTGTCGGTTAAAACACTTTTGGTCTTCTAACTTTTAGAAAACCTGATATTGATTAGAAAATATATAGTTAGGAAATTCTGTATGAATAATTTTATTGAGTAATTTTATTTGACGAAGTACAAGGGAAATGTTTACAACATTTATGTTACAAAAAAATTGTTTTCCTTTTATTATTTTCATTTAATGTTTTCCTGTGTACATGAGAGCTGTTTTATTTAAAACATATTCAAACAGAGTTTCTTAATTACACAGTTGTTGGAATAATAGACTAGATATAATAATATTTTTTATAAAAGTTTGTAATTCATTTTACTGAAGATATAGTCCAAGGTTAGTAGGCGAACTATGAAAGTAAGTTAGCAAAAATATCATAGTCTGAAATAAAATAACCAAGGCCAGAGAACAAAAATGAGTTCATTTTGTTGTTATTTAAATATTTCACTTGAAATGAGCAATACTTGAGGAAACTTAATTACCCAATAAATAAATAAAAATGGCAAAAGTTTTCACAATACACATGTTTTTGTAACAAAATGACGATTTAATGATAAGTTAACAAGATGATGTTTCAATGACTAAGTTGTCATCCTTATGGAGTGTTCTAGCAAACCTTTTTGAACTAAAAGAAAACTTAATTCCAAAAAAAAAATACATAAAATTTTTAACAAGTTGGCCACAATAAACATTTTATTTGTAACAAGTTAACGTTTCAATGACTAAGTTACCATTTCAGGACATGTACTCGCCAATATTCTTGAACTGAAATAAGAAAACAATTCCAAACAATAAACACTTTATTTGTACAAATATGGCGTTTTAACACTAAATTATCGTCTTCAGGACATGTATTCACATCTCTTCTTAAGCTGAATGAAAACACATAAAAAAAATGAAAATTTATTTATAACAAGATGACTTTACAATAAGTCATCATCTTCGGAACATCTGGTGAGAAACCATCTTGAACTGAAATCAAACCTTCGTCTTGTAACATCAATCGTCCATAAGGTATTTTACTTTTAAACAGAAAAAACGTTCGTACGTTAAAAAATTCCGCAATAAACAATATATTTGTAACATGGCTACGTTTCTTTATCACTTTCAATTGTTACTTGTACTTACACAACCATTTGGTACTTAAAATGTTTGCACGTGTGTAAGAAAATATAATGTTTGCAATAAGATTATCGTTTCAATGACTGTTATTATCATAGTACCAAAAAGGTTTGTGTGTAAATGTAAAACTGAAGATGAATGATGATGTATATGAAACGTTCCCGTCGGCGTCGTCTCGTTGAAAAAAAGTACTTATCATGGCAAATTGTGTTTTCATTTATTTGGTGATTGATTTAATAATTTTATTTATTTGTTAGATCTGGTTACTTAAAATGAGCTGTGATCATGAAGACAAAGAATTCCTTTTAAATATTTGTTTAATATATACAAACAAATAAGATGAAGTACAAAGTTTTATTGGTACGAAGTGGTTGATTTACAAAACATTTTGCAACAAGATTGGGTTCAAGAACCGAAGAGACTATTGTCAGTAATTTTTTATTATTGATAATTTACTGTTAATAATAATTTGAGGAATAACTTTGGAACCGTAATAATATCCTTTGATTTAAATATTTACAATTTTACTTTGCCATAATGAAGGAGTTGTTTACTCTGAAACTTTTATCAGATAATGACAAGGTAGAGAAGAACAAAAAGTTTTAATGATTCGTTAAAACTCAGTTGTTTGTGTCCTTTTCTCAACCCTCTTTGATTTTATATTGACTTTATTTTCTGCTTTTTACTTTTAAGTACCAATATTTATAATAAGTGTGTAAAATATTCACTTTTTTATATTTTGTTAGTAGTGTTTTTTTTTCCATAAAGTGTTTATCTGTTAGATCATCATTATTATCCGGTTTCCGTTGTCTTGTATTGGTCTCAATAATACGTTTTAATATTTTCTTCTCAAACAAATATAAAATTTCTGGATCCATTTTTCATTTCCATAGGTTAACATTGGTTTAATAATTTTCTCTAAATCCCAGTGCGAAATATGCTTTAATCCCTAATATTGAATGTTCAATTACTCCATCTTCTTTTTCTTTCTTTGCCAGTTTCCAACCCAAATATCTAAAAGTTTCCACAATCACTTTTGTTATTTCCAGCTGTTAAAGCTTGCCTCAGATTATTAAGGTTTTTGTTAGACATTTATTTATGTCTTGTTAATCTTTTATCCAAGGTGGATAACATTAAAAGGAAAACATTGGAGGGGGTTACGAGCATGATTTCATAGAACGCTATTAGTAGAGGGAAATCCAATAAAGTGAATAAAAAGAGAGATTGCCTGTTAAAAGGTATCTCTTTTAATTTATAAATGAATGCAGTTTCTAATGAATTAACGATTACTTATCGTTTCAACGACTAAATCACTATACTTATTGATACACCAAACCTACTCTCGTAGCAGTAAAGTTACAAGTATATCTAGCAGTTAGTAGATGTATCACTGAGATAAATAACACTGTCGATTTATAATTAAGCGTTATTTTGGGAGAAACTATGTTCAGATTTTATTCTTACAAAATAATTTTTTAAACAATTAAAACTAATAATGTATATAATCGTTTCAATAGAGCTCGAAAATTATTAAGTTATTTGAATTAATTTGTATTTTAATTTATTTTCTATTAAGCGACTACACATATTATTTAGATAATAAAACAAGGCCATCTTGATATGTTTGTTATACTTCATATGATATAATTTTTGATTTAGCATACTTCAAGCTATACACAACACAAATTAATTCACTCTTGTCTTACATTAGCCGGACTCATTTATTCTACACAGCTGAGATGCTTAGTTCGTATTATACCTAGCTTGTTTTCAGTACCCAGTAAGTAGTATTATTAACATAAAAATATTTTACAACGTAATGTAAACTGTTAATGCATAAAGGTACCCTTGTTGATTTCCTTGGAGAACTTTAACAATTATGACATATAAAATGCAAAACAATACGGTTTAAATTAGATGCATGTAATGGAGTTCATTAATTCTATAATTTTATTTTATTAAATTTTGTTACTTCTAATTTTACTTACCAAGTATACGAAGCGTAAGGTTAATAATTTTCGTGATGCCGCCCGTCCGCCGTCGTAGATGTCATGGTCATTGTCGTCTGTACACGAACACAATAGTGATCACAAAACTGAAGATTTGGTAAAGGGGATTGCGGAGTGATCATAGAAATTCGACTTGAAAATGTCAAAACAGTTTCTAGCTCATGTCTGGTTTATTATTGTACTTCTACCAAACTAAATTAAATAAAAATTTGCAGATTTCTATTCTGCAAATAATTTTATCAATCCCCAATTCTTTCTACTACAGTATGTTAAATAGAGAAGTTATTGTCAAAAATGTAATTTCAACCACTGACCTATAAAAATATTTGATATTGGTATAGGTTAGAGAACCGACAAGGCCGAGTTATTGTGCCACGAGCGTACCCTCTACCATATACATACAGTTTCGAGGCCCGCGAGGGACGAGACACTGACACGAGCGAAGCGAAGGAAAATTTTCTAAATATATACACACCTACAAGGCTCTCAAGGGCCTACTTGAAGTCAAGAAAGTAACGAAGGTTTACCATATTAGTAACGAAACTAAATTACCATTTTGGGGTAAGACCCCTTTATCTACTAAACAATTTAAAATTTCTTATAAGGGCTAAGAAACCAACTTTTGGGATATGAATTTAGAGGTTCTTTACATTTTTTAATAAAGGTTTTATTACATTTTATGATCGGGCTGGGTAATTACCATGATGTAAGTATCAACTTGTTTTTTATAATAATGATATTATGTAATTTTATGTATTTTATTTGTATATACATTTAGTCTTTACTGATTTTGTCATTATTTATTTGCTTTGTCGTTTTATTATAGTTAACATATTTTTGTGTTAGTATAAGGGCGTAAGAAAATCTGAATCTGAACTTTTTTAAACTTTTCCCAGTAACTGCAATATTATAGTTTATATTTTTACTAATATGGTTACATAATGAGTTGAAGCCAGAAGTGTTTATAAGTTTATCAAAGATTTCATTATTTTTAGAAAGCTGACTTTTTAAAATATTGACTGAGAAAAGTAAATTAAGGTCCATTATTTGTAACTTCATCTACTTGTTAACTAGCAGAATGTTAAGTTTTAGAAGGTAATATGTGTAATTTTTTAATTTTTTACATAAGTCAATATTTTTTTCTTTATACTGAGTTGCAGTGTATGTTAAAATAATTGTATTATTTATCGTATTTGTTTTGTTGTATAATTTATAGGTCAGCCAAACTATCGGTGAATTGGACAAATTGAGAATTTTCTGCTTATTTATATATATAAAAAAAAATCCGTTTATAAAATAATACACTCAACTGTGTTTAGTATTTAGAAACGGGATTGGAACAAATATATTAAAAAACTCTACATGCATTTAAATAATTTAATTAGGATTTTAAAACTCTCTTCATACCGGCACCTATAAATAGAAATATAGATTAGATTAAACAGTTAAAAACTTTAATTTTAGGCACGGTGTAACTCTTAAAATGGAGAAAGGGATACTTGATTAGTTGCTTTCTATTTAAAATCCCTAGGGCGTGCCTGCACATGACCATACTTCTTTGAAAATTTTGGACAAACCCCAGATATACCACTGCTTGAAGTACAAATATGTCACCAGAACCCACCCCCCACCAAATATCTTGTCATTTATCTGTGCTAATTTGTGCCACAAATATTTGATTTTGTGCGAGAACAGGAACGGAATTATTAAAGGATTGGGGGGGGGGGGGAGGGCTGGCGAGATGATAAAAATCATATATTTAAAAGTGTCGTTAATTTGTGCTACAAATATCTGAGTTTGTGCTGGCAAAGGAACGAAGCTAAAGAGTAAATGTAGGGGTAGGGAGGCTGGAGATATTCTAGCTCCTTTCTATAACAATCAAAAGTTTAAAAGGGGTGTTAGTTTTTGCTCATTTGTGCTAGGACTGGAACGGATTTCTTAAAGGGTAAAAGGATGGCGGGCATGCAAAATGCTATCCTCTACTTTGAAAATTCAAAAGTTTAAAAGTTTTCGTACTAAGTTTGTGTTAATTTATGTCACAAATTTCTATGATTTTAAAGGTTGGGATGCTGATGACATGCTAGCTCCTACCTAAAAAAATCAAAGGTTTCAAGTGTCGTTGGTTTTTGGTATTTTATGTTACAAATATCTGATTTTGTATTAGCACAAGAACGGGGTTATAAAAAGACGAAGTTGAGGGTTATACCAATACTAAATATTCTACAATATTGCTTTATAACATTCATAGGATGGTAGTTATGTTACCGAAATGTAGGTAAGGGTTTATTAAACTTTCTAACGTTAGTTGTGTTAGTGTTTTATTTCTGGTTAGGGGATTACTTCTTTCATGTCTAGAGAAATAGCAAAACATTAGAAAAATGTTGTTTTATAAACATTTCCAAATCTTGAAGTAACGTGATGTAAAAATATTACAAAAGATTTGTAGACACAAATACGAAATTAAACTACAAAAACAAAGTTTATCAAACATTTAGCTGTCGACTGTATTCTAATAACAATAATCTGTGTTCTTTATCATATATAAACATCGTTTGAAAATTAAACTTTTATTACGACTTTGACTCAAAATTAAAAATACATTTCATCAAACATATTTACATCAAATATATAAAATAGCTTTTTTAAAAAATGGCCACTCAACTAGCTGTAAACCGAAAAATATATGTCCGGTATAATTTCTTGATGTTAGAAGAAATAGGGTTAGATAAGCAGGGAAAGAGTGTTGAGTGGAGAGATGGTAGAGTGACACCATATTTTAATAACCATTAGAAATAAATATTGGGTAACAATCTTTCAGGTACCAAACTGTAATTAAAAAATGCTGGAAAAGCCTAAAAACAAAATTATCATCAATACATTTCTAATAATTTAAATGATGATACAGAATAATTTTTTTAATATTCGGCTCGAAAAATGTCAAATACGCTCTATATTCAAACAATTTTAAAAATTGTGGCGGCATAATGATAAAATGAGTAATTCAATTTTTTAAATGAAAAATATTTTTTGTTTAAAATGCTTAGATGAAAACCTATTCAACTAAATTCATGTGAATTGGACATATGAAAAACAGAACATAACGTGTCTATATAGGAAAATAAATTTTGTATTAACAGCTCAGTGGACAATTACACATGAAAAACTGTTGTTGTATATGCATAAGAATAGTTTTTTAAACCAGGGGATACTTAAAACATGATGATAAAAGGTATTAGATTGAATGTTTAATGAAACCATGGCTTGATTTATAATATTTAACAAAATTATTCAACTGAGAAAAAGTGTTTGAAAACGGTCATAAAATAAACAGAAAGTTTGAAATAGATAGCCTACATGAAAGAATTGTAACAACATTTGAATATATAGATTCTTTCTATTATATTTTGTAGAAATGTCATTGAACTGAATAGATGTATAGGTACGTTACTTAGTAATGTGTACAATATTTTTCTATGCATACATTATTTAATAATTAAATTAACATGAGGATTTTTTTAAAAACATTAACTAACCATTTACGACAAAGATAATAATTCTGTGAAGAAAAGGAATACGTTTTTATAGTTCTTTGATAAGAAATAGTGAGAAGAAGCTGTGGAGGAAGGAAACAAGTCACTAAAATGATCTCTTCCTCCTTATAGTAATATAATTTTATTATGGAACGTTGTCATACGTTTCTCATGTGCCTAATCTCTTTTACTTTATTCTGTTGAATAATGAATGTGTTAAATAGTTATTTCAGTTTAAATGATATATTTTTATCTGGCGTAGGCATTTTTTCTTTTAAGTATTCGGGTTTTCTTTATTTGTGCGGAATTACGGGAAATGTTAAAATATACAAGAGAAAATTTACTAAACTAAGTATTTTGAAAGGGAATGAATACAAAAGTGCTTATATTGGGAATATTGTTATGCAAGGATTTGATTTTAATTGTGATTAAAAATGGGTTTTATACTATTGATAAAGAATCTAAAATTGTTTAGTTAACTATTGAATATTGGAAAGAAAGATGCTTAAGATATTCACCTAAAACAATTAATTGAGGTTAGTGTCATAACACAAAAGCGCCCCAGAATAGATATAGGAGAACCAACAAACTAAAAACTGTTACTACCAGTTATTACGTACTTAATGATAGCCAAAGAAAATATGGATACCAAAAGGGTTTCAAAAATTAGCTTACATGGTATTTTTAAGAAATGAGTTTATGGGTTAGCAAAGATTCTCAAGCTTGGAAAAACTTACTAGATTTAGGTGGTGGAGATTCTAACTCTGCTAAAATTTGTGATCACTCATTAAAACTCATCAACGAATATACTGTATAGTAGTTTTCCTATCAAAAAATCCCATTTCATCATTATAGAAATCGATATGTTGAATATTTTGAAATTAATTAAAATTATGTATGATCTTTCATACAAATTTTCTTATAGTGGTGTTAAATATGAATTTTATCAAAACATTTCCCCGAAAAATTTATACTTGGTACGACAGGCTTCAAATAGATATTTACTCGAAGTGTGAAGAGCTTGGGGTAAAAATTAATATTACTTTTGACAGTGCTAAACTTGCAGTTGAGGCTGAACTGAATATCCATAAACAAGAGTAAAAAAAAAAAAAAAAAAGTAGAAACGTATGCAAGAAGCTGAAGAGAAATATTCCATGATGGTGCAATCGCGTTTGACTTCATTAAAATTCTCTCTCTGTCCTCAATTCCTGCCCAAGATATTTATGGACGTCAGTTATGCGTTACCCTTTAATACGCAACATACATATCCTGATTAAAAATACAAATAATTTAGTTTATATATTTTTTTTGTTTAACAATAATTCTATTTCATTATTTTAAATTATGTTAAAGCGACCATTTTGTGTGTGTCTAAATCCAAAAACATTAAATTCAAAAAGATTGTACTCAATTGTGTTTTAGAATTTATTGATATGTTTGTTTTATTTAAATATGTTAAATATGTTTAAATTAAATGCTTGCATATTTTATTTTCAAAGAACCAAATAAAATACTATAATTTATCTTAAGTCGACGTTATCAAAATAAAATATTGCGATTTCCCCAAAACGTTTACATTAAGAATTGTTAATGAAGCCAATAGTTTGAAGTACAGATATTTTCCAACGAATAAACTATTTTACAAAATAAATATTTTAGTAAGTTTTGAAACATTTATGATTTCAGTAACCAATATTCTATAAGCTTAATTCTAACAAAGGGAAAATGTCAACAGAAATAAATTCTGGCCATGAGATCTTTAGTGCAAAATGGAATACAAAATAATTTAGTGTTATTGTAGTGAATAAAAACAATTGGATAGGATACATTATAATGTGTATGTTTAATTAAGTTTTTCATTCCTCTTGAAAGTTACAAAAATTGACTAGTTATTTTTAACCTCAGGTTGATTCAATTGTATTTTTAACAGTGAAGATTAAACAACTCAAACTAACTCTTTGGATGTTTTACCAATTCTGTAGCAGTCACAATGTTCATTAACACTTCCAAATACCCATTTGTACGAAGAGAATATGCAACAAGGTGACTTACAATGAAAGTCTCTTTCTTTAATTCAAAAGTTTCTTTCTTTTATCGTGTAAATCCTGATGCAGATGTTGCAATATTACTCCTTGCAAAAAAAAACTTTAATCTTTTTCGTTGTTATTTCTTTAGGAATGCTCCCAAGGGCTAAATCAATATTCGTGTAACAAATTAGAACAAACTAACCACACTTTTAAATTGTTAATTTTCCTAGATGGGGGGGGGGTTATCACCCCCACCTTTTAAAAAAAAAACTTCATTCCTGTGCCAGGACAAACTCAGATAGTGTGGGACAAATTAACACAAACATAGAAAAAACTAACCACATTTTAAAACTGTCGCTTATTCGAGGTGGGAGGCTAGAATGTCGCCAGCTCCTCCCCACCCTTACCCAGTATTAACTTTATTCCTCTGCTAGCACAAACTCAGATAATTGTAACAGGAATTAACACTAACAGCAATAACTAACCACACTTATAACACAATAACTTTAACCCTTTAATAACTACCTTCCTGTGTTAGGACAAACTCGCTTATTTGTGGTACAAATTCACATAAACTAACCACACTTTAAATACTTCAATTTTCCAAGGTAAGGGTAGCATATCATCAGCCCCCCGACCATTACCTCCATTACCATTAACTCCGTTCCTGAACTAGCTCAGGAACTCAGATATTTGTGGCACAAATAAGTACAAATTAACCACAATATATTCACCAAGATTGTGTGTGGTAGGGGGCACCCAAATGTAAATACAAAGAAAATTACAGCAAACCGTGTTTAGTTATCTTAACTAATAACATAGTTAGGGTTTCTTTCCGACACTCTGCATACATAAAATAGTCTAGTTATTTTTGCATTTTATTAAGTTACGCTTTAAATGAATCCACTTTCTAGTGCTTCTTCCTTTATTTAAGTGTTCCACTCTTCCTTAACATGCAATGATTCGATTAAGAAAAACGTAATCTCTAACTATCCCACCTCCCATGCTTCTAACAAAGTAACAAAGAAAGAAATAGGTTAATGGGTGTTGTTCCGACTGTACCTCATTTTCCTTTACAGTTGAACTAATTATTTCATGAACTGGTCGTTACTTTTATGCAACTTGTTTCATAATTACCATGTTCCTATAACGAAAGTTCATTAACAATCCCGCTTTTATCTTGTGTACAGGAAAATCTCTGTTTACTTTGTTCACACTAATTAATAATAAATGAATCACTTATTCAATGTAAGTTCTTTAAGCAACAAAACAGAGTTTAATTTCAACAATCAACTAGGAAATGCATTATCAAAGGTGCATCTTTGCTTGATACAAAAGACGAGATTATCAAACGATGGAACCATTTGGTTCCTCTCAGTTGCAGAACAGCGCAAAACAATTGTTCGAGGTCATGAATCTAGTGAACAATGATAGTTTTTATGCATTTCAGAATGAGAGAAAAAATATTAAATTTTGGTCGAAGTCGTCAAAAGAGTGAACCACATGCTTTCTATCAAATCGAGAAAAATAATTTTACGTTGGTTGAGGTCGTAAACTAAGTGAACCATATGATTTTTATGTATTTCAGGAAAAAAAAAATACGTTAGGTCTAAGTCGTTGAAAGAGTGAAACATATGCTTTCTATGCATTTTTAGAAAGAGAGAATTAATTTTACGTCTGGTTAAAGTCGTCAAACCTGGTTTCTATGAATTTCAAAACTACAGAAGAAATTTACGTTTGGTCGAGGTCGTTGAAAGAGTGAACCATTTTTCTATGTATTTCTGAACGAACAAACGACGAATTTATACTTTTGGTCTGCATCGTCAAAAGAACGAAACATACGCACTATATGCATTTCAAAAAGAGAGAAATAATTTTACATTGGTCGAAGACATCAAATGAACGAACCATATGCTCTCTGTGTATTTTAAAACGAGAGAAAACATTTTACGTTTGACCGATGACGTAATACAACGCACCATATGCTCTCTACGTATTTCAAAACGAAAAAAAAAAATTACGTTCGACCGAAGACGTAATACAAGCGCATCATATGCTCTCTACGTATTTCAAAACGCAAAAAAACTTTACGTTTGACCGAAGACGTAATACAAGCGCACCATTTGCTCTCTACGTAGCCTATTTCAAAACGAAAAAAAAAAAATTATGTTTGACCGAAGACGTAATACAAGCGCACCATTTGCTCTCTACGTATTTCAAAACGAAAAAAAAAAAATTACGTTTGACCGAAGACGTAATACAAGCGCACCATTTGCTCTCTACGTATTTCAAAACAAAAAAAAAATTTACGTTTGACCGAAGACGTAATACAAGCGCACCATTTGCTCTCTACGTAGCCTATTTCAAAACGAAAAAAAAAATTACGTTTGACCGAAGACGTAATACAAGCGCACCATTTGCTCTCTACGTATTTCAAAACGAAAAAAAAAATTACGTTTGACCGAAGACGTAATACAAGCGCACCATTTGCTCTCTACGTATTTCAAAACGAAAAAAAAAAAAATTACGTTTGACCGAAGACGTAATACAAGCGCACCATTTGCTCTCTACGTATTTCAAAAAGAGAGGAACAATTTTACGTTTGGTCTAAGTCGTCCAAAGAACATAATCTTATGCTTTCTATGAAATTCAAACCGAGCAAAATAATTTTACGTTTAAACGAGGACATCAAAAGAATTTGATTTCTACACATTTTAGAACGAACAAAACTTTTTTTTTTTTTTTTTTTTTTTTGCATATTGTGAGGTAGTTTTTGTCTGTGCATTTCAGAATGAGTAAAATAACAATACGTGTGATCGAGGTCGTGAAACGAGTGAACCATATGTTTCTATGTATTTCAGCAAGAAAGAAACTATTAGACGTTTTGTGGAAGTCATCATATTATGAAGCCACTACATACTTTCCGTTTATTTAAAACAGTTTTACCTTTAATCGAGTTGGTCAAACTATAAGATTATAAGTATGTCAGAATGAGGACTCAGGAAATAAAACATTATTTACATTTCATAACTAATATACTCTTTGATCATACACTATACAACATTCAAGTAAAGTTCAATATTATTTGTAATCGTCTTACCGACTATTGATATTTACATACAATTTGTATCAACTTAACCTCTAATAGTCCCATTGGCAAGTTCAAAATGAAGGCCTTTTGGGCTATTCAACCTTAATCAAGATTTTTGTGTGGGAAAGTTATTATCCTCCTGTCACATATTAAACACATTTTGACACACAAAAACACATAAACACACGAAATCATGGAAATTATGTCCAATAGGCCCACTGAATAGTTAAAATGGCCGTCGTGATGGACGCGAGAAATAAGCCGTTCGGCATGGCTATTACAAATAATAATAAACATTACTTGAGGGTTTTATAAAGTGTATTAACAAATTTTATCGCATTTTAAATATTTATAATTAAATATTGTAAGATTTTATAGTGTAAAGTGAGGTAAATGAAGTTTCAAACCTGATGATGTGTCAACGCCAAAAAGATACTTAGCTGCGTACAAAAGTTATTAGACTGCTCAGTAAGAGAGTTTTTTTGTGAACAATAATCACTAATATTTGCAGACAAATCGTTGGTTATTGAAAGGAATGTGTCATCTCATTCAGTAAAGTTAATGGGAAACAATCAATAACAGCTTGCCACGTGAAGAAGTTTCCACTTTATTTTATATTGTTCTATGGATAATGTACATCCAGATGTCAATAAAATGTTTCAACCTGAAAATGTCAGAATTTAAAGTAAAATAGTATTAGTATTTCAAACTTGACGCCTTAAATGCATACTTTATAGAACGAAGTCCCGAGACATTCATGTTAAATTGAAGTAATTTGCAGCAAATATTAATTTTCCTTCTTCTGATGACGTAAAATATGACCTAGAATGAATTGGTCTGTACAATGGCTGTAAGATGGATTTAAGAAGGAAAATATTATTTTTGGTGGCATTACTTATTCTGTTGTGACTAATACGGGTTACCTAATATGATTAAGTTGATTGTTTATGAATTCACATTAGTATAATATCATTGATGAAAAAGCGATAATTATAAATTTATTAAAACTGTTATTTAGTATTGTTAAGAACGAGATAAAAATCATTTACTGTATTTAATTTTATAACTGATTTTAGACGAATTACACTTGGAAATATAAAAATTACTCGCCTATCAAGAACGTATACACTCAGTGGATCACTCATTGTGAGTACAGGATAGATAATCCGATTGTTACCAACACTTGAATGTTTTAAGAGTCACAGGCAGTTCATTGAAAATGGTCTTCCTTTATTTTTGTAAGTTTTGCCTCTGAGAAAAACTGACTGCTCGTTCTTACACAATACTTATTAACTTTCCTGCAACGCTAACACGTCTTTTTGTCGTAAGGAATTTCTTCTATCAAGTCAAATTGATCGGTACGACGAAGTTTGTAATTAATAGTGTGCAATTTTACATATAGGCATACTAAAATTTTTTGACATCAATTTGATTTTTCGGGATTCACGTGTAGGTTTCTTCTCAAATCTGGAAATTGGTAGAATAACTTTTATGAAATTTTATGTTAAAGTGAAGACGTTGTAATTTAAATAGAAAGAGTTTAAAGAGCTTACTATATAATCAAAAAGTATATCGCAGTTTTTCTTGGTCTTATTATAGAGCGCCTACGAAAAATAGTGCATTACAAAAAAGTGTACCGTATTCTATAAGATATAGAATCTGTATTTATATATTGAGCCTTTATATATCCTTTTATATCTGGAGATCCATTAAATCGATTTGCATTAATTTATAACAAATTATAGCCAGTGTAAAAACTCCGAATATTACAGAAATATTTTCATTTAACATTTCTACTTATTTTTACAGATTTCTTGTCACTATTTATATCAAGTGTGTGTAATCAATTCGGCAACTTTTCTACTTGAATTTTTCGTAAGTTGTAGCTCTAATAGGACAAACGCAAAGAAATCTATAGGAGTTTGGCACAGAGCTAGGTTAGTTATAGTTATTGTAGCTCATGTATCACTGAGTATGGCGACTTTGTCGTTGAAACGCTTTTGATTAAGTAAACGTAATTTTTGTTAGAACTTGTGTTCCAGTTTTATTCTATGTACTATTATTTCACAAGTCTATCTCAACATTTATTTACAAAGAAATCCCTTTAAATGTCTGTGTTCACACGATAAAGGTTTATTTTTGTTTGAACTGAGTTCTAAAAAAAATCATATACTGTGGATATGATTTAAAATCTAGAAAGTAAAAAACTTCGAGCTATGGAAAATATTGCGAAATTTGCTTCTCCACGATGAGTTAGAATCTATGTAATGAGTATTTAGGTTAACAAATAATATTGAACCCAGGAAAGGACGGACATCCAAAACTTGTGATAAGTTAATTCTGTTACAGTAGCGTAGTAATTACAACTGTCTAATTATGGAAAGTGGAAGGTTCAATATTAAACTTATAATAATATTATAAAAACACATACAATTTTTAAAAATCTTTATTTTTTGTTGAAATAAATTATGCATTCTTTATTGACTGCATGTTAAAACGAAGCTTCACAAATTGTTGTTATACTCTCTTGGTGTCTGTTAACAGAACGAATACATTATTTTACAAACTTTCTCAGATATACTTACACAATACAAAATAACCACTTACTAAAACTAATTTAAGGAAAAGGAACATAGGACACTTGGGTGTTTAAATATGTTGACAATTATCAATGGATCATGCTTTCACTTTAACACATTTTAATTGACTTCTTTTCTTTTTGAAATGTATTTTATTTTAGGTTTTCATTATTTTTATTCCTTGCTATTTTTTTGAAATATGTTGCATCTTTAAACACAAATTGGAAATTATTGAATAATAATAAAAAATAAAAATTTTAAATTTGATCTTAACCTATATACAATTTGTAATTGGTAAACTATAAAATTAAAAGACAACTGTTGAAGTAGTTATATTACTTTATAAGTTAAACCTCACAATGGCAGCAGCTTATCCAATTTGTCTTAAGTAGTCGTTATTCGCTTTGATTTGATTCTGCTTTTGTCTAAACTGTCTGTTGGACAACTCCAGAATTAACTTCTGTCTGAGAACATCCAGAGGGTTCATGATAGATAAGGACATGTGCTCTCCTGTATGTACTCGTTTTGCCTGTAAATATAGACCAACAACATTGAAACATACTGTGACGTGGACTAATGCTTGGGTTCGTGGATCTTAACCTAATCAAACATCCAGCCAGCACTGCCCATTTTACTTTCTGAAACATACGTAGAATAAAGATGGTTATGTGAAGGGTTAGAAAGTAATGTCAAGTTTTGAGAAGTTTTCAGTCTGTCTATCGTCTGGTGTATGCGCAGTGCTCTACAATGTAAGCGCGTTGACTGTTTTAATACAATTTGGTATCTGGGTATATTTTAGCTTTATATCGGGACTTCATTTAATTTTTTGAATGAAAGTAAAGTTTAGATTCTAAAAACGACATGAAATCGTATGTTTTAGTCGCCATCACTAGGAAAATCTCAAGTAGGGATTTGTCGAAAATAAATAAATATTAATTAAAAATAGGTCATGTGGTAAATTAATAAATACTTCATGCTATATTGTTATTTTAGAATTAAATATGCCCTAAGAGTGATACAGTGAGTAAATACTTGGGAATTCCGAGGAACGTTAATTGGATCTACACCTTTTTCATGTTCTATTGCGTTGTATTCCTCTCTTTGATCTTTGGTGTCAGGGTTTTCTTTACCAATTCTTGTTCTCTTTTGATCCTGACACTATTAGAGTATTCTAAAGCTAGGGGACTTTATTTTGTGTTCTTTCCTCGACGTTTTTCGCCTTTAAACAACAAGAAAAAAGTATATTATAAAAGACGTAATTTCTCAAAATAGGCTGTACCAATTTCGTTGAAATTTTCGTAAAACGTGAAAATTAATAACACAAACTCGCGATCGTGTTGTGCTAACGCGCAAGTAAAAAATAATAATAACAGTTGAAAAATAATAAGAAAAAACAAAATGAACCTTAACAGCAGACATTAAATGTTCGATTTTAATCAATAGGATTTATGCAGAGCCTTTAATCAAATAGGTTTATGGCAAAAGCGAATGAAATTTAGATCCTATATAAAAACATTATTTTTTAAAGATAAAGTCCACCATTTATCTTTTTTAATGACTACTACTACACTGTTATTTATGGGACTAAGAGTTTTGTTTGCTTAGTAATTATTAGTATGTCAATAGATATATGAAAAAATTTTACAATGTTTTACACGGTTTGTTTATAAATAACCGTCTTATATTCAGATTTATGTTTACATTTTAAACATATTTTTTTCAATATTAGATTTTGCTTTTAATAATTACTATTTAACAACAAATTTAATTTCACTATATTGACTAAACCGACAACTAGACAGTAATATAAAACAAGCAAAATTTCTCTCTAGGGAGCATTTAGATTGTACATTTAATTCATTAATAGTTAGAACAGGAGTTAAAATTTCATACATCACTCAAATGCTCCAGGCTAACTACATACATATTCAGAGCACACTTCCTTTAATTCATACTGTATTTACTCCCTCCTATACCTTCATTAGTCCTTATCCCAAGTTATTTAAATTAAAAAGTAAATGAACACAGAATGTAGTCATGTTTAACTTTAAAGCAAAAATGGCAGTAAATTTGTCTACATTTAATCCTAAGAGTATTCAAAAATAAATTAATTTATAACCAAGTTAGTAAAATTCTTATCTAAAAAAAAAAAAAAGATTTATAATTATTATTATTCTCGAAACACAGACTCACACACTCGACACTCGCTGATGAAACCATTAAGGTTTGTAGATGAGACCAGAACACGCAATCATAAAGGGGTGAAATAATATGTGCAGAAGTGATTATATCCGGCGGTTTTGGGATGGCCCATTAATCAGTGGAGGAGTGGTTGCATTAATTAACCTCCCCCCAACTCCCAGTGTCAAAGGAGTATATTCCCTATCTTTTATGAAGTGCCTATAAAAATGAAAGACGATTATCATTTTCAACTTTTCAATTTTTATAGAAGTTTCTTGATAAGGCTGTTTTATATCAATTTGTTGTTTACGACATAATTTAGATTTAATTTTCACCAAAATTTTCAAACACCTTCAACAAAAATATGGTCATTTTGAAGACGACAATGAAAGTTTAAGAACTCATATACAAAAAAACGAATTATAATTAAGTATAACTCAAATACGATTTAAACCAAATTTAATAGAGCTAAATTTGTGCTTGTGTAGATAATTAAATTAAACATTTTTTAGCATATTTGGGAAATAACTGTAAAAAAGTGAGTTTAGTTTTTTGATGTATGAAATGTCTAGTTTTTTATGCAAAAAACTACTAGATTGAGCATTTATACTACATACATACTTTTGATTTAAATTCCTGAATTAGAGTTTCCCGAGGAGAACTAATATATACCATTTTTGGCTACATGAACACAAAGTAGGTGTTCCAACTTTGTATTTGTTTTATTACTTATAACAATTTTTTTTTGTTATTTACTTATTTAATAAATTATATTTTTATTGGGATGAAATTAATATAATTAGGTAAATGTATATTTCTCTCAAGTCAGAGGGGCGATCGTCTCTTTAAAACGAATATTCCAAGTTATCTGATACAAATAATATAAAGTTCTGCAAGTATACCTGATTATCAGGTCTTTCAAATAGAGCGAAACGTTCGTGAGATTCATCGTCCCAGTTGGCTGAACTCTGCTCTCCTCGCGATGGTACGTAGTAGACTCTATCAGTGACTGTAGCTGGAGCATTGTTCACTGGCTTGATACCTTCTTGATGATAAGATGCTGCCATGCTGCTATATAGTGCTGAGGTAACAAGGAAGAGAAGAGGAAGCATTGTGTCTATGATCTGGAAAATGACACGAGAATACTCCGTATATCATCATACCATGGTCTTTATCAAGGAGGGGACCTTCAATCTCTAGCTCTTCTTGTGACTACTCAAACAATGCCCTGAGGAAGACATTGAAATATGACAATTGTAGTATTGATGCAATTTGGTAAAAACATTCGAGAATAGCTTAAAAATATACATTAACATTCTCAGGAATTTAGTAGTTAGCAATATTTACTGAAAATGATTTAGTTTAACTCCCAAATTTTAATGCTAAAATGTCGTATAACTTAAAAAAAAGAATATATTGAAAATATTTCTACATTCTTAAGGTCTGATCTTAAAAAAAAAATCGTTTCAAACGGATGTGAATTTGAATTATAATATACTGAAACATTCGCTCTATCTTTATTGGGACGACTTTACTGTTTACATTGATTCATTTCTAAATGCTTAAACCGATGTGTGATACATGGGATAAAGGATTATATGATGTGTCAATTTATATCTGTTTAAGCTCTGCAGGTTTTGTGAGCTATTTGTGATTTCTGGCGTTCATTTTATGTTGAGACAATTTATTAAAATCATATAATTTTTTAACGTTTCATGCAAATCAAATCAACTAAACTACAGATCTAAGACAAAGCTACTTCGATTATTCCGTAACTTCTTACGCTTTTTTATTTATTATAGGTTTCCATATTTATTACCTTATCAGGACTAACTATTTAACAAACATTTCATCAAAAAAAAGGTTGGCTTATCACTAAATGCAAGAATATACAAACAATTACTATTGAAATATTTATTATATTAATAAGCACAATTACCTATTTTGTAAAAGTCATTTGGTAAAAAGAAGATTTTATAAATTCAATGATACATTAATTTTGAAGATATTAGTATCAGGCTTAATTTCAAAATTGAGTGATTATTGCTTTAGTTATATTCGGATGCGGTTGTTATGTAGTTATAGTGTAGTAAATAAGCTTGATAGTTGTATAATCTATTTTTGACCATTTAAATTAACACACATAAATATATTTTAAATATTACGGCAACTAATACAACTTTAGTTTATTTTGTTATGATAATTTTGTTTGGTTTGCTTTAAGTGAGGTGAGCAGTTTTAAAAGTCATAATTTGTTTAGTTGTTGTATTTGCTACCTTATAAAACACGTAATTAACTTGATATATTTTTCTGCCATTACTATCATTGTATCTTCTTAACTTTCTTGTTTACTGTTTTGTAGTAACTTTAACTTAAACAATTTTTTATTCGTTCATCAATCACTTTGAACTTTGTCACCTAAGAAAGTTAGGAAGATATAGTTAAAAATTTTATGAAAATCCTTGCAGAAACATAGAATGTTATATTACAAAGCATGTTTTGTATTTTTGCAACGGTTAGAAACAGGTTAGGTGTTTTAATTAATGTTTATAGAAAAGAGATGATAAGATACAAGGAGGGAGGGATAAAGTGGGACAGCTGAAGACTCCTACTAAAACTTAAACGTTTTACCATAATAACTTTCAAAATTAAATATGAGGTTAGTTTTAAAATTAGTTATAATTACAATAAATAAAAAAATAAAAACTAATTATTCTTATAAATCAATTATAATGGTTTTTAATTTGCCACTAGAAGTTCCGTTCGTTTTTCTACCCTTGTTGTGAACGAAGACAATGTTTTGGAAGTCCATCGAGGATAAGGTCAGGAGTGTACGTTATCCCTTACAAGCATGGATACATTTTTATGAAATTCCCTATTTATATGTTTACAATAAGGCTAAGTACTAATTTTAGGATTAATTTGCCCATATAAATCGAATTTTGAGACAGAATTTTCAGTAAAAGTATTAAACCTGACATTTGTAGTCGCGTTATTTCATGATTGTTGTTTATTATAATTATACCGCGTCTTAAATAAGTCCCGGGACGGCTTACTATTTTAAAACTATAACAGATAGAGCTACAAAGCTTTGTACATTGTTAATGGACACCAAGACTTATTTTAGTACGTAATTAATGGACCCCTACCTTTCCAGGGTGACGGCGCACAAGGAGTAAGTAGAAAATCTTAAATTATAACATAGGCTGAGTTGTACAATGAATTAAAGGGCTTTGTGAGTAGAACACAATGACGCAAACCCGACCTATAAAGGTTCACCCAAGCTAAACTAACATTGGTTTAAAGTTCATATACGCGTAAGCTACAATGTCAGGAGTGTTGAAAACAGCTTAATAATGTTTACTAGGTAGATGTTATGAAATGAAAACTTTGCAAATAAATATCTGGTTTAAACAATCCATTTTTTAGACAGCTCACTGGGTCTTTAATTATAATGGAGGACGGCCCTTAAGGAGTCAAAAGGAAATCTTATATGTAAGCATAGGTTGATAACTACATCAAATTAAAGGTCTTTATTAGTAGAGTACAATGCCGCAAATCCGAACTCAAACTGACAACCGAGCAGGGAATGGCAGCCATTCTAGGATTGCTTAAATTTGCATTTATTAGGTAAACGTAACGAAGTCCATGGCAGTTTGATTGTTCATTCACACGCAAAACTAGATCAATTGATGATTGTTGCATACAAAAGCAAGTATGTTTCCATTTAGCGGGAATACCCACTAACAGTCACAAAGAACTTTATCTTTTAGGCCTATCATGGTTAATCCATTTTCATGTTTGATTTAATATGAACTTTAAAATCACGCTATTTTAGCTAGGGTGAACATTTTGATGTTGGGTTTGCGGCAAGTGTTCTACTCATAAAGGCCTTTAATTCATTGTACAACTCAACCTATGCTATCATTTAATATTTCTTACTTACTCCTTGTAGGCCGTCACAATGGAAAGGTAGCGATTCACTTAATACTTATTAAAATATGTTTTGGTGTCCATTAACAATATGTAAAGCTTTGTAACTCTATATGTAGTGGTTGAAACAAATTAAGCCGTCCCTGGACTTATTTAACACGCGGTATATATGTAAACTCATATTATTTCCTATTAGGTCTATGCCTCATTAAAATAAACCAATGAAAGACTAAATTAAAAAGTATTCAATTATTCTGCACTGTATTCAAATAGTTTAATTTTTTTAACTTTAGCTGACTGAACTCAAAATCAATGCAAATACTGTTATCATACTCACGTGGTTCTTGTTCAACCGATTTTGATAACACTATTTTTACTAATGTTTTGCAGTGTCAGTATTGCAAGATAATGATTGTTATTGGAGATACAGTATATATTTGTTGGAAATTAACAAATTGTGGTGTTTTACACTTTATTTGAATTTTTAATCATAATTGAAATTGGAGAGCTACGGTTATTATCGGGTACTGACTACAACTACAACGATGGAAAGTCAATGTGCTGACCACACATCACTCAAAAATTTTGTTTTTCTTGGTGTGTAAAGGTTAAAAATCTTTCTGTCATCATCGCCTTAAAAAAAGAAGAAAAGGACATAAAATAGAGACTGTTACAACTCTAATACTGTAATAGCAACAAAGTCGGAAGAGAACAAGAGAACAATAGCAGAAAAAATATTGACGTTTTTTATTAATTTTAAATAACGTATTACATCTCTCTCAGGAAGGACTTACACAAAGCGTTACTTGACATCAGTTATTTTTTTATGTTTCAGGTTATTTTTTAGGAGATGTTATTGTCCAGGTTCAATAGTAGTAATTATTTAAACTGAAATAACATTTTATTAACATATTGATTTGTTTCCTAAATTGGTATATTCAACACTAAATGTTTGAGGACACTGTGACAAACATAAAGATTAAAACAGAAACATCTTTATAGGTTTGTTTTATTGAATTTATGGTACTATGGGTGTTTGTTTATTAATCTGGTATTTTCAAATTTAAAATCTGGGAAATGAGACCAATAAATTAAAATGTTTGATATTACGTTATTACATTTTGTTGAAAGAATGGATAAATATCCATTTATTTTTATATAATTCAGAGCTATTTGATATTTGAAAAAAACATTGATCAAAATTATATTTGCAACTGCCCATTACTGATTAAAAAACTTGAGAAATGTCAATTAACAACACACAAGAATAATTATCACACTTACGTATAGAAAACCAAAACCAAAGCAAACGAAAACTATCCAGTTTGTACTTATTTACATCCAGAGTTGTCATCTTGGAATGTCAGATATTTTAAAAACAGTCGAAGAGATTTCAATAATTTCATGAAGTAAACGAATTACCGGCTCAAAAAGTACCCGATGGTCATGTTTTATTTTGTATGTACCAATTTAATAATAAATTTTTCTCTCGATTTGTTTTAAACATTGGTTCCTGGCATGTACTTTTAAATTCTGCCAAAATTTGGTTTAAATACCTTGAGGTCAGTTAACGATATTTAAACTTCTAGGTCGGCATATTTAAACTCGTTGATTTTTTTGGAGTTATAACTCGTACAGCATTTATGAAAATAGTTCGATCAATACATTGTATGAAAAACGATGTGTTAAAGGTTGATGGTGATGGATAGGAAACATTACGACAGGTACCATTAAATATAATTATTAAAATAATTTTAAGATGAATCTACAAACAAAATATGTTCGCGTATTAAATTTGATCAATATCGTCCAGCGAGTGTGAGTTATGAGACACTGCACAGACGACAGACAAACACAAATAAGAGTATACTCACATAAGGTATAAACAGAATCAGCAAACATCAAGTTACTCACCTTAGTTCCAGTATGAACACTGACTGAAAGAATATTCTTGCAGGATGTGTTTATATAGAACTAGTGGGTGGGCATCATCTGTTAGGTAAATTGAAGTGCCGATTCGTGTTCACTCATTTCGTTTTATGACTTTTGCTCAACATACAAAGTCAATACTGGACAGATGTGTAAAGAGTGTGGCACTATAGCCTAATGATGATGTTTTGGTTTCTAATTAAATAAACTATGCATAATCATGTGCTAATTTTTTTCACAAATATATTCACAGATAAATAGAAAAAGAGGTGTTGTATCTTTAAGCCTGAAACGAAAATTTGACGATTTAAAAAAATAAATAAAAAACTACCCTACCATAATAATTTGCAAGATAGTAAATAATTCGCTTTGATAGGGGTTTCCATGTAGTAAATTTGCGTATAGTATCGATTTATTCTACATCATAGTAATTTAATCGTAAAATACACATTTCTAGTATTATATTACAAAAATAACATTTAATACTTTAAAAATAAAAAAATACTTTAATTATAAATATTATTTTACCGTGATATAGAATATCACACTTAACCTTTGATAAATGCAACAATTGTGGTAACACCAATAACTAAATGAATGAAAATTGACAGTTTTCCATAATAAACCATTTATTTGCAACAAAACGATTTTTCAGTGACTAAGTTAATCGTCAGTTGTTACAGGTGTATGGAGGGTGATAATTCTACCTTGGGCAACTGGTATCCATAAATTACCTTTTAATGGAATCTACTAGTTTTGCAATCTTTTAAAATGGCGTCATTTTCCAATAGTAAGGCAGCAAACTTTAAAATTCCTTTTTTTATTTGTTGGGTGTTTTCGGATTTTACACCAAATTTTAATTTATAATTGTCATGGGTGTTTTTTATTAAACCTAATTGTTTAGGAATTAAAAGAGATACTCGAATTAAAAAAAAATTGAAGTTTGGGCATTTTTGGAAGGCCAAATTCCGTACTTATCTTTATTGCATTAGGTTCAACATTTTTAGGCATGTTTTAGGGAGTGTGAATACCAATACAGGAACAAAATTATAGAAAAAAAATTATGGAACAGATAACAATCAGCTAATAATTATTGTGGATTGGAGTTTGTTTTTATTTGCCCCCCCCCCCAAGTTATTTATTTTAATTTTAGTCCTTCATTGATATTTCAACTTCTTTAATTTTGGCAAATAAAATTTTGAACTTGATGCAACAAAGGGTAGTATGAAAAAATCGCCTACCAAATATGCACAAAACTTCAGTCAACTACAATATTTTTATTTTTTATTTAAAAATACCAAAGAATAAAAAAAATATTGGTTTAAAATCCAAAAACACCACAAAAAACCGGTTTCCTTAAGTAATTTTAAAGTTAGCTGCCATAATGGGAAACGACAGTTATTTTTGAAGTTCTCAAAACTAGGTAATACATTAAAACTAACACCAGTCTCACATTTATAGTATTTCACAGGATCAACAGTTTATGTGATACCAACAATACTCACTATAAAATAATCCTTTCTTTCCTTTTAGTTATTGAAATTCACAGAAATATATTTGCTCTCCTTTAAAGTTTTAAATTATAATGTTGGACACATTAGTCGTACATTGGATTAATATGTTTACATTGATAAGATTACAAGGTAATTATATTTTAACATGTAACGGAAACAGGTCAATCTTTACTACATAAAGTGCTTGTTGATATTGTCATAGATAATTTTAACCTGCTAATTTAAAACATTGATTTATAAACGTATTAATTGGTAGCCTGTTTCAGAAATCCATACATATTAATATGAAGTAAATATTGTCTTTAATTGTTAGGTTCTTGGGGGAGTGTCGTATCTGACAATCATAGTATCGTTTAATTTATTTATAAATTTGACCTGCACTCGTTGCTTTCTTGTGAGTTTGGCAAAATCTCGTAGTTGTTCATCTAAACTTAAATAAAAAATGGACATTGAAAACAAGAAGATGAAATATTTAATCTTTTTATTCGTTTATATAATGATATTAAACTTTATCAATTTGTTTCTTAAAAAATTCTTAGTAGTTAAATATGGGGGGAAGGATTGTTCTTATTTTCAACAACTGAGCTAAACAATTATATTAGTTTGAGTTATGTAGGACTTACTGTTTTGATTCGAATGTTATAAGATAATAATGGATAGTTCATACTATTGTTATAGTTAATTCAAACATTTGACGCCATTTGTGTACACAAAAATAACTCGCAACGTTCTCAGAGTATGGTTTACTGCAATTATCGATGTCATGTGAAAAACTTAGTGCATGAGCAACATGGAAAGAGGGGAGCAACCCTTGAGAGAGGAGAGGCACACCGAGAGAGGGATAAAATCGTTAGGTAACTACTGTGTTGGCATCGAACACCTTTTGCTTAGATGATCAGTGTATAATCGCGGTTCAATATTTCTTGTGTTTCTTAAGATCATGTTTGTTTTGATAGCTCTGGCCTAGTTTGAAATCTGAGTTCTTTTCTCAGGTTACTATTTTTTAACTTTAGTTTCCCCCATAGTCTTTGGCTAATCTGTTTTCTCGTCCCTTTTTTCCTTCTCATGTGTTAGGAATTTTACTTGATAACGGTAGTTGATCCGTACTTTCGAAAAGTCGTGAATATTTATTTAAACAAATTTTGGCAAATATCTCATAAACTTTACAATATTTTTAGATTGGTTTAAAATTTCATACAAAACTGAAATTACAAATTGACCTGAATATGTAGTTGTATGTGTGTGTATAATAGGAAAGAAGTCTAAGCAGTCGATAAGTATAATTATTGATTTTAGTATGCGCAGCAGCTTGTAACTCAAATAGTTATTTCCTTACATGTGTTACGCAACAAATAGCCGTTCTGATGTACCGCGCTGCTATGATATTATGGATAATTTTATATTATAATTGTTTTAGGATTGATTTTTAATCTAAACTGACTTACATTGATAAATTATTTTTAAAAGTAAGTTAAAAAATAACAAGAATATTAGAATAACAGTTCGTGGATATTGCTTGCGATCTTAACCTAAATTTTTATCTTTGTGTTATAAAATATCATGTTTTTGGTAAAAAAAAACAGCTACTTCACCTGTTTGCTGTCGTTTTAGTTAAACTATATTATATGTCATTAAATTTATTGATTGTTATTAAATAATATTATTTCCTAAACGTAAGGAAGATCATATTTGTCCTTTTAATGCTTAGTGAATAGAACGTACGTATTTCCTGCAAATTTTGCTTAGTTCCAATGATAAATTTGCTGTGAATGCGGAGAGCTAAAAGTGGGAAATTTTTAGGTTATCACAAGAAAAAACTCATAACATGTTGCAGATAGATTTTTTATGGAACCATCATTAAATATTATTACCTGCGTTGTTAAAAAAATATGAACTAATACTACATACGTGACTGAACTATATATACAGTGTGTAAATTAAGTATCGAAACAAATATGTATTTTTCAAACTAAAATAGGTACAAATATTTTGTTTGTGGCATTGACTCTTAACAAACGTTCCTGATTTTCTGACATAAAAAAAAAATTTTCAAACCCGTAAGGGGGTGGCAACTTAATTTTTTTAAATAGCAACCCCTATTGAGCAACCCCTCATTTTATAGGTCTTGTCACCCTAAAATCAATGATATATAGATAATTTAAATCCGTTGAGTTTAAACAAAATAGCGGCCAAAAACTCTACGTTTGCAGTGAAGTCTCTTAAAATGGAATTCTTAATTATTATCGTATTTGAATTCCGTGTTCCATTATTAAATTTGTGTTTAAAATAAAATCTACGTTGTTATTGGTTTTTCATATTCTTCTGTAAAAAAAAAAATAAAAAAAATTCAGTTGTTTTTTAAAGTAAAACATCTATGCTATGTTATTTCTAACCAAAATCAAAAAAAAAAAAAAAAATTGACAACAATTATAAGTCAATTCATTTAATGCGTAATTGTTATACGAAACAGTGCAATAATGAAAATAAAGGGTGTTTTACAATCGAATTGTAATTGTTATTTGTTACAACAATGGTATTAAGCCATGAATAATACAAAAGAATTCTAATTTACTATGTAAAACACACTCAAAGTAAGATGTATTACTAAGTTACCTTTGGTATTCCTTAAATATTCACAGATGTTCGAATTGATGGCCAAGAGCAACTTGAAAAAGTCCTAAACGATTGTAAAATTCATGTATCACTTGCCAATTGTCTGTTGATCAATTGATCGCGCTTCCCTTAAAATCCTATCTTCGGGATACTTTTCTAAAAGATGTATTAAAACATTTCTTGAGTAATAACTACAACCATTGTTAGTTCGAACATAATTGATGTTTTTGGCTATTTAAATAAGGTAATAATTCCATATTAAGAGACTTCACTGCAAACGTAGAGTTTTTGGCCGCTATTTTGTTTAAACTCAAGGGATTTAAATTATCTTTATATCAATGATTTTAGGGTGACAAGACCTATAAAATGAGGGGTCACTCAATAGGGGTTGCTATTTAAAAAAATTAAGTTCCCCCTACCCGCCACCCCCTTAGGGGGTTGAATTTTTTTTTTTATGTCAGAAAATCAGGAACATTTGTTAAGAGTCAATGCCACAAACAAAATATTTGTACCTATTTTAGTTTGAAAAATACATATTTGTTTCTATACTTAATTTACACACTATACGATATACTATATATATATATATATATATATATATATATATATATATATATATATATATATATATATATACAGTTATAAATGTGTACACACTATACGAACTCTTTTTGGACTTAATTAATCGATTTGACGGTACAAAAATTTCAGAGAATTTTAACGGGCAGAGGATATACAGAAATCTCAAAAGGTCTATTTTATATACAAAAACGACCTTTTAGGAAAGCAAGCACGAGATTTTAAAGGCTACTTGTGATACCACCAGGTCCTTGAAATGTCTTATACTTTAAAGTATATAATATATAAAAGTTATATATATACACATATGTTTAATTATTTGAAAACAAATATTTAACTAGACTAATATATAATTATGTAGCTAACCTCTAAACCGAGTCCACTAAGTAGTTCATCTGTTATTCTGACATCACTCTACTCTTACATGCAATGATTCGATTAAGATATGAAGAAAAATGTAATCCCTACCTCAGCTTTCCTCACAGAGAGGGTGAAAGAAATGGGTTAATGAGTATTGTCCACTCTTGTGCCACATTCTCTGTAACAGCTAACAAAACATACAAGAAAATAATATAGTTTCATAAACAACTTATTATCATACTATCTTAATCTATTCATAAATAACTCTTTCATACTATATAACCTTTTTCATTATTACATTGTTACATTACAGAAGTTCGTTTTACTCATGGGTGAAGTGAATATCAAATTTGTTTCGCTCACTCGAATTAAAAATATTATTCACTCATTCAATACGTTTTGTCGAAGAAAGAAATTAACATTCTTAGAAGAGATTTTTTAATTTATTTTAGAAATCATAAAGATTTACAAAACATTGCAAGGGTGTACAAATTTTAATATCGTTTTTTGAATGTTCTTCCCTTTTAAGGCAATAGAAACATATTCATACCATTTCCTGAATTTCGTTTATGTGTAGTTGTGTCGCTCATTACATTATATAATATAATGATAAAATAAGTATAAAATCCTAAAAATAACTGAAGAATATTTTGTAAACTTAATTCACAATTTCTTTTTTTGTGTACTGTATCTTAAACAAGATTAATTTAGGCAACCATCTTTTTTAAAAGGATTATAATATTTAGAATTGTAAGGCGGTCATTTGCTACATGATATGTATCTTATATTTGTATTCTAAAAACACTGCCATAAAACGTGTTTTTAATATATCTAACTTTTTCATGCCCCCTTGACCCATAAGTTTGGCTATCTATAATCCACCATCTTGATACTGATTCAAAATGTATAATAGGAAAATGATTGTATTACTACATTTTTTATTTTAGAAACAATGCTGTGAACAGTTTGACATATATTTTGCCATTCTTATCATGCAGTTAGAAAACTAACAACGTACTGCTATTCCTCACCTCTAGAAGTACAAACACCATTACTATGTATTTTAGTATGATTTAGTTTTGTATCTAGTATGTTAATAATATTAGAAAATACCATAATATAGAGACCGGTAGCGTCCAATACCCTTAAATCGTCAGGATCGAAAGAGAACAACAGTTGGTCAAAAGAGATCTTGAAAATGAGAGTAAACTAAACCAAGACAACATGGAGAAAGTCGTAGATCCAGCTCAAGATTTTCACACACGATGTAAAATTATTTCAATCCAACTAATGTACGTTACAGAAAAAAAGTAGTAATCAGTTAGGAAATAATTGAACGATCGTGATAGGTCACGAGGATGGTCACAGTTTTGTTTCCTCTGATATCAAATTTCCCAAGCTCAGGTAATTTTGCTTTCTCATCACTTTTTAATTATGATATATTAAACAGTGCAAAATTCGTGCACCTAAAACGATGGATACATTATCAGTTGTAGATAGTTATCATCTTTTACTAGAAGAACTTTATGTTTACAGTGTTTCCTAGGGGTGAGGGGGGGATTAAAGGACATGAATTTTGGTTCCATTATTTTAAAAAAATTTTAATTTGGTGCGAAATTTGTATTTTTGATAAATGTTTAGCCATTCAGAGCGAATTTATTTTAATTTGAGTTTTGTTTTTATTTATTGTCGAAATATTAACTTTCAGATTCTCTTTTTTTGACCTTTCTAAGTCACTTCAGCGTTTATTAATTTACAGATTTATAAAATAACGTAGTAATATAATCCTTATTTAGCGTTAATTATGATTCTGCACTTGGAGCTTTGACTACATATTCACATTTTATGTATATCATACATTGCGGTCTAGTTGTCAGCTATATCAACTTCATCAACTCAAATGTATGCCATTAGATCATTTTGCCTGGCTCCTTCCGTGTTGAAGTTGAGCTATACACATGGATAATTTGCCTTTAGTTCAGCCTGCGTGGTCTTCATTATTTGTATTTACTAAGTAGGCCTATGTGAAGCTTAGGAAAGCTTATTATAGAATCGGTGTTTTAATTTAATTTTTGTAGATAGTACACTGCATTTTATTGTATTATATCTAATAAAAATCACAACTACTTTAAAAAATTTCTTTTAAGAATTTAGTTCACTCTTTACACATTACAACAAGTAAAGGAGAGAAGAGAAGGTGAGAAAGTCATACCAGAAAAGTTTTTTTATATGAGGGCCTCTTTTAAACAATATGTTCAATTTTACTATTAGCCTCCAGCAGGTAAAAAGCAGACACGAACATGCCACGTGTAATGTGAAAAGCTAGTGATATGCAGATCATCGCCACCTATTTTATTGATTTAACACACGAGTCGTTTGAAACCAACACCGTCGTTAAGTTTTAAATATCAAGTGATTTTTATAATTTTATCGTTATGTTTCAACTTGGTTGTTGATAAAGTAATGAAATATCAGAAATATAAAGGAAATTGTAGATTTCATCTTAATAACTGGTAAAATAATGTATTTACTTTTGAAATTCTACACCGATTTAAAAACCAATTTTCCCTTCCAATCGACGTTAATTCATTTACTGATTTTGTAAATATCAATATTTTGTCATTGAAAATTTAAATGAAATGCGTACAAAAGTTGGATAATTAGGATTTATTCAATTTCAGCACTAAAAAAATGAATATAAATCCTGAACCGATTAAACAAAGATTTCAGTTCCTATTGAAATATTATCGGACTAGTTCAAAACATATAATATTTTGGACGCTCCGCGAAGAGTCTGTTCATGGATTCCAGGTAGCAATCATTCTTTCGTGAGTGTGGTGAGATGTGTTTGGAGATTCATTGTGGATTGCTGAAAATTGTAGTTTTCGTATTACTCGTACAAACAAATATAGTTATAACAACTTGTAATGAACAAATTGTAATCAAACAAACTTTAAAACGTACCCAAATATCGTACCTACGTAAAGTGCACAATCGCATTAAAATCGGCTTCGCGGTTCTCAGGATTCTAAGATTACAGACCAACAAAAGTTGCGTTTTGTTAAAAAAGAAGAAATAAATATCACATAATTTAAATAACATAATCCATAGGAAACCGCTAGTAAAATGAGTATATAATCAAATTAAAGAGTGCAGATGGCTTACATTTGTTTTAAAGTGTAAGTAGTTAAAGTGCGAGATAAATAACCAACAATTAATTTTTAAATGATATTCTTCCTGTTTTTATATTTTAGTTTCCTTAAAATTATTTAACAACCATCTAGATCAAATGTGACAACAATTATTATTAATCCCCTAACAAAACCTTTGGGTTACTATCTTCACAGAAATGCCACGTGTAGAGTGATTGATTTAAAACAAAGAAAAACCTTGTATTTATAAATAAGTTAAAATTTATGTTTTTGGTTTTTGCTTGTTTTGTTGTTTAAAGGCGATAAACCTCTTGGTTATCATCGCCTTATAAAAGAAAATAACAAAATGACTCCTTGATCTCAAATAGTCTAGTAGCGTCAGATTTGAAAGAGAACAAGATTTGTTCAAGAGGGACCCGATAGAAAGAGAGGGATCTAACCAAAACTGCATGAAAAAGTGTAGATCCAGCTAAAATCCCTCGCGATTGTCCCACCGTTCTCACTATAGTTGACAATAATTAGAATTTAAAGTGTCTTCCATCAAATTTAGGTAATTGATTAAAACAAACTTCTCAAATAAAATGCAGTTCTAAAATTTACCTGAATATCCACTACTGAAAATTTGGTTAGTAACTATGTCTGTTTTATGTTATTAATAATTTTACAGAAACCAATATGTTAAAACCGATGTGCCTACACTTTCTATCTGTCAAGTATTGACTTTGTATCTTGGACAAAAGTCATAAAAATAAGGGAGTGAACACGAATCGGCACTTCAATTTACCTAACAGATGCTGCCCACTCACTGGTTCTATATAAACACATCCTGCAAGGATATTCCTTCAGTTGGTCTTCATACTGGAACTAAGGTGAGTAACTTGATGTTTGCTGATTCTAATTAAAAGATAAGATACACTTACTATAAGGGGACAAATAAAACGATTTGGAGGATTTTTATCACGATGGCATGTGGATATATTTCCACTATATCTCTAATCTTATTATTTTTCTCATTGTATGTCTAAATAAAACATCTCGAAACCTGTCATAAATAATAGGAGACGATTAAATTTAAATAATCGTTTTCTTTACACCATATTGATTAGGATCTCTTCAGAAATCTTTGTTCGAAAGTTTTCAATCGAAAAATGATAACAAACTACGGGTAACCCTCAATTGTTTTAAAATCTGTCTAGATGATTTCAACAAAACTTTAGTCGAAAGTAAGTTTATACGTTCCGTAGATAAGATAAAAGAATTTATGACTTTAAGTCCAATCCAAAAGACGTAATTAAGCGTTCATGGCTGAAGAGCTATGTTCTGATTATTTACCTGAGGTTTGGTAGGTTTTATAAGGCATGTTATAAGGCAGTCGTAATTTCTTTTACAAATGTTTTAAATAATTTTCCCTTTAAGATGGAATCCACTGTTCATTTTCAATTTTTAACAATAAACTATAAACTTGGAAACCTAAACCGATAATTTAATTTAAATTATAAGCTTGTAATAACAATCACGCAATTATTCTGTAATTTTTTTACACTTATTATTCTTAAATCAGCAAACTCAATAAGACCATTTCAAAATAGCAGCTTTAAATATTGTTTTACCTTTTATTTTGGAAACGTGCTATTTTTTTTAAAGAAGTATAGACTTTCCATTCTGTCTTGAAGTTAAAAAATATTGAAATTATACTAATATTTTGTGAAATTTATTTCAGAAAAATCTTGGATATTCACTAACAAAAAATGCATATAAAAGATATAAAACAGTATTGATTTTCTCCTTGAGTGTCATATACCTGTAAAAAGAAAACTTAAATTTTTCATATCATCAGTATATGTTTTAAATTTATTTTGTATTATACATTTCGTTTTTATCAATTTTATATTTACCTGTTTCGTAACATTAATGTCCAATGGGGAATATTTCTAAAACTATTTTGCAAAGCAACCCATAATAATAAATCAGTAATATCAAAATTGTTTGAACATATGGAAATATAGACTATATGAAAAAAGGGTATAAACATGTCCAAATAATATATAAAGATTGTAAGTTCATATTTCGAAACAATCATAATAACCTTTAACAAAACATTTTGTCATGAAGCCAAATCCGTCCTATTAAAATTTTAAAAGCCAAGATAATACCAGAGAGCAGAATATTCATATTTTAAAGTTCCTTTACCCATAGGATTAGATTAATTAGAAATAATCAATGAATTACAATAGCAATTGAAACGAATTATTTATATTTCTGTAATTTTTCAATTTAAAATAAATAATTCAGAAAGAAAGATATGATTTGTCTGATCAACTGTTATAATTTCTTATTAGCTTAATTTGAGGTTATGTTTAACAAAATTGTTTAAAACTAATGCGCAGAAATTCTATAATTTCTGTAATTTAATAAGTTTCTGCAAAATTAGAAAATATTTGTATCCAATATGATTAGAACATACAACAATTGTAAATTACGGAACAAACAAACGCTGCAATTACCAAATCTTTACCTGATGAAAAACTAAATTTAAATTGAGGTAATTTAACAATTATAAATGAACCTTATAAGAAGCACGGATTTATTGATTACATTGTAAGTTCCTTTTTAGTGTTTTTAAATAATAAATGTTTCAATACTACGTAAAAACATACAAAAAAAATTAATTATTACTAAAGAGTCTGTATGATATCTAGACAACGCTGGTTATTAAATTTTCAAAACTGGTTGCCATGGTAACTAGCCTAATCTAATCCATAAAACCTGTGAAACCAATTCAATTTTCTAATCTGCATAATAATGATGTCTTGACAGTTGGTAACTATGATATAAAACGTTGTTTGAAAATATTAAAACGTTTTATAAAAAACTATACTATTATTTAAATATTTTAAAATTATTTAATAATAATATATTGTTCACATTATTTAATAACAAATATTTCCATGTTCTAGGTTTATTATTTTAAAGCGGGAGTTTATTAAAAATCTTAATATTTATATTCGTTTTTATATACACAAATGAAGGGAAGTTTTCGAATAACTATATAAAAAATTAAAATATATAACACGGAAATGACTTTTACTTCTAAAATAATTGAAATCGTTAATTATACAAAACAAGTGGTTTATTTTAAGGTTAGCTTAATTTTAAAGAGTTACAATCACGTTATTTAACATGTAAGGGGAAATATCTATGAATATATTCAATAAATATAAGTGACAACGGTTATATAGGACAATTTAAAATTCACTGAGTTTTCATGTTTCGTATTGCACAACGTATTTTATAATCTACATGTATATATTAATTTTAACTTACAACATATCATTTAATGTGATTTGTTATGATTTTCTAAAATAATATTCCATGGACAGTAGACACAGATATTATAGTGTGTTAATAGTTTTAGTGGATACTGATAAGCAGCCACTTGTATAAAAGAATACAATAACATTTCATACGAGGAAAATTTAATTACAAATTTGTTTCTTCAATTACTGCACAACCTAAAACATTATGTTTTATAACCATTTTATGTTTAAAATCACTTTTTTGATTTACGTTTTGTACACATTATTTACATAACTAAAGAACTTGGAAAGGGGCTGAATGGCATACAATTTCAAAACTTTTTTCTTCAAAAGTAATGCAATATTTTACAATTTGATTTTAATTACTAGACGTTTCCAGTTGAAATTTGTAACATTTTTGAAAGTTGTTAACCTAAATGTAATTTAAAGCAGCTGTTATAAATTCTCAAACAAACTACTAAATAAATGAATTAGAAAATTTATACAGTAGCTTATAATTTTGCGAGATGTAAGGAATCAATTACAACATAAAACTGCACATAGTGCACAAGCACTACATACGTAGTCTAAAAATAATTTAAAACACCTTTAGGCCCTATACGTTCCCAAACAAAACGTGTTTAAGAATTTATAACAGCTGTTAAAATTATTTTTATTGTAAAACCTTTTATTTACCCATAACAGGCATGCTATTTAAATGATAAATTTATTACAAAAAGAGTGTTTCAAAGGTAAATGAATAATAATCTAGGGTAACAGGTATCATGGTAATTGATGGTATAAATGCTAATCTCAGGTAACACTACACATCTCTGGTTAAATTTAATACCTTAATTATTAAAATCGGCCCTACAGTATAGAAATTCACGATTGGTGCAGAAATTGCTTAGCGAATTAAATTTATGATTCCATCACAATAAAAAATTCCAAATGATGACATTTGATAAAGACCACTGGTACACACGACGGCATCTCTTGTTGTGTTCCAGATCATAGACAAAATGCTCCCTCTCCTCTTCTTTGTCACCTCAGCATTATCCAGCATCATGGCAGCATCTTATCATCAAGAAAATCTCCAGTCCATGAACGATGCTCCAGCTACAATCTCTGATAGGTTTTATTACATGCCATCAAGAGGAGATCAGAGTTCAACCATCTGGGATGATGAATCACAAAGAAATCTTGCTTTGATAGACAGGCTTGAAAAACAGGTATACATACATAACAATCAGGTCATTTTAGGATTTAAAAGAAATTCTTGATTTAAAAAAAAGTAGAAGCAATATTTATAATTAATTGTATTAATTTTAAATCTTATAAAATTCCGTGTACTAAATAACTACACAAACAAAATTGATCTATAAGCAAATAAAAAATGTTAACATTTAGCTTCGTGTTCAAGATTTCCCTGTCGTGTTAACGTCTATTGGTTCTCGTAACACAATTCTAAATCTCAAGTGTTAAAAAAATCTATGTAAAGTTGTCAAAAGTTCAATGTCACGGTCTTTTTGTCTTTATGAAAACCAACAAGAAATTTGAAAAACCTTCAGAAATCTCTAGAAACATTTAATTATAAGTACACAAAATTCCATTAAATTTAGTTTTAATTAAAAAGAGTTACAAATAATCCCAAACATTTTAAAATTATTGATATAATTTTTTTAACGTTACCCTTGATTAAAATTAAACTATTTATATAATTAAAACGTAACAATAGGAAAACGTAAACTAACTTACAAGCAGAAAAACTTTCACAAATGTTTTAACCTCTCGAACGTAAATGAAATACAAAATTGAATTTACTCCTTTTTTTAAATTATTTACATTTTCTCTAAGAGCGGATAATGGCGTCGAACGTGTAAATTATTTCACTCGGGGAGGGAGAGGGTTCAACTTATTCATATTCCTCCCTCCCTTCTTGGGTAATAATTACCCCGCCTATTGAGTAGTTTTGAACATTACACCAATATTATTTCACATCTTAATATAATCCCATATTCCGATTTCATCTATGTTTGTATGAGTGTGAAAATTAAACCAACGAAAAGATTACTGGAAATAGTAATGACAAGATTATCATAGATATTTAAAATATATTATAGGTTGTAACATTTTATCATGCTTTGGAAAAACTGCGTGGTTATAAAATTTATAAATTTTTATTTTCATTCAGAAGAATCTTTTAAGTAATTTTGGACTTTTTGTTTGTTTTTAAAATAGTAAATATATTAAAATACAAAAATATTTTGTTCATTTGTAATTTACCTACCATAAAAATCTCTATAGTTGTAATAAATTCTGATAAAGTTTATCCAATATAGTTAGAAGGAAAAGTATGTTCGAATGTAATTTTCGAGTATTTAACCGAAAACAGGGTCTCTATATAATTTCAAATCCCTTCTCTGTCAACCCTAAAAGTTGTTTGATAATATATACAATCGGGATACATCTATCCAGTTGACAAAACATGTTGCCTTATAAGTTCACTGAAACATAGTTTTAGTTGTCAGCTTCCTAAATGTAGATAACTAAAATTTGTAGCAAAAATAGTAGTTACTAAATATGTATAAGTGACTTTGAATTAATCACTAAAATATGTTTGAAAATGTGAAATATAATTTCATAAAGATCGAAGTGGGGTTACGTAAATAGATTGTTTGTAGTAGAGCATGTGAAACAAAATCTTTGACAATGGACGGTCTTTAAAAAATAAATTTATTTATTTAAACTGAATTCTTGTTGCTCTACTGTAAATGATAGTTTTAAATACATTTGATTGTTGTACATTTACAGACTAAACGTGTACACACAGGAGAGCAGATGTCCTTATCTATCATGAACCCTCTGGATGTTCTCAGACAGAAGTTACTTCTGGAGTTGTCCAACAGACAGTTTAGGCAAAAACAAAACCAAATCAGAGCAAACTACGACTACCTGAGACAGATTGGTTAAACTGCTGCCTTCCCAACTGTAAGATTAAAGTTTTAATTATAGACAATACTTCAATGTTCAAGTTCACATTTTGCATAGCTGTCTTTAAGTGAATCATTTAACAATTAATTAAAACTTCTACAATTACCATACTCGTATTTGTTTGTCAATTAGACAGAGTATAGATCGAATTTGTAAAGGTTTATTGTAAGGGTAAAAGCACGTATGTTCAATTTGTGCTTTTGAAGAAAAAACATCTTTATTAAACACAGCATGTGACCAAAAAAAAAAAAAAAAAAGAAAAATATCTAATTCAAGATTCGGAACTTTTAAAAACAGAAATCGATTTTTTTTTCACCTAAACGAAACAGATAAAAAGGCTGCATTGTTTGACATTTTCATTGATGGTTAACAGTTAATTTGAAAATCTGAAGCTCTAAATGTTGATATTTAATTCTCAATTCGCGATGTAGCATGAAGTATTCAAATTAAATTGCCATTTATTTATGTAAATATTGAGACTATCTAGTATCTCAGTCTATAATTTTTTTAAAATATCTGTAACAATTTTAATTACATATTGCTCAACGGTAGCGAGTAAAATCGGATAACATAAAATATCTTTAAATATTATCATTTAAACTTTTATTGAAACTGGGATGCCGGCATTAATTTCTTTATATAATTTTTATTTAAACTCTATCATTGCAATTAGTAATATATATTTTTTTCGGTGTTAATTAATTAGAGATAAACATTTTAATAATGATTATCTGAATTGTTTTTTTTTTGTTCTTTTAAAAAGAAAAGCCTCTGCCATCATTGCCTGATAAGGAAAGGTAAGGACTATAAAGCAGGATCCATAGCCTTTGAATACTCTAATAATGCCAGAGTAACAAAAGAAGAAGTGTTGGTTAAGAGAGACCCGACTGGAAAGATGAAAGAGATGGGATCTAACCTAACACTAAATAAAAAAAATTGTAGATCCAGGTAGAACTGTCAAACTATAAACAAGCCCCTGAGGGGGGAAATAAAAATGAATCCATACTTCTGAATACTTATATTTAATTTTATTAAACTAGTAGAAATGTTGTTATGGATTTATATAAGTTGATTTTATAATCTATATTATGTACAAAATTATGTTGTTTTGGGTTTTATTAGGAGATTAATATACTCTACAAAATATGTAAAAATATAGTAATGTGTTTTTTTGTTCCCAGACACAAGGAACTTGCCTACCAACACTTTGTGAAGCTTCGTTATTAACATCGAGACAATAAAAGGAATGATTTATTCAAAATAAAGATATTTTTTAAATTTTATACGGACTGAATATTATTTCCCATTAACCATTCACTTTCTTTATTCACATTTAACAACAAAACTATTCTTGAAAAATCAATTCTTAATTAACTTGACTCCAGGTCCTTATCCAAACAGGAACTTTGTACATTCACGTTATTCCTCATCAATAATTGTTACTCAATTACTATAGTTGTCCATTTGTTCAACTGAATTGTATCCACATCTCACTCACGATATATGTGGTCATGAAATCCAAGCATACGAGTTCTCTATAAAAGAAATTCTTGATTTAAAAATCAAAATAAATACACTTTATGGATAAAACCCTTCATTAATATCTTTGCATGCAGTCACTCATTTAGTTTTAATATTGAAATTGTTATATTATTTCGTTATAACAGATTTGTTCAAACCATGCTGTTGGTACATCAGTAAAATAAAGCTGAATTTACTACCCGGATGTTCCATAATTTCTTCTATTTGTTACACATTTTTCAGATCTAGTAGGATTAGAAATAATAAGTGTTCTACAATATACTATATAAAAAATAAAATAAAAAACTTCTATTTCAAAAACAAACGAAAATACTTACAATGTTTTTTCATGACTTATAAAACAAAACTTTATATCTATATTTTAGCCCTTTCACATACTTTCCTTAACTATTAATGACAAGCAAAAGTACACAAATTCTTCCTTCTTATATTGATTTATTTAGGGCGTAGTAAACAATAAAAGTGATTAGATTGTTAAGTTATTCTTAAATTATGCCAACAATCCTAAATGTCCTAGTAGACTACCGGTTTCGAGCGTTAGGTGGTCATCTCCAGGTCTCTGACCTTACCTACTTGTTTTATTTATTTTATTTTTAGTGAAACAATTTTGGATTTCGTCATGAAATTGCACTTTGATAATTTATTGTTTGTTAATATATTTACAAAACACGTACACAACCAATTTGGAAGACTAAAAATAAAATAAATAAAAAAGGAGAGTGATGTCAGAAAAGTGAAGATGACCAAAGAAAGGTTGAAACTGGTAGTCTAACTAGGACATTTAAGGATTGTTGTAATAAGCTAAGAATAACCTTACGATTGATTAAATTCACAATCCTGGAGGTTAACATCACTGTGTTCAAATACAAATTTGTATACTTAATATTCATCCCTATTGTATGAAAAAATAACTAAATAAGGAATATGTAAAATGTTGATGTTTTAAAAGATAGCTTACGTTTGCAAATATTACATAGAGTTACATTTTAATTTATTTTATCAAGTGTAAGTAATGGCTTCATGGACCCCTTCACTTGTGACTGCTAGCCATAATTGTAAAGTAAAACAAAACTACAATTATATAACAGCAAATATAAATAGCAATTTAAAGCTAAATTCAATAAATAACTGATAAATAATCAATTGGAAGGATTATTATTATTTACAGCGAAATTGCCCTCATCGTCTTAGATGAGAACAAAAGCACATTAAAGCATCATGGCCTGATAAGAAAAATGAGAGAGAGGGATATAACTACATGAAAAAAGATGTAGATCCAGCTAGGCTACCTCGAGGTTGTCATGTCCATAATCACTATAGTAGACAACAACATAACATACTACGAGGTGCCCCACAACGAGTTAACATGGCTAAAAGGGGCCTTGAAACAAACAAATCTAATTACTTTAAATTTTAACAAAAAATTCAGACAAAGATAAAACGGCATTATGAGATCAAGGATCTCATTATTGTCCCCCAACATCGCCTGAATCGAACAGTCCAGAACAAATGTCTTACGCACACCTCTCAATACATTATTGTTCATGTTGTTAAAAGGAAAAAAAAACTTCTCAGTTATTAAAATTTGTAAGAAATATTTTTTTAAAAAGAATTAATAATAAATACACCTAGCCTTTGAATACTCTAGTAGTGTCAGGATCGGAAGAGAACAACAGTTGGTCAAGAGAGAGCTGATAGGAGAGATGAAAAAGAGGGATCTAACACATGACTAGGGAATATCTCTCAGGATAGCGCCCTGTACTCACTATAAGTGACCCTTGTGGGCCTCTCAGCACAACATGGCGTATTTGGATGTGTATATTAAACTGTTATTTGATATAACTAAAAAAAAAATAGAGTTGAGAAATTTAACTTTCACAAATAGTAGGATAAATGTTAAATGGGAGATCAATGAGTTGTTTTTTCGTTATAGGTATTTAGATGGACGTATTAATCAAGCGAAAATTTAACTTCTATGAAGTAGAAAGCAAACGGAAGACAGACACTCTGTTTCACATTTCACAGGATGTGAGAAGTCTGATGTCTGTAATTAGGTAACCGGTATTAATAATTGTCTATAATTTGGAAAATCAGACTTTCTTGAAAACTTCTGTGTATTGATTAACATCTTTACTTGACGATATACTAAACAGACAGAAAATAGAAAGGTGCAGTGAAGAGTTGTAGCTTACCTGTTTGTAACTCAGAAGAAGGTTCAAATTAAATTTATTCTCTAATGACGTTGCAAACAAGACGTTATTAGTAAACATATTTCCATCAGAGATGAGTTACAAGGAGACAATTTATTTCTCTGAAGCAGCACAAGTCCCTGTTCAGTCAATTGATTATATTTTCCCATTTACAATCTCGCAGTATTTTGAAATAATTAAAAGTTATTTAGGACTGTTACCAGGGGACTTAAATTTAAGAAAGGCGGAACCAAAATGGTAACAATGTTTAGAAATTAAAAAAAAAAAAAATTAAAAAAAGACAAAAACAAATTTAGTGATTAACAAGGCTCAAGTTTATTTAAACAAAGAAATTTCAACGTTTCAGATTTTAACATTTACATCTGAGAAAGACATCCTGAGACAAAATTATCATAAACAGCTTATGATTAAACAATCTTATAATTAGTAAAGTTATATGCCCTTAATACAAAATATTATAATTTAAATAAAAAAATTTAGTCAATAGATTCTGAAAATTTATCCCCCCTTTTAGTTTATATATTTTATCGTTACAAAATTTAACAAAGACAATGAGCACAGCTTAACAATCAGCAGGATCATAATTAATCCAAAAAAAAAGATTATATGCCCTTAAATGTAAAAATTACAAAAATAAAAAAAAGATGAAAAGATACTGATTTTTATTTCCCCCCTTTTTAACTTTATGAAATGATAGCTTTCTAAAACAGTTACATAATATTACTTATTTTATAAATTTCTTAAATGCTATATTGGCCAATAAATATATCTATGTTTTAGCTAAAGAATTTATTATGAAATGAGTAGTTTATTTTAAAAGAAAAGAAGGAAATTTTGAATATTAAATTTTTAAAATTGACGTCAATTGTTTTAATTTAGAAAATAACCTCTGGGAGGCTGTTAGGACCGAAAGTTTGCATGCAGGCTCCACCCAATAATTTTTTATATATTTTATAATTAATTACACAAGTCTACATCTAAAAGAATGTTTTTAAGAAAACATATTCGCTGAAATAAATTTTAGGCACATATACAATATGAGTTTAATTAAAGTTCTATAAAGTTAGTTTTTTTTTTTTTTTTTTTTACATCACTTTTGTGCACATGAAACTGAAGCTATGTTGGATAAAACGTGTTTTGTTAACAGGACGAAACATGTCTAGATCTTTCGCTGTGTTTCTTCTACCAGCATATTAGCTATGGCAAAAAACATGTTTTTTAGCGTCTGTACAAAATCAGACATGTTTTAGCATTAATGTTCATTATTAAAGAAAATATCTGGTTATTTGTCAAAATCAAAGAAAATTGATTGTATAACAGAAATTCGTTAAGATTGTAATTAAAAGCTTCTTAGATGACTATAAAGCTATATATATATATATATCGTTTAGTTTAAAACAAAACTTGTATAAGACTTGCAAAATCTGCAAAAGTTTGTAAAACGAAATTTTCTGTTTTAGAAGAGATTTCTCTAGTTATTTTATATTTGACATGTTCAATAAGATATTCTGATCACTTAAAATTCAACATTAGTTTGCACATATTTCACATAATTGTTCAAAACTCAAAATGTGCCTTTACAAGGTTTTGCAAAGTATGTTTTAAAAAGGTAAATTTTTATAATCATTGATTTTCAAAAGAACATTAAATATTAAATAAAACATGAAATACATATTTTAAAGAATACATGATAATTAATAAATTATTTTAAAGCATTAACAAAATTTAAAATATGATAAAACCTGTAAGGCTGAGTACCTGGAAAATCCTGTCGCAGTTCACGTAAGCTTGTGCCGTGAAAACGAAAATTTACTAAACATTATAGAACTAAAACGCACAAAACTTGTAAATTAACATTGCCAAAAACTGAGGTGGAAATTTTGAAGTCCAAGAAGGAAATTTATCTCTAACGTAGCTAAATATAGATGTCAGACATTGTGTGACTACAGGTAGACTCGCATACCGGTATCAGTGAAGATAGGCTCTCTTGCCGTTGCACTTTACCCTCCAATGTCATATGATCATTAGTTTGGGATAATCTCGCCGGGTGGCCGCATCTGTCAAGCGACGGAAGTTGGATGTGGAGAACGAGTTTATGAATTTATATTGCAGGATTGATTTTTAGAATTTGAATGCTACAGCTCTCCCCCCCCGAAAGACGGAGTTGGGGTGGAGTCAGAAAGGGGGCCAGAAGGGCCTCCCACAAAATTTTGAAAAAGAGGACAAGGGCCAGAAGGGCCTCTAAGAAAAGATTGAAGCAAAGGGGCCAGAAGGGCCTCCTACAAGCTTCTGAAGAAAAGGGGCCAGAAGGGCCTCCTACAAGCTTCTGAAGAAAAGGGGCCAGAAGGGCCTCCTACAAAATTTAGAAACGGGGCACCTGATAGAAACAACGCTTCATAATGCTTTTATAGTCACCACTCTAGGGTGAAGCCTCCTTTGGCACTTACTTATTAAATTTTGAAATTTCTAAAGCGTCTCAGCTCTTCCCACCTATAATTGGGATAAGCCCAGGACAGAAAGAGCTGAAGGATGACGCAAAGGTCGACATTGCTGTGCATGAACTGACTTTGTACTCTAAGGTACGTGGGGAAAGGGGTGGAGTGGCACCTCGGGACACCAAGAGGAGGTGACCACTCCGGGGACCAGGGGAGGGAAAGTGCATGGCACTAAGGACTTCAGGAAAAAGCCGGACTCAGAGGAAGCTCGCAAGCGGGAGGAGAATCCTCTGAACCGACCATTAAAATATATATATCAAAAATAAATAAAAATAAAACCAAAACTCCTGAAGCCTTTAAGGGTCAGATCATGCTCAGCGTCGTTATTTTTTAAATTCCTCTTCTCCCATACGAAGAAAAATTTAAACTATTCACGGCTCTTAACAATTTCCGTGAGAAAAAAGAATTTTGAAGGGTCTAAACAAATAATCCATTTTAAAAATAAACAAGAAGCAGTATGAAACGTTGGGAAGTCAAGATTGTTTTACTGCACAAGGCAGGGCATGTGGTGTTTGACTTAGGGTCTTATATGTGTATCATGTGCCCCAAAAAAAAAGGAATTTAATTTAATCAAAAAAATTGTGTAAAAAAAATTTTATCAAAATATGTTAAGTGATTATTTAAAAAAGGTGTAAAAGAAGTGTAGCAAAAAAAAGGTGTGGCAAAAGAGTATAAAAAGGTGACCCACAATGTGAGAAAACCCAACTCCGGTTTTCTCAACCCTAATAAAAAAAACTAAATTAGGAAACAAACATGTTGACCTGCTAATAATAAAGACAAACAACCGAATAATTTAAGAAAAGGCAAACAGGCCAACCATGTTGTCCTACATACAAAAACTGGGCCCCCTATAATTTGGAAAAGAGAAAAGAAAAAAAAAAATTTTAGTACACAAAGATATTATTCAATGAGTGTTAAACATTTCAATTTACTATTAAACAAGTGCCACCATCTGCATCAACCAGTCCACTGCCATCCCGCCTATTGCGCGTTACTCATGATGATAAAATTAAAAAAAAAAAAAATAAAATAATTTTCTTTCAAGATGACGAAAACAAGAAAATTCAAAAGTAAGCTCCGTGTTCTTTAACGGGTCCACTAATCGCAGCAAATCCACTGCCATTTTAACTGTTGCTGATAATATATTAAAAAAGTAAACCAATTAATTTTTAAAAAGATTTCTTTTGAGATTATGCAAAAAAAGAAAGGTGAAAGAGCCAGAGAATGACTCAAGAATTATATGTAGTGTAGTTGTTGTGTATATGTGTGTGTGTAAGTATGAATTAATACAGACAAGCGAAAGAAAACTCGAGAAAAAAATTTTTGAAGGAGATTTTGAATTTTTTTTGTTTTTTTTTTTGTTTTTAACTATTTTTTGGATTTTATTATTTATTTAAATTTTTTTTTTGGAATTCCCGAATGAGCCCGCTGTCTGGATCAAATTCAGTGAATGATTAGTGTGTGCAATGTATGAAAATATATATATATAATAAAAAATATTTAAGCAGACAAAATAATAATAAAAAAAAATTTTATCGAAATTGGTTTAGAAGTTTTTATGTAAGTATTTATAAAAATAAATAAATAATAAAAAAAGAGACTATAGATTTATAGATATCTAAATATTTAAACTAAATAAAAAAAATTTCATCAGCAACAGTTGTGCAGTATTTGAAAAAGCTGCAAAACATAAAAAAATGAGCCTTGTTTAACAAAGATAATTTTGAATTTAAATTTAGATAGTTCCAATGCAAAATTTTGAAAATTAACTACGGTTCCAAAATTTAAAATTAACCACTTTATAATTTAATTTAACCACACTAGAATCTAGAATCAACCACGCTCTGCTACCAGAAACATGTTACCAGGGGACTTAAATTTAAGAAAGGCGGAACCAAAATGGTAACAATGTTTAGAAATTAAAAAAAAAAAAAATTAAAAAAAGACAAAAACAAATTTAGTGATTAACAAGGCTCAAGTTTATTTAAACAAAGAAATTAAACGTTTCAGATTTTAACATTTACATCTGAGAAAGACATCCTGAGACAAAATTATCATAAACAGCTTATGATTAAACAATCTTATAATTAGTAAAGTTATATGCCCTTAATACAAAATATTATAATTTAAATAAAAAAATTTAGTCAATAGATTCTGAAAATTTATCCCCCCTTTTAGTTTATATATTTTATCGTTACAAAATTTAACAAAGACAATGAGCACAGCTTAACAATCAGCAGGATCATAATTAATCCAAAAAAAAAGATTATATGCCCTTAAATGTAAAAATTACAAAAATAAAAAAAAGATGAAAAGATACTGATTTTTATTTCCCCCCTTTTTAACTTTATGAAATGATAGCTTTCTAAAACAGTTACATAATATTACTTATTTTATAAATTTCTTAAATGCTATATTGGCCAATAAATATATCTATGTTTTAGCTAAAGAATTTATTATGAAATGAGTAGTTTATTTTAAAAGAAAAGAAGGAAATTTTGAATATTAAATTTTTAAAATTGACGTCAATTGTTTTAATTTAGAAAATAACCTCTGGGAGGCTGTTAGGACCGAAAGTTTGCATGCAGGCTCCACCCAATAATTTTTTATATATTTTATAATTAATTACACAAGTCTACATCTAAAAGAATGTTTTTAAGAAAACATATTCGCTGAAATAAATTTTAGGCACATATACAATATGAGTTTAATTAAAGTTCTATAAAGTTAGTTTTTTTTTTTTTTTTTTTTACATCACTTTTGTGCACATGAAACTGAAGCTATGTTGGATAAAACGTGTTTTGTTAACAGGACGAAACATGTCTAGATCTTTCGCTGTGTTTCTTCTACCAGCATATTAGCTATGGCAAAAAACATGTTTTTTAGCGTCTGTACAAAATCAGACATGTTTTAGCATTAATGTTCATTATTAAAGAAAATATCTGGTTATTTGTCAAAATCAAAGAAAATTGATTGTATAACAGAAATTCGTTAAGATTGTAATTAAAAGCTTCTTAGATGACTATAAAGCTATATATATATATATATCGTTTAGTTTAAAACAAAACTTGTATAAGACTTGCAAAATCTGCAAAAGTTTGTAAAACGAAATTTTCTGTTTTAGAAGAGATTTCTCTAGTTATTTTATATTTGACATGTTCAATAAGATATTCTGATCACTTAAAATTCAACATTAGTTTGCACATATTTCACATAATTGTTCAAAACTCAAAATGTGCCTTTACAAGGTTTTGCAAAGTATGTTTTAAAAAGGTAAATTTTTATAATCATTGATTTTCAAAAGAACATTAAATATTAAATAAAACATGAAATACATATTTTAAAGAATACATGATAATTAATAAATTATTTTAAAGCATTAACAAAATTTAAAATATGATAAAACCTGTAAGGCTGAGTACCTGGAAAATCCTGTCGCAGTTCACGTAAGCTTGTGCCGTGAAAACGAAAATTTACTAAACATTATAGAACTAAAACGCACAAAACTTGTAAATTAACATTGCCAAAAACTGAGGTGGAAATTTTGAAGTCCAAGAAGGAAATTTATCTCTAACGTAGCTAAATATAGATGTCAGACATTGTGTGACTACAGGTAGACTCGCATACCGGTATCAGTGAAGATAGGCTCTCTTGCCGTTGCACTTTACCCTCCAATGTCATATGATCATTAGTTTGGGATAATCTCGCCGGGTGGCCGCATCTGTCAAGCGACGGAAGTTGGATGTGGAGAACGAGTTTATGAATTTATATTGCAGGATTGATTTTTAGAATTTGAATGCTACAGGACAATGGTCAGAAGTACGTCTTCTATTTACTTGGAAACCTCATCACAACTATGTTTTACTATTACGAGTAGATAAGCAAAACGTTTGTTAAATATCTTCAATATTGTAAAAGACAAATATGAACAATTAATTTCACCAACAACAAGCAGACTGAGGATGGTTTACGTTTACGTTTAGTAAACGTAGGCTAGAGATTAACTTATCTATGCAATCATTGATTCTGTTTTAAATTTGTGAGCAAATTATAACTCCTATATTCGTAAATATTTGAATTAACTGAAGTTGTGAATTACCATGTCTAATGTCACACTACCAACATTTATTATTTTAACTAATGGTAATAAAATGATCTAATTAAAATTAATATTTTTATGCAAAATCCCTCCCCTTTTATAATCGATAACAGTTGTAGGACTCCGTGCACAATTTTGACACTATTATTCCTGTGATATACGAAATAAAAAAATAAAAAAATCATACCAATTAAATATTAACCTTGTTATATTATGAAACATTGTGATAAAATTTGTCTTGCCTTTGCATATTTGAAAAAGTAACCAATGTTTTCTCTATTTATAATTTGAGTATTAAATTGAAAGGTTTTATAATAAATGGAGCTGTCCTAAATTCCTCGAAAAGCAACGAGAATTACATAGACACTGGTTCAGATACTTACGCTAAAACCCACTCCTAACTGACGATTAGGAACAACTCACAAAGAAACATTTGTATGTAACCAAGAATGACAGCTCAGTTAATATAGTTAGATTTACTTATATAGCCTTTTATCAGTATTTTGAGACGCTCGTAGCTAAAATTAGTCAACAGATTGTATTACTTCCACAATAAATATTCTATTTCGATTTATTTGGAACTTCAATAACTACTTATATTTACTATTTCGATAATTAAATCGGCCGCTGAGGTCTAATATTGTACAAGACAAATACAGACAACTAATTTCATAAATACACAAGCAGACTGCGGATGCTTTACATTGGTATTGAGTAAATGTTTCCAGAGTGAATTGCCTTAACTTGAGCAAGTATTGAGTCTGTTACGATATTTAAACTATATATACGTAGGATGTATTTGTATGCTTCAATTTTGTCTAATATTCAGCTTTTTTTCTGTAATAATTTTTGAGTTTATAGGTGTAATCCTTTTTTAATTCCCCCACCCATTTAATACTTAAATCCTTAATTCTTTAGCGGTTTCGAATTACATCAAATTCTGTTTAACAGGTTTTACCCCATGATACAAATTTTAATTTCTATGGCCTTTCAATTTTAAATAAATAAATACCTATGGACTATTACAAATACCTGAAGGTTAGTTTCAGATCAGATATAACTTGTTGGATTACCCTTTTACTTTTTTAAATTTTGCTTTTTATCTAAAATCCTCCATCTTCAAAATTACATTAATTAATATTTCAAGTAGTTATGTGAAACATTATTTTTAACTACGTTTTTATTCAAAATATTTCACACAATTTTTAAGATGTGACGGAGGAAAATGAAAAAGAATGAAATATTACCAATAATTTAATAATAATTAGAAATACATTTTAAAGTAAACTCATATCGTTTGTAAATGTGTTAAATCTGTCATTGAAAATATCAAATAGAAAAGTATTTGTTCTATAATTTATAAGTATTTTGTTTTTGAAATAATAGAATTGGATTTTAAATCGTATCATTTAGTGCATTTATTATTTCTAATCCTACTAAATATTAAAAATGTACAAGGAATATAAGAAGATAATTAGGGACATCTGGGTTGTAAATTCTGTTTTAGTTTACTGACGTACCAACAGCATGGTTTTAACAGGTCTGTTTAATGTAAGGAATATAAAATTTTTTTAATAGTCTGTTTAATGTAAGGAATATAAATTTACTCTATGTCAATTGTAGTCTTTGTTTTACTAAACAAGTATGTTAATTGTAAGGAATATAAATTTACTCTATGTCAATTGTAGTCTTGGTTTTACTAAACAAGTATGTTTAATGTAAGTAAATTATATTTACTTTATGTCCATTGTAGTCTTTGTATTACTACACCTTAATTATACGTGGCTACATGTTTCATTGCCACAGGCAGCATAATCAGGCCAGTTATTTATGTTCATTTAAAAACTCATTTTTACCCCAACACTTAATTTAACGCTCGTTTTCGTACATTTGTTGTACACGTCAAACATATAAAATTTAGTTTATACAATAATAATTCAATTCAATTTCCCCATTTATGATGTACTTCTCGTTTATGTGGCACTTCCTAGAAGACTGATACTAATATATGTAGATCTAAGGTTTACAACAATGAATCTGAGGAAAATAATCAATGTTACATTTCACATTCATTCACAGATGTTGAAAATTTACAATATACATTTTCACAGCTATCACTGATTGTACCCCCCTCCCAACTGTAATGAACGCTACAAAAATATTATACCAACTTTCTCTCTAACCCATTCCAAAAAGAAAATAAAAACGAACCAAAACTAAACGTCAATAAAATAGTCCGTTCGGTGTTTGTCAATCAAAATGTGAAACTGAATCATGGATGCTATAATATATAAAGGCATACATTAATTCGCTTTTGCCATAAACACATTACCAGCACAAGTAGTGTTTTATTGAAATCAAGTTTCATTTACGTCAGCTAATTTTTGTTCTAGTTTTGTCAGTTATTCTTTAATCTTATTCACGTGCATTTGAGTCAATTTTCACTAAAACTTAAATCAATGCAGCTGATTTTGAGAAATTATGTATTATAAAACAGTTTTGAGGGTTAATTTAAGTGTTTTACGATATCTTATTAACTGGCATTGTTAGAAAGATGGTCACCAATTCGTTTTGTTTGTAACCTTAGAAGCAATACTTGAGCAATAATATGATCAAAATCGTTAGGCTGATTTTGAGAAAATAATAAATTTATATTTTTTTTGTTACCCCCAAATTTTGAGGTAGGCTATAGAAAAAATGAAAATGAGATAATTTAAAAATATACCTACAAACCAAATTTGATTTAATTAAAATCTGTCCACAAGATTGTGTCGAGAAGAACTGCACATACGACAAACATACAGGCATGAATTTAAAACATCACTGTTTAGGGCAGTCACTTGAAAAAATTCATAAAATAATCAACATTGATTTTCAACCCATCACATAAATTTTACTACCTATATATGGGAGAAAATAAAAGTGGAAACAAATGCGTAAGGATGTAATATAGTTTGAGGATAAGTTCTCCTCCTTATTTGGATAGAGTGTCTATACTAGAACTTTGGAGTTTTAAAATCAATTATTTTATTGAGAAATATAAAATATATATTTAAATTGAATATATCTTCCGAAAGGTTATATTCTCAAGTTTTTTTTAAGTTTAATGATGTCCTCGATTAGTCGCTCTCGTACCATCTAAGCAATAATCGATATCTTTCCGCATCCTTAATATCATGTCTGGAGTGATGGCCACCAATGAAGCAATGATCCTCTGTCGAAAATCCTGCAGTTAAGGCGGTTAACAGTACCACTAACGTAGGATGTTGCCTCATCACTAACATTAAGTTTTTCACAAAATCTTCATTTTATCAAGAATATAAAACAAATCTTAATTATCGTCATTGGGCAACTCATGTAACAGTTGGATCTTGAAGGTGTCAGCCAAAGTCTTCTAAGTACAACTTTGTGGACAGTATATTTGTGTGTCCCTAAACGTAGACTATGGAGTGTTAAGGACTTTTTGGGCTCCGTAAACATTAAGTACGAACCCTTTCTCCGTTTTCTTTAGATATGGGCGGCCTTCCCGGTTGTCTTTTTTTTAAGACAGTTCCGATTTCTTTAAAAGCTTTATGCTATTGACCAATGGCATTTTATCACCAAACTCATATAGAAAGTTTTTCTAAATGGTAATAACGGAACTAGTTACAATTAACCAAATACAGTAACTCACTGTGCTTTCTGTTATGACATTGCCATTGCACTAACTGTGGACTGACAGCTAGTCTTGACCGAAACCAGCTGCACTCTTCAAGGTCACACAAGGTTGTGACACTTGCGAAATAACATAAAAATTTCAACATTAACATGTGATGAATGACTGCTTCCAAAGAAATTAGGTGGATAGTTCTATCTCATAAAGTGTATTTATTAAGATTTTTAAATCCTGAAGTTTTTTTATAGAGACCTCGTATACTTGGATTTCAAGTCGTAGTACGCAAGTCATGAGTGAGAAGTGAATTTAATTCAATTGGACAAATTGACAACTGTACTAAATGAATAACAATTATTATTAATGATGAATAACGTGAATATACAGTTCCTGTTTGGATAAGGACCTGGAGTCAAGTTAATTCAGAATTGATTTCTCAAGAATAGTTTTGTTTTTAATTGTAAATGAGGAAAGTGATTGGTTAATGGAAAATAATATTGAGTCCACATACAATTAAAAAAAAGATCTTTATTTTGAATTCGAACAAATTATTATTTTTTATTGTCTCCATGTTAATAACGAAGCTTCACAAAGTATTGACAGACAAGTTTCCCGGTATCTGGGAACAGAAAAAAACACATGAGTGTATATTTTTATACATAATAAAGAGTTTACAATCAACTAATACAAATACAAAAAATATTTCTACTATTTTAAAGAAAATAAACTTGCTGGAATAATAATTTTTTCATGTAGTCTTAGGTTAGATTCGTCTTTGTCATCTTTCCAATCAGGTCTCTCTTGACCAACACTTGTTGTGAACCCGACATTATTAGAATTTTAGCAGGCTATGGATCTTATTTTACAATCTTTACCTTTTTATAAGGCGATGATGACGGAGAGGCTTTTCGCCATTAAAGAAAAAGAAAAAAACAATAAAAATAATAATAATAAAAATGTATTTCTCTAATAATTTAAATACGATAAAAAATATTACTAATTGTAATGGTACAGTTTAAATTCAAATTACATAAAAGAACTTAATGACGGCATTCATGTTTCAATACCAGTTTGAATATTAATATTTCCTGAATATTTATATTTTACTCGTTACCGTTGAGCAATATGTAATCAAAATTGCCACTGATCATAAAACATATTATAGACAGAGAAACTAGATCGTCTCAATATTTACATAAATAAATATTTACTTTTTACTATTAAGTACCAACCATAAAAATATCAGATTTTCCAATATACTGTCAACAATCAAAGAAAATGTCCAACAATTCTATTTTGTTTAATTAAAAAAAAATCACGTTTTGTATTTTAAATATTCAGAATCGTTAATTAGATTTTTGTTTTCATATTAATGCTGGTTGCATGTTGTGTTTAATAAAGAATTTTCTCTTCAAACGCACAAATTGGACACTCAATGCGTACCTTTACAATGTACTGTGTCAACTATCTGTGAGTAATTGAAAATCAAGTAAGAGTAACATCATATTAAAAGTTTTAATTAATTGTTGAACGATTTACTTAAAGACAGGTATACATAATGTGAACGTGAACATTGAAGTATTGTCTATAAGTTAAAACTTTAATCTTACAGTTTGGAAAGCAGCAGTTTAACCAATCTGTCTCAAGTAGTCGTAATTTGCTCTGATTTGGTTTTGTTTTTGTCTAAACTGTCTGTTGGACAACTCCAGAAGTAACTTCTGTCTGAGAACATCCAGAGGGTTCATGATAGATAAGGACATCTGTTCTCCTGTGTGTACACGTTTAGCCTGTAAATGTATAACAATCAAATGTATTTAAAACTATCATTTACAGTAGAGCAACAAGAATCCAGTTTAAATAAATAAATTTATTTTTTAAAGACCATCCATTGTCAAAGATTTTGTTTCACACGCTCTACTACAAACAATCTATTTACTTAGTCCCACTTCGATCTTTATGAAATTATATTTCATATTTTCAAACATATTTTAGTGTATAATTCAAAATCACTTACATGTTTATAAATACTATTTGTGCTACAAAATCAGTTATATACATTTAGGAGGCCAACAACTAAACCTGTTTTTATGTGAACTTATAAAACAATATTTTTTGGCAAGTGTATTGCTATTATATATAATTATTTAATAACTGTTAGGGTCGTAATTTTTATTTCATTTACTTACGAGAGGTTACAACGTTTATGAAAGTTCTTCTGTTTGTAACGTACTGTATGCTTTCTTTTTGGTACTTTTTAATTATATGAAACGTTTAATTTTGATACATAACTTGAAATTTTTTGAATTAGTTAATTTTGAATTTAATGGAATTTTATGTACTTTTATTTGAAACTAAAAATGTTTCTAAATATTTATGAATTTTTCATTAAATGGAGCTGATAGGTGGATTTCATAAAGCCAAAAAGACCTTGTCATTTTACGTTTAATATCTTTACATAGATATTTATTTAACACTTGGGATTGTGAATTGTGTATGAGAACCAATACAAGTTAAAACGTCTGAAATGTTTGAACACAAATCTAAATGTTCAAAATTTGAATTTACTTATAGATAACTTATGTTTTTGTACACGAATAAATAAATATGTTTGTATAAATAACTATTTAGTACACCAAAATGTATATGATTAAAAAAAAATTTAAATATAAATATTGCCTCTCTCTCATTCTGGAATGAAGAGATTGTTATGTACGTATACAAGTATACCTGGTTTTCAAGCCTGTCTATCAAAGCAAGATTTCTCTGTGATTCATCATCCCAGTTGGTTGAACTCTGATCTCCTCGTGTTGGCATGTAATAAAGCCTATCAGAGATTGTAGCTGGAGCATCGTTCATGGACTGGAGATCTTCTTGATGAAATGATGCTGCCATGCTGCTGGATAATGCTGAGGTGACAAGGAAGAGGAGAGGGAGCATTTTGTATATGATCTGGAACACAACAAGAGATGCCTTCCTGAATACCAATAGTCTTTATCAAATGTCTTCATTTGGATGTTGTTATTTTCAGGTAATCTTACAATAATTCGTTAAGGAATTTCTGCGCCAGTTGAAAAGTTCTTTACTATATTGCCGATTTTAATAATTGAGGTGTCAAAATAAACCGCAGAGTGAGATTACTTTTTTTATCGTGAATTTATTTTGTCTTGTGTGATTGAATGCTTACATCTCGCAAAATTAAACGGTTTAAATACTTAAATACGTTTTATTTATTTGTTTTCTTGAAAATTTATAATAGCTGTTTTAAATTACATTTACGTTATCCTTAGAAACTGTTAACATTTTTAAACTGGAAACAACTAGTAATTGAAAGAAAAAGGTAAAATATTACATTAAGTTTAAAGAAAAACACGTTTTACAAATCTTATGCCATCCAGCCCCATTCCATGTACAAAAAAAATCTCTTCTTCACTATTAAGAATACAGACATTTAATAATGTGTACAAGCTGTAAACAAAACAAAAGATTTTAAACATAAAAAGCATATATAAAAAAATGTAATATTTTGTGAAGTTTTTGAAGAAATTATGTTGCAATTGAAATTTTCCTCATATGAAATATAGGTACTTGTAAATTTTAGCAAAAACTAAAACTATTCCACCACTATAACTGATCTGTGTCTACTGTCCATAGAATATTATATTAGAAAATAATAAATAAATCTCATTTTTATTAAATGAGATGTTGTAAGTTAAAATTAATATATATAAATGGGGATCATAAAATACTTGTTATACAATACCAAACATTAAAACTCAGTGATTTTTAAATTGTCCCATATAACCGTTGTTGCTTATTTAATATATTCATACATATTCCCCCTTACATATTAAATAATGTGAGCGAACTCTTTAATATTAAGCTAACCTTATAATAAACCTCATCTTTGGTATAATTAAGGATTTCCATTATTTTAGAAGTAAAAGACATTTCTAAATAATTTTACATTATTTTAGAAGTAAAAGACATGTATAAACGTGTTATACATTTAACTATTTATATAGTTTATTCGGAAACTTGTTTTCATTTGTGTTTATAAAAACGTAATACATGACATATTAAGAGTATGAATAATTTCCCGTTTTAAAAAGATAAATTTAATCCATGGGAATATTTGTCATTAAATGATATTAACAATATATCATTTTAAATAAGATTTCATATTTGCTGGCATAGTTTTTTATAAAACGTTAATTGTTTTCATTTTCCGTTTTATATCATAGTTACCAACTGTCACAGACATTATTGGTATACAGATTAGATAATTGAATTGGTTTCACAGGTTTTGTGGATTAGATTAGGCTAGTTACCATGACAACCAGTTTCGCTAATTTGACAACCAACCTTGCTAATATATATCATACAGAAGCTTTAGTAAATATTAATTTTATTTAATGTTTTCTACGTATGTATTGAAACATTTATTATTTAAAACTCAAAAGGATTCTACAATGTAATCAATAAGTACGTGTTTATTATAAAGTTTAGGTTACTTTTATTTAAGGTTAGTTTTGTTACAAAATGTGAAGATTGGTAAGTGTAACATTTGTTTATTCCGTAATTTATGATTATTGTATAATCTAGTCATATTGGATACAAATAATTTCTAATAGGCTAGAAACTTATTAAAGTGCAGCAATTATTTTGTCATTATTTTGCAACTTTAGCTCATTAGTTTTAAGCAATATTGTAAACTTCACTTCAAAATAAGCTATTACGAAACAGTTAATCAGATTATTATAACATTTGATCACACAGTTATTTTTGAATTATTAATTTTAAATTGATAAATTAAAGTATTTTAAATAAATCTGATCAATTGCCTTTGTAATTCATTGAAATATTTGTAATTTATTCTAGCCCCATGGGTTCAGAACTTTAAAATGATGACATTCTGCTCTATAGCATTATCTTAGCTTTAAAAATTTGAAGAGGACGGATTAAGCTTATGGATATATATATATATATATATATATATATATATATATATATATATATATATATATATATATATATATATATACATAGATTACCTGGATTCATATGTTTTGTAAGAAGTCCTTTTGATTGTTTCGAAATATGAACGTACGTTTGCTATATATTTTTATTTTTTTGGCATTAAGGTTATGAAACAGTTAACTATAAAATTCATAAAAACAAACTGCATGAACAAAATAAATTGAAAATGTATACCGATGATGAAATAAATTGAAGTTTTTTTTATTCAGAAACACTTATTTTGTTATCACTTAAACAGAAAATTCAACATTTTTTGTTGCTTTTATATGAAAAATTTCTTTTTCTCTATTGTATATTCTAAATTTGTCAAATCAGTTTCAGAAATGGTTAGTATAAATTCATTATTATTTATCGTAAAGACAGAATGAAAAATCTATACTTGTAAAAAAAAAAATAGCACGTTTGGAAAAAAAAGGGAAAACAATAATTACAGCTGCTATTTAGAAATGGTCTTATTGAGTTTGCTGATTTAAGAATAGTAGTGTAAATAATTACAGAATAATTGAGCGATCACTATTACAAGCTTATAATTAAAATTAAATTAACGCTTTAGGTTTCCAAGTCAGTAGTTTATTGTCAAAAGTGAAAATAAACATGATTACATCCTACAAGGGAACATATTACAAAATAAGGAAAATGAATTTCAATAAAGTTTAAAGGAAAAAAATAGACAATGTCCTGATGAAACCTGACAAATCGTACGTAAAAAAATATAACCAGTCGGCCATCATAGTTTATTTGGGTATTTTGTAATTGACTTGGAGTTATAATATTTTTTTACCTTATCCTTGACAAATTAAACTTACTTTTCATTAATGTTTTAGTGAAACCACCTAGGCAGATTTAAAAATTATTAACGGATATCCATAGTTTGTTATCGCATTCTAATCGATAACGCTCGAATCACCATTTTTGAAGAAAGTCCAATCAATGTTGTAAGGACATAAATGTATATGTAAGGATTATATAAATTTAATGAAAAAAATATTCTTTTATTTAATGTCAGGTATCGAGACATTTTAGATAAATTGAGAAAACCAATAAGATTAATCGAAATAATTCCTCACACCACATTTAAAACAAAAATAAAATTCCAGTGGGTTTTAATTGTAGCACACTACACGAACGAAATACATAAACTGACAGAGTAACTTTACAGTAGGTATATTATATTTTAATTAGAATCAGCAAACATCAAGTTACTCACCTTAGTTCCAGTATGAAGACCAACTGAAGGAATATCCTTGCAGGATGTGTTTATATAGAACCAGTGAGTGGGCAGCATCTGTTAGGTAAATTGAAGTGCCGATGCGTGTTCACTCACTTGTTTTTATGACTTTTGTCCAAGATACAAAGTCAATACTGGACAGATAAAATTGGATAAAACGTGTGGGCATCACGGTTTTAACATATTGGTTACTGTAAAATTATTATTAACATAAAATATACACAGTTACTGATAAAAATTCTCTGGTCAATATTCAGGTAAATTTAACAACTGCATTTTATTTCAGGAGTTCATTTAAATTGGTTTGTTTTTGTCAATAACCTAAATTAGACTTTAAATTCTAACCTCAACGGCTCACTATAGCGACAATCAATCCCGAGAGTTTCTAGCTGGATCTACAGATTGTCCATGCAGTCTTGGGTTAGATCCCTCTCTTTCATCATTCCTATCAGGTCTCTCTTTAACAACTCTTGTTATCCTATAACTCTGATGCTACTAGACTATTTGAGGGTAAGGGAAGGTCCTTAATTTATGTTCTTTTCCCCCCTTTTTATAAGGGGATGATGGCCGAGAGGTAATTACGCTTTTAAACTACAACACAAACAAAAACAAAAAAAACTGAAATTTTAACTTATTAAAAATAAATGATTCTTGTTTTAAATCAATAACTCTACACTCGGCATATCTGTGGGGATAGTGACCCGGTTTATTAGGGGATTAAGTATTGTCTAATCGATCTAAAATGGCTGAATATAATTATGAGGGTTAATAGGTAGAAATATCATTTAAATATATTTTGTTGGCAATTTATCTCACTTTTAACTACTTACACTTTAAAACAAATCTACCTACTCAATCTACTAACAGTTTCCTACAGATAATGTTATTGAAATTATGCAATGTTTATTACATCCTTGTAATAAACGCAACCTTTCTTTGTCTGTAATCTTAGAATCTCAGGAACCTCGGAGCCGATTTTAATGTGACTGTGCACCTACGTAGGTACGATATGTTTACCGTTGGGTTGCCAGCATTGAAGAAAAAAAAATTTAATTAGAGATTTAAAAAGGTCTAACTTTAAACCATCACACAACAGCAAACCAATTATTAAGAGAATAGCTGACTTTTGGGCATAATCCATCTCAAACTCCTCTTCTATTAAATAATAATTAACGTGTTCGTTTTGGGGATTGGGCCTCCGAAAAAACCTCCAGTTGACTCGTGTGGTCTGATCAACCTTAGCCAACAAGTAAGTTGTTTCCCACTAAGGACAGTCGGAGTTAGGCAAAAATGGACCATGTTCCAGTACTTTTCTACTCTATTTAGTCTTAGCTAAGATTTAGTTTTGCACCACATGCACATTGCTGGGCCTAGGTATGTTAAGTTGAATGTCCAGATCAACTGCACGCCATTTCAACTGCTATATTAAAAAAAAAGTATTTTTGATGGGGGGGGGTCATCGTTTACCTCATTAGCCTTGACTCAGGTCTACTTTTAGGCTTGTGCTGTTTCTAAACAGTTAATCAGATTATTATAACATTTATCACCCCGTTCTTTTTGAATTATTAATTTTAAATTGATAAATTAAAGTATTTTAAATAAATCTGATCAATTGCCTTTGTAATTCATTAAAATATTTGTAATTTATTCTAGTCCCATGGGTCCAGAACTTTAAAACGATGATATTCTGCTCTCTAGCATTATCTTAGCTTTTAAAATTTGAAGAGGGCTGATTTAGCTTATGGATATATATATATATATATATATATATATATATATATATATATTACCTGGCTTCATATGTTTTGTAAAAGTCCTTTTGACTTTTTAAATATGAACGTACGTTTGTCGTCTTTGTTGTTATTATTATTTTTTTGGCATTAAGGTTACGAAACAGTTAAATATAAAAATCATAAAAATAAATTGCATGATCAAAATAAATTAAAATGTATACTGATGATGAAATAAATTGAAGGTTTTTTGTTATACAGGTATATTACACTTAAACAGAACTTCAACAGTGTTTTATAACTTTTATATGAAAAATTTCTTTTTCTTTATTTTATATTCTAAATTTTTCAAATCAGTTTCAGAAATGGTTAGTTTAAATTCATTATTATTTATCGTAAAGATAGAATGAAAAATCTATTCTTGTAAAAAAATAGAGCACGTTTGCAAAAAATTGGGAAAACAATATTTACAGCTGCTATTTACAAAATTAATGGTCTTATTGAGTTTGCTGATTTAAGAATAGTAGTGTAAATAATTACAGAATAATTGCGCGATCGCTATTACAAACTTGTAATTAAAATTAAATAATCACTTTATGTTTCTTACTCAGTAGTTTATTGTCAAAAGTGAAAATAAACTTGATTACATCATAAAAGGGAACATATTAAAAAAATATGGAAAATGAATTTCAATAAAGTTTTAAGGAAAAAATTAGACCATGTCCTGATTATAAATCTGGTTTTACTTTCCAAATGGATTATGTTGGTGTTTTTCCCTGTATTTTATGTTCTAGTATCACACTTGATAAGTGGAGTTGATTTATACTATCGAAGAGTGGTGTATTAATGTGCTATATAAAAATAATGACAAATATCCAATAAACCATATTATTAATATGAAATGACTCTTGTAATGGTTAACAAAAATATATCGTGCTCAAAATTAATGTTCAAGGTTTATTTTTGTATTTAAACCATAATAATCTTGTTAGTACATTAAAAACAAATATCTTTTTAAAATCTTTTGATTTAGGATCCAATCATATGCTAACAAATATTATATGTCATACTACAAATAACAGTACAGACTTGCTGGGGCAAAAAGTTTGTCTTTGCCTCAAATGTAGCCAGTAACAATGCTTATTACTTACAGTCTCGATCCGTCAGGTATACAAAATATTTTACCGTATCCACTTGTCGCTTGTGGAGAGTGATGCCTTCTTCCGTTTAATCAATTAAAAACTGTGTTCATTAAAGAAAAAAAATATGAAATGGATCACACAGGTGTGGACAGTTGCGCAGAGTGTGATGAAATGATTTCATTGTAAAGAGTGATTGATAAATGAATGATAGTGTGAATGTGATTTATGGTTTTGTTTTGTTATTTTTGTTGTTTATAAAAAGAAAATACGACATAATGATTATGGATCATTGATGAATTGATTTTTGGGTGTTATAATTATGTAACTTTCTTTAATAATTCATTATAATTGATTGCCATCTTTGATAGGTATTTTTTTGTTTGTAATGTGTGTATAAACAATATGATTTCAGCGAAAGGTGAAAATTGAAACAATAATAGATATAAATAAACAGGTTTGGTATGTTTCGACTCTATCTTTTGTGTTATATATATTTTATTATATATATATATTTAGAGAGAGAGAGAGAGAGAGAGAGAGAGAGAGAGAGAGAGAGAGAGAGAGAGAGAGAGAGAGAGAGAGAGAGAGAGAGAGAGAGAGAGAGAGAGAGAGAGAGAGAGAGAGAGAGAGAGAGAGAGAGAGAGAGAGAGAGAGAGAGAGAGAGAGAGAGAGGGAGAGAGTGAGAAAAATAATAATATTTGTATTTAGATGTTTAAGTCTTTTTGAAAAGCATTATCGTACGAGTATTATATTGTTTTTATTATGTTTGATTTTTATATCGTAAATCATCTCGAATTTTTGGGGGCTAAGTAGTAGAGTAGGCCTCTTAAATATTGTTAGTTCCAATAATAAAATAACAACGTATCTATTATCTCTTTTTTGAATAAGAGAAGATAGTACCTGTAACCAAATGTTTTTAGTTTTCATCATATTGGAGTTATAATAAAAATTATAATAAAAAAGTTATAATAGAATACAAATAAAAAACCTTCATTTAATTAAAATTGAATAGAATGCAATATGATTGACCAAAATGTATTTCCCGCTTTCCTACGTGATTTATTATTTATCGAAGGTTTTATTATTTGACATGACAGAGCAGGAAAATTTGACGCAAATATCATTACGTTTAGAAATCAAAGAAGGTTAGCGTTAAAAATATCAGTTATAAATTAATTAAAAAAAAACATATTAGTTATCGTTATTAATTTTTCTCTATTATCGGAAATAACTAGAATCATCGCTTACAAAATTTATTGAGAATTAACAACAGCAAAAAGAACCCAAATTAATAATAAAAAAACCCCAATTGAAAAGGTGTATTTTTATTGCAAAACTAGATCCTTAATATCTGAAAAGGTGTGAAAAGTGGTCACGGTGATATTTATTATAGATAATATTTTTATTTTTGGGAGATAATTAAAAAAAAATCTTTATTGACTTTCGAAATATTACAAATCCACGCGGTTTTTCGGTTGTCCAAAACTCGTAAGCGATTTTTCATTCCTTTTAATTTTGTACTTACTGTATTATTAATAATCTTCCTAACCACAATTACAGAAACTATATATTTATAAAAAAAAACACAGCGATACCTAATATTAAGTTTCTTCTCTTAAATATCCTGATGTATATTTCGATCACATGGTTGTTATATTCTAGGTTCTTTTACTAAACTAAAACTAAGATATAACAGTAATTAAATATAAAATCATATTCCACAGATGTATCAAAAATCAGTTTGAGGCCTACGTCATTGACCTTAGGGTGATTAATTAACAAAGCAAGTAACATGTTATCTGATACTACATTATATAATCTGTGTAAATATTTGATCTATTTTAATGAGTTAAAACTTACACTAATAATATAAGTTTACACAATAGTATGTAAAATTTAAATTACAAGTGTATAGTTTATTATATATTACCACAATTTTAAAATTTATTGTGAAATAAAAAAATTATATCTCTGCCTATAATTTTGTTGAGATTTTCCGATACTACCAATACAGATTTTGGTATGTTTTTCTTAAAGGTTTAAAGACTAGGTTGTCAGGTTAGAGAAATAGATTTTTTTTAAATATTCTCTTCCACAACTTATGAAATACGAAGACAGATTTTTGGTTATATTTAAGTAGAAGTTATATATACATTATATATATTTTAAAGTGGTTAACATAACTTAAATTTGCATGATAAGTTTAGTGGTGATAGTCCAACCCACAAAAATATTCAATTTTAACCAATTAAAGTTAAAATAGACAGTTAAAACAATATATGATTTTAACATTTGTACAGATTTTTATCAGTTTTGCAATATATGTTTTTTCAGATCCTTGGATAGAAATATGTCACAGATTTTGGCGTAACTAATGTAAGACTTTTTAGATTCTGTAAGGCTTGTTTTAACTTATAAGATTTTGAATGATTTTATAATCTTTATATATAAAATAAAAAATAAAATTATATCTGCTTGGTTGTGTATTACCAATTGAATAAGAGGTAATAAATACTGAGATGTTTTTATGGTTTTATAACAAATGCTTTACTTATGTAAACTAATCTATAGTTTTCTTTTACACTTTTATCAGTTAAAACTAGTTTCAACATTCATACACACATAGAGACATAAAAGTTATAATTATATTGTTTAATAACAAAATGTTTAATTATTAGTTTTTAATTTAATTATGTAGTTCAGTAAATTGTAGTTTTTCATTTGTTAAATATATTTTTTTAAATTTTTAGTTTATTTTTAAGTTATCTTCTTTTGAAGAAGTTATATAACCCTCATAAAATTCTGTCACTCTTATATGTCATATAAATCCAACCTAGGTTAATTATTTTTAAGAATGAATAATAACTACTTTAAAACACATGCATTTGAAAGTTCTGAAAAATAATATATTAAATTGTGTATTGCATTTATTATTGTATTATTTATTAATCTACTTATAAATTTAATATCTGTTTCTGTTCTTTCATATACTTATTGTTTAAAAAAAAACTCTTTAAATGTATATTAAGATAACGTTTTTGAAAAGACATTGATATTAAAAATATACTTTTAAAAACACTTTATATATTTTTATACTTCACATTTAACACTTTTATATATTATTTAAATTTTCACTTTAAATACTATTTTCAAAAATATATACCAATAACTTTAGAGACACCTGTTTATTTTTTAAAGTTTTGAATGTATACTGTACGTTGATTTTATTTTAATTTAATTTATAATTAATTTAATTATTTTATGTTGTAATTTAGTTGTCTGGGCCTGTATGAATCAGCTCCCCATTTCTAACAGATTTTTCTCTTTTATCTTTTAGCTTCAGATTTTAATATTTCTTTATTCCAATAAGTTAAAATGGTCAAGCGAGTTTTTTATTTTTGATCATTTACGGATTTTATTTATTACAGAAGTTTTGGTGATTGTATGCTACAATTTACGTTTGCACTAACAACTGTACCATTGTGTGAGATCGATTCTTAGATATTTGATATTTTTAAATGTCGACTTTCTTAGAAGTGGCTGTCTGGGAGATTTAGTCTTACCTTATTAAACTTTATAAGTTAGCCTAATGATATATCCAAAGGCTTACACTATACTAAAGTAAAAAATGTAAAAAAAAAAAATAAATAAAAAAATAAAAAATAGCATTGATCTTGCTTAATTGTCCTTTGTTATTTAAAAAGCTGAACACGATTATGTCTGAGATTCAGTAGTTTTTGTGTGATTCCAGTAAATATGAATTATTTGAAAAATCATAAACCTACCTCATCAAATTTTAAATTACGTAATGAATACCCTTTTCAGTCAGTTGTAGTCTTCTTTAAACGTTATTTTATTTTACGTGGCTACATTTTTCACTGCCACAAACTGCATCTTCATTTATCCATATAATATAAAATAACGTTTAAAGAAAACTACAATTAACTGAAAAAAGATTTTATTATAAAATTAATGTAGTTCTAAGGGTAAGCAATAGTGAATATAACCGTAATTATCTTAATAATTATAAAAAAAGTATAAAGTAATTTTAATTAATTGTTTCATAAATAGTCATATTTCATTTAAAACACTTGGAATGAGAACATTTATACAAATACGTATATGGCTGGTGAAGAATAGAAACATTCTATTTTAATATTCATAAAAGTCGAACTAAATTTTAGTTTACTAAATAGTTTTTAAATATGCAATTTCATCAATTATATACATTTTAATAAAGTCAATGGAGACCAAAACGGTATTTCATTTTAAAAATACCCTAAACAGTCTGGTAAGTTTATTTTGAGAAACAGAAACATTGCGTTATGACAATACACTATATTGAGACAAGGTTCCATTCAGGGATCCATTAGGATCTCGGCCTCCTCGAATAAAAATTCCAACTCGTAGCAGCATCGAGTTGTAAGAGCTCGTAATGTACTGCATTCTAAAACTCCGAGAAGATTATCCCCTTAAAAGTAATGAACTTTTTTAAATTTTTTAGACTTACTCGTTACCTTAAATTACTTACACATAAAGGCTGATAAAAGAGGTTCTTCAATCTTATGTTATTTTTAACAATCACTGAGAGTAAGCTAAAAAGTAATATCAGCCGAATGCTCCTATTTCAAGCCATTTACACTAAACTAGAATAATTTAAAACTATGCAAATTCCTCTGATTTTAAGTCGTGGACTTTATTATTAACACTGTTTAATGTAGTTGGCTTGATTTTATTTTATAATTTAGTTACATCATTATATAGACATTCCTAAGTAGTTGATATCAATAAATAGAAAGCCTGAGGCTACACTTTACGATTTCAAGTTGTAATCCATGCATGATTTTACACAGCTGGGGAATCTTGCTACGGTATAGTCACATTGTGCGAGTTTTTTTCGCTTAGCTCAGATTGAAAACGAGCAATGTACAATTTCCGAAGTGTATTTATGTTTCATTTTAACGGAACTATTGTTATGAATGGTATACTATTAAATACAATTGCAGTTTATTTAGTTATATCCTGCATTAATTGCTAATAGATTTAATTGTTGATATCACAGAAAATATTGAATCAATTAGATGTTACACAACAGATCAGCTAAGGGGAAATATTCGGTGGTACATAAATACACTGAACGAAAATCTTAACTAAACGTTTGGAATACAAACATATAGGCTCTATTCAAATTGAAATTTTGAATTCTGCGTTTCTTTAAAATGACGTGAGGAAAGAGTCGCATAAGGAATTTGTCCGGAAGGTGAAGGATGACAAGTTTTACGACCTAGGCTATATGTGAGACGGATCTAGGAGAATAGGGCCTTGGTTAGAGATGCGAGTAATTTTGTTCTGTTGTTCAAGATTCTATGCAAATAGGATTGAAAAATGTTCATGAATTTAACTGGAAAATAAAACTTTTTGGATGTTCTCATCTATTTAATGCGTGGGATTTTGATCTCTATAATAATCATTTCGCTGTTCACAAATTCCATTGTCCAAACAGTACAAAATACAATTCTTACAAATTGATTAAAGTAGCAAAATATATATCCAAAATAACGGAAACTAAAAATAAAAAAATTGTTCACATAATTAACTAGCAGTCACAAAAGTAAAAAACAACTGCTAGTTTACTTTCATTTATGGTCAGGCAATGCGTGTGAAAAACAGAGTAGACTCTACAATGTCTCATATGTCTGGCCAGATTCATCCAAGTGATCCTAGTGCATATTTTTAGCTTGTTTACGCGGATTTACACACAATAATGAAAAGAGTACATATGATTTATAACCAACCATGGTGTTACTGCTGTTTAGATAGGAGTCTGATTTATCTTACATTTTGTTACGGTTAACTCATAAGATGGGTTTATCAAGTAGATGCTTCTATGTGTTTTTTACATGGGAACTAGCAATACAGATTTAACTAATACAAAGTTGAATATTTTTCGACCCAGTTAACTATTTGCGAATCCAACAATACACTCCCAACTTGCCACTCTGAATACCACTATGCTTAGTGCAAGTTTGTGTTCATTTTTATCTACACCTATTTATCAATGAATTTATTTTGATTTTGCAGTCTTCACGACAGCGTAAATTTTTTAACCAATAAAATTAAATGAACAGTTTATTCGAACTAATAAATTATGGTAACCAACGTAAACCTAATACCCATTTTCATGTGTAAGACTGTAGAAAATGCCTTTGTCACACTGAATTAAATATTTATTCGTTGAAATATTTTTTTAATGACATAAAAAATCATAACGAAATGCATCTTGCTTTCTGGAAACGAATGTTTTCATTCACTGTGTCTGATTCAATAATATTTTGATTCTCTTCCCCTCTTCTTGGTTTGGCCATTATTTCTACATGTCTTTCCAGTCGCATTATCGTGTCACTAAAAGTAATTTAAAACGGTCATTGTTTTTAAACATACCAAAATTAAACATTTTTAATTCTCTTATTCCATGCACCAAGAGAACATTTCTTTATTTATATTGTAATCGGTAGATATTCTTCTTTATAATATAATATATACTCTATGTCAATTGTAGTCTTTGTTTGACTATAACTTAAATTATACATGGCTACATGTTTCACTGCTACAGACGGCATCATCAGGCCAGGTCACTTAAAAACTCATTTTTTACACAACAATCAATTTAACACTCGTTTTCGTTCTTTTTTTGTACACGTCAAACATATAAAACTTAGTTTATACATTAATAATTTAGTTTGATTCTTTTGTTTTCAAAACAGCATTTAAATCATGACCTAAAAAAACAATACAGAGTTTAAATGATTTATTCTCGAATTTAGTAGATAATAGTCTACTATTATTGTTCAGGGATAGGCTTGCATACACAGTTCCTATTTGGAGAAATCAATATCCGAATACTGTTATTTAAATGTAAAATATTAAGAGTGGTTTAATTTTGTATTGGAGAATAAGAAACTTGTAAAAGTTTCACGTTTAAGGAAAATAATATTGAAACTTCACTTAAAATTAAAAAAAAAGGTCTTTATTTTTTATTAGAATAAATTATTTGTCCTTTATTGACTCCATGTTAAGTCGCCTCCAAAAAGTGTTGTTATGCAAGTTTCCTGGTGTCTGAAAACATAAAAAAAATACATTAATAGACTGTGAGATATAATCATATAAAAACAGAAAAATAATAATAGTAAAATTTGAATTTTGGCCTGAAAAAAAAAAAAAAAAAAAAAAAAAAATGCCATCAAAGAAGATTTTATTTTAACTGTTTAAAACAGTCAATATTGAAGAATCGTATTTTTCGAATTACGTAATTACTACTAAAAATAGAATTTTTTAAATCGAAAACAACCGAATATACCCCGGTGTTCTAATTGAAATTACGATTTTTAAATTGCTTCAACTATTTTATTAGGAATTATATTTAATCGTTACTCATAAGCAATTTATTTAACCAACCTCGTTATAAATGATTTATATATACAGTACTAGATTGCCTCGGTATGTTCCTAAATATCCCCACTTATTATTTGGGAAAATTAATTTCAGTACTTCATGGGGTATATCTCAATTTATATATTTAAATTTAAATAGAATACTGATAGCCCTCAAACAATCATTTTCATTAAATAATTTTTTATTTTCTCTTTCAGAACGGTATTTTCTATGTACTTTTCGTTTCTTATTATTTAATTAGAAGGATTTTGATTTCTTAAAAGACATGGAATTAACGGAAATGGTAAATAACGAAATAAATCTATAACTTTACAAATTTGATTCCACATTATGTAAACTTAAGTTGGTCCTTTCAGAAGTTTTTTATTGTGAAGCAATAAAATTTAAAGAACTTGAAGAGTTGAAAAATGATCAGTACGATACAACTACAGCCTTACAGTAGGGATGACAGCAGTTTAACCAATCTGTCTCAAGTAGTCATAATTTGCTCTGATTTGATTTTGTTTCTGTCTAAACTGTCTGTTGGACAACTCCAGAAGTAATTTCTGTCTGAGAACATCCAGAGGGTTCATGATGGATAAGGACATCTGTTCTCCTGTGTGTACACGTTTTGCCTGAAAATGTAGAAGCACAATAATATATACTGTACACTCCGCTGCTTTACATTTTTTTTTCACGAACAAACAAATATTGTTGGACATGCTTTATAATATTTAATGCTCTATTTCCAACAACAGACTGTTTTGAATTTGTGACGTAGCAACTCTCTTCTAAGATTCCGGCTTACTTTTTACACTTTTAAACAATCCTGTTTTATTACATTGAACAACATGTTTATAATAATCAATACACCTATGGGAAATAATTGATTTACAAGTATTTAAATAAGCGAACAACTATATTAATTGACTTAAGTAGATTGGCAACATTTGGTCAACATTGAAAATTTCTATTGTATTTTTAACGAACTCATTTAGGCTCGACAGTGGAAGGATTGAAAGTTTCATGAATGACCAAATTGCTTCTGGTTAACTACTTGTATATTTTCGCAGAATGGGTTTCAATTCAATCAGATTTGTTTGTGATACATTATTTAAAAATGGAGATACTGATTTTAAAAAATAATTCAATTTAAAATGTGGTGATCTCTTTATATTTTTAATGTTTTCATAATTTAAAAGATAGTACCAATATTTCTAAAATATTACCTTAATCAATACAATAATAAACTGCTTTTTATATATAAATTCGTCGATTCACAAACTTTACAATATCTTGAACATGGTATTCTAATCTTTATTTCAGTAATCTTCTTATGATTTAATATATATGCAAGTAGAATCCAAAATGTAGGTTGGGTCTCTAAATCACAAACACGTATTTGTTAAATAATAAAGATTTCTGAATTAAACCCGAACATGTGAATGATTTAAGCTGTAAAGAAATATCTGTGTAATCTTTACGGGAGAGGTTCTTATTCCCGAAAAAGGAGAAAATCAATGATTGAATAAATAATGACTTTCTTTTTGGGCGAAGTTAGCATCATCAGATTCCTAATCCCTTCAAAATAAATACATAATTTAAAATAAAATAAAAATTTTAACCAAAAAACTATAAAACGAAAATTAGAAGGGAAAACACAAACCAAAACTGGACACAATAAAAAATAAAAATTACAAATTAACATTAAAAAATAAAAAATATCACAATTTTAAAAATTGAAAATTAAAATAAATTTTGACTTTGAAACAGTTTTAAAATAAAATAATGCCGAAGTTAATAATTCCAAATGGCATTATGGAAATCAAGGATTCCTGAATCATGTGATTATCACCACAGTACTCCTTGGACATTTGGATTTTAATTGATTAAAACATTTACGATCATAATCGTACTCATAAGTTCTATAAGAAAATTTCCTTTCCTTGCACTCTCCAAGAAAAGATCAGTGCACTTCCATGTATTGCAACTTAGGACATTTTACAAATTGGACAATGCTATGGATGCATCTGGCAACGAGTTCCATAAACAATACGCCAGAGATGAGGGAGCTGAATAAATTGAATGCCACACTTTCCAGTGTAATGGGACATACATGCATTATAGACTTTAACTGCCCTCTTAGGAAAAGAAAACTATGCAAATGAGAGATACTTTGTATTGAGTTTTTGCCAACTTTTATTTCAATTTCTTACTAGGAGCAAACTCTATTGAGATCAGTTTTCTATCTGCGTGTGTGTATGTGTCTTCCTTCTCCCCTTACTAATTTTGTTGTTTATGTACTGATTAAAGCTAAACTTTTACAATAATATTTTAATTATATACGACAAAATAGGTAATTGTGACGGAGAGAAGATACTTGGGTCCGAATTCTTAAACAAACGTTAATATGTTCCTTCCATTAATACACTTAAACTAAATTTTACAATTAAGAAATAACACTCTTTAAGAGAGAAGAAAAGGAAATAAATAAAACAAATTCTGGATTTGCTTTTATGAAGAAGAAAACGACTAGATTCAGCCCTTATACAACCTTCACAAACTTTTAATTCAACTCTAATCTATCTCAAAATCTCAAATAAGTTATATATATTTACGTTGACATTTTTTTATTCATAATTACTTCCGCTTTAAGTTTGTCTAGTTTTTAATATACTACATATTATTAGACTTAACATAAATACTGTTACACATTAACAATTTTTTTAATATTGAAAACTGTTCTCAAACTCTTTAATAGTTTCTCTGAAATTGATCCTGCTAACGTAATATATCATAGTGAAAATACACATGTGACACTGTCCATGCCTAAAAAAATACAAAATTTCAACTATACCTGGTTTTCAAGTCGCTCAATTAGAGCAAAATCTTTCTGTGTCTCATCGTCCCAATTGGTTGAACTCTGATCTCCTCGCGATGGAACGTAATAGAGATTATCAGAGGCTGTACCTGGACCATCGTTCACTGACTTCAAACCTTCTTGATGGTAGGGTGCTGCTAAGCTACTGGATAGTGCAGAGGTGACAAGGAAGAGAAGAGAGAGCATGTCGTGTATGATCTGGAACATGACAAGATTACGGTTTCAAGTTATTTGTTTCCTGGGGAAAGTTATATTGGAGCATTAATAATGTATGATACAGCATCACTTTCAGGAACATACTGCTGGTATAAAATTTATTGACAAGGTCTGGGAGTCACGGCTATAATCGATTGGTAAAATTGTATGTTTGTTGATATCGTATTTAAGTGGTTGTTGGGTCATCTGGTGTGAATGGAGAACAATATATCCAGCAAAAGATTTTCATCGGAAAACCAGTGCAGAATCCCAAAAGGGACTAGTAAAAGATGGAAGGATGATGTGTTTGAAGATCTACAAAGGATGGTTGCAAGAAATTTGAAAGGACGAGCTGAACATCGAATAGAATACGTTGTGGTGGAGGTCAAAACTTTCAAGAACTGTAGAGTTGTGAAGTAAATTTTCTATAATAAACATAAAGAAATACTGGAGAAGACGTTACAGATGGCGAAAGTACGAATGTGATAACATTTAGTTTTAGAATCATATAACATTCATAAAAAATCGGAAGATTTGATCACAAAATTTAAAAACCGTAAAAAACGTCTCAAATTTGGTTGCCTAATAATGATTCAAATTTACCCCTAACCACAATCACTGTGATTGTGGTTAGGGGTAAATTCGAATCATTATTGTGAACTTCACCAAAGTGCTCAACAAGGTTGTAACTTTGGTTACCTACTTTATTCCTAATAATCAATTTGAAAAAAGTTTCAAGTGAAAATCGATATTTTAAAATGTTTACTTATAATAAAATCATTATTTTCATTACTATTCATACTCTGAAGAAATAGTTAGTAAAAAAAAAGTTAGGATTTTAAGAGTTTTATGCTTGGTATTGACAACGAATTATGTTAGTCACTGGTAACATACATTAACATTTGACACCAGTTTTGAAATTAAGAGGTTGTTTAAGCAGACACCAAAACTTTAAAGTAGCTATAATCTAAATCACTGGATTATTTATTCATGTTCTGAACATACTATATATGGAAGATTATATTCCTTAATGATTAATAATTCATATTGAATTAATTACAATAATTTAATAATTCATATGACAATAAATCATATTTTATAGGGTAATGGTTTTAAACTATGTTATATAATATTATATGGTACACGTTACATAATTGGAAAAAATTGTCAATAATTTTAAGTAGTTCCATATAACCATTTAAAAAAATTACATTACTTATTTAAAAATTGAATAAAAAGCTTTTCTTGGTTATAAATAACCCAAACGTACATGAGTGCTTAACCTGCGAAATTAAACTTTTTATCTGCAATTAACGATTTCAGTGATGATAGAAGTAGAGGACATTTCTGTGCCATACATTTTAATTGTGCAGTTGTTACATTCACTGGGAAATTTTTTATGACCTTGGAACATTTTGTAATTTCAAAGCACGGTTTGTAACACAGTTAATAATTGACACAGGCGGTATTGGGATGCATATAAAAATATTCTTTGGTTTTACAGGTTTTATTGATTATAGAACTGAAGTTAATTACCGTAGCAATTAATTTTGTAAAACTGACAACCAATCAATGGTGACAAAATGCTTTGTTAACCGTTTATTTTATTATATTTTTCCTTTATAAATGAAAATGTTTACATAGACGAAAATAATGTCAACAACTTAATAATTAATTATGCCCTTATTTACTGCTGAGTTATAGTACTAACATATTATATTTACCTACATGTAGTTATGATACAGCTCTCTCAGTCAATAGTGGTTAAACCTAATATTTGTTTGTTTGTCATTTATGATTGGTATATTATAATTAATTATCTGTAGTTAGAACGTAATTATTTGCACTCAGGCCTGCAGCACATTAAGTTCAACAGTGACGCGTTAGTTACTAAATGACTTTATTACAAAATATAATTTGAATAGTTGTAATTATTATATCAAAGTATTTTATATTTCTTTCATAAGCATAAGTAATTTCTTTCATAAGGCCTCTAAAGTAATTACACTGGACTATTTTTACTATTACTAGGAAAGTACACCTATTAAAGTACAAAACATTTTTGAAATGTTACCTATTGAACAGTACATGTTGACATATTGAATAGTTAAATATCAAATTGAGACAATGAAAAATGGACACAAAACATGAATAGAAAAGCATATTGATGATGAAATAAATAAAAATTGTTTCTTAATTTCTTAATTGTATTACACTCAAAATGAAAACTCAGCTATGAGCAGTTTTTATAGCATTTATAAGATTTTTTTTTTTCTGCATTCAAGAAAAGAATTTTTATTTTAAATATAATTTTGTTAAGTTTTATTGTAAAAAATGTACAGTACCAAATCTATATTTACACATTTTGTTTCTAATCTGAATAAAACTGTTTTCGTTTGAAAAGGAATTGGTGAAACATTATCTGAAATGAGTGTCACGATGACAATGGTAATTGAAATTCTGAGATAGTAACTTATTTAAAAAATATGTCAGTTACAATTTTAAAAAAGAGATAGATTTATATCGTAACTAAATGAAAATTACTTTGTTCAAAAATGGACTCCTCCTCGGTCAGATATTTTTTTAGGGTATCATCTAACCTTATCAATGAAACAAAACAAATTTAATTTCCACTGAAATATTATTGAAATTAACTTCTGTACCGATATTGTAAAGGTAATCAATACGTTTTATGAAACCGATTAAATACAGTTAAGGGAAATTTTATCAAGAAATTTTACAAAGATAATTTATGGAATGTATAAATTGATTATTATTTCTTATTGGTAGAAAAATCTTAAATTTTAATAATCGTAAAATTTTTAGAAAGCTAAAAGATATACCCAAAATCGTCTCACGTGTTGGAGTTACTACTCGAACCTCTAACATATTCTATCAGAAAAAATATACAGTAGGTATATTATATTTTAATTAGAATCAGCAAACATCAAGTTACTCACCTTAGTTCCAGTATGAAGACCGACTGAAGGAATATTCTTGCAGGATGTGTTTATATAGAACTAGTGGGTGGGCAGCATCTGTTAGGTAAATTGAAGTGCCGATTCGTGTTCACTCATTTCGTTTTATGACTTTTTCCCAACATACAAAGTCAATACTTGATAGATAACAATACAAACAAATGCAAAAAGCGTAGGCACCATGGTGTTAGTATTTTTGTTTCTGTAAAATATTATTAAAATATTCATCTTATCTTTAAAATTATTTTGAAGTATAGAGGAAGTATATAACAAATTAAGGTTTTTTGGCGACAATTTAGTTTTTTATATCATACTAATGTTGTAAGCCGTTAAAAAAAGTCAGATTCTGAACATGATAATTTTTACGGTTTTAAATGTAATTTAGGTAAAAACTGAAAATAATAAACTCCTTAGATTTTTAATTTGTAACCTTATGAATAAATTTTAATGAAGTTCTACTACCATTTGTAGTTTGGGACACCGAGTATAGTTTTTTGTAAACATGTTTCTTAAGCAAAATTAATTGTTCATTTGTTCATTTAAGAGTTGAGTCTTGCACCTGATGAAGCCAACCGTGATCGGCGAAACAGCGCTGTAGTGTGTCACACGAAATGACGAATTGCTTTCACTACTACAAGGTAAAACATTTATTTATTTAATTATAAAATACAAAAGACAAAGAATGTTACAAAAAAGGATTTACAACACATATAATGTTATCACCTGCTATAATGCACTATTCATTACTATTATACATTCGTTTATATTAGAAAATTAATGAAATATCTATGGTCACCAGTTTTGAGAGTAATCTTTACTCATGTACCAGACTAATTAAACTGACGTTACTACCAGTTCACTATATGTATATTGCTAAGCAAACTCTATGAAAGAAATTGTGTGCAATAATTAATTAAATTATTTTAAAGAATAATAAAAAAGTATTATATTTTATTGAATTATCAGGTGGTCTAAAATTTGTCCTTGAAGTACTGATTGGTATTTTTACTTTATTAATGGGGTTTAATTGGAGATTTACTATATTTTGTGTATATAAAAATTATACACGACGTTTCGAAAGTATAAACAACTTCCACTATCAAGTGATAATCATATAAAATTAAGAAGTTAAAAAAAAAAACAAAAAAAAAAAAAAACAACAGACGGAAACTAAAACAAAACTACAACCTAAATCTAGGCCTGAACATTCTAAACTAAGAGTAAATACAGTCGTGATAAGAAAAAAGACAAGACACAGGATTGGACTACACCAGAATGGCAAGCAACGGTATTGGTGTTAGTTTTTCATTTACATAAATGATTGTTATCAAATAACTTGAAAATCACAATAGTTCTATTTGTATCAGTTTAAAGTTATTTTGTCCGAAGATAATTGTTTTATGACGTTTAAGTAATAACAATAGGCTAAAGTTTTTAACGTTCTAGTTCATGTGTCGATATGGGGATTTCTCTATTTCTTTGAAAACATCAAAAGATGATCTATCGTAATACTTTATATGAATTTGATGTTAGACCATTATAGTATTTATAAATTTTTTGAATATGTTAAATTTTTCAACTGACATGTTATGTTGTTAATTATCGGATAACTTGTTTCAGTTTTGTTATTTTTAAAAGAAGAACAAAATGAAGAATTTGACAGATTGGACAACAAGGTTTATTAAAAAGTGATGATTTTTTTATTACTTTAGTGTTATAAGTTTTTAGAATTTTATTCGTAACACAAATATTGTTTTCGTTTTCAGGCGTTTAATAGATAACTTTGGGATCTAGTTGAAGTAGGTAGGGAGCAGTTTTTAGAATATTATCAATTTTTTGTAGTCTGTAATTATAATTTGTTATTAATAACATCTTTTGGAATCAGTTATGTTTTTGGAATCATTGTTAATATTTCTGAATTTTCAGGACGTTGAATTATTTGTTTTTTAATAAAGTTTTGGGATCGTGTCTTCAATAAATACTTTATGTAATTATAAATTTACATCTAAATTTATAAATTAGATTATTAGGTGATTTTTATAAATTAAGACATCGAAATCATTTGAATATTAATGTTTAGTTTTAAAGATATATATTTTGGAATATATATGTGACTTGTTTAAACCATAAATATTTTTATAACATTAGAATTTGAGTTACTTTGACCTACAATTTTAAATACAGTGTTGAAATTACTTACGGAATTTTACAAATATCTAAAGAAACGCTTTAAATTTAAACTTTTAACTTAGTATGTGTTTGTTGGAGTAGTGTATCTTTCAATTTTTGCAGTTTTGTGTCCGTAATTTTGAAAATGACTTTCAAATGTTAAGAAAGTTACGTGACATATAATTATTTTGAACTTAATTTTTATTCTAAAAAAATTTTACAACTGATTATTTGTATTATTTCGCACAACTAGCATGGTGTAAAAAAGACTGAGCATTTATTTGCATTTATCACAAAGACGGAGCAAGTAAATTACAATGGAATGCCATCAATAATAAGTAATAGTTTAAAACAAATTTCAGTTTCTTGTAGTTATCTCTAAATTGTATTAGTTGACTTAAAATATATTCACACTAAATATCGTTTAAATAATGACGTGAAAAGGTATTTGATTAAAGCTAAAACCTGCTTCAAATACGTGATCTAAATACAAAATGGGAATTATTTTTAATTAATTATTTATTTTAAAAGTGATCCTAATAATAGAACGAAGAGAAAGGAGGGAGAGTCTAGTGTGGATAAGGCAACAAATAACAAATGATTGATTTTACTGATATTGAATCAGGTATACTAATCAACACAGTTACGGCTTTTATTAGTGTTATTTTGTCGGAACAATCAAAGCCCCTTCAAAATATTGTGTCGCAATCTTAGTTCAACGTACATAAAGATAATCGCTACGATGTTTTCATGAAGGGGGTGGGGTTGATTAGATCTAATAAAAAAATTGGACAAATATAAAAATAAATGAAGATCAAACTCATAAATTGTTGTTATGCATATTGTTACCATTATTGTGGATAAATAAAAATGAAAATTATTAAATGAATAATTTGGTTTTAAAGTTATTTGATGGATTGTTCATCATATTAATATGCTTTAATATGACTTTGCCATCATTTTTGTTTATTTACTTAAATACTATAGTATTTATTCTTAGATTTTACTATTCAGTTCTAGTTTTATGTTTGAATTCTTTGCTTAGGTTATAGATTTAATTTTATTTCTATCATGGCCTTATTCTACCGAGCTATGTTACTGATTCTCTCTTTTATGCTTTAGGTTTAACACTTGATAACGAGAGTTGATAATACTCTCGAAACGTCGTCTATTAGTTTTTATACATACAAATGATGGCAAATGTCCGAATAAACCATATCAATAATTAAATGAATAATTATGAAATAATTTATACCTAAATCACATAGTTTTCTCAATAATATATAGACGTGATTTCTTGTGAAAATTAAAAGTCTAAACACTGACATTTATTAGTAACTTGCAGTAGTTTACCAAATTCTATGAAAGTTGTATAACCTGTAGGAAAAACAGCTTTTATAGAGTGCAGTCGTTTATATTTGTTACTAATGTGCAGTATATCAGTTTGTCCCTTATAATCGATAGAAGTAATAGCCTATTCTTACTAGAATAATGCTCGCCCTGGATCACTAACGTCGTATTTCATGGTAATCTCTTTAGCTTGTTTTAGTCCATTTCTTTTTTTTCCCAAAGTTCCGATCTACTAGCTTCTTTGCATTTTTTGAGTCTCATCATAAAGTAGTTGTGTCCGAATCCACAGAATGGTTCTGGTCATAGCAATAGTGTGGATGCCCCTTATTCTTATTTGATTCAGGCGGTGATGGACAATGTGGATATACTTGATCGTGTATTGTCCTTTTTACGTAGAGCAGAGTACGTCTTTTACAGCCATGTAATTTTATTTTTGTTGTTTTTATTAAGTTTTAAAAACGACTAGCAGAGAACCCGTCCTTCGTAGGGGCTTGACGTATATTTGTATTGGAGTATAGATAATTGAGTGTTAGGGGAGTTTTAGAGGACAGTGTGGCGGTGCCCTGATGGAGTTTCTAAATAAAAATAGACCTATGTGTTAACCAGGGACCCTAAGAATGTCCATGTACAATTTCAGCTCAATGGATCCAGTATAGCTTTTACGTGATTGAGTAACACACAGACACACAGACTGACACCATTAGATTTTTTATATAATAGTATAGATAAATTAACATTGTTAACTATTTTATGGCCCTTTTACAGCCCTGTGTTATTTTAATCTAAGTATTTTATAATTTTTTTGTTTTTAACATGTTACAGAGATTCTAAACAGCCTTGTAATACGTTATATTGATTTTGTTGTTGTTCATTAATCTTTAACAAAGTTTACAATTGTTAACTAATTTTAGTGTTATTAATTTTATGGTTAACATTTAGTTCTATTTGTGAATTTTATGCTGAGGTGCATTTTATGGTCCTTGCTTGTGAAAGCGAGATGATTGCGATGATTTTTATATACAAAACAATAAAAAAAAGAAGAAAAAGAAATTAGGCTATTAGTCATTAATATTGACTATTTATTTTTAATTTTTATAATAAACATACTTTAATAATTTTCATAATTTTTTCATATTATCGAAAAACAGAGCAAATCGAAAATTACTAATATATCCCTGGGAACTATTTATTTACTAATCTTTTAAGTCTTAGTCATGAATAAACTAGACAAATTAATAACAAAGAAACAAAGATAAGGGTTGTTTTAACCGGATGATATTATACAGTTCACTGAGACATAAATATTTACTTATATACTTAGTAAATAGGATAAATTACAGAAGGGATTATATTTTTTCATGAAAGAATCAAAGTCAGTTAGCATCCTCCTACAATACAGTACCTTATTCTAAAGTTATTAAACTCTTTCAGTTAAGAAGTTGATGACAATTGGTGGATTAATTTTATTTCTAGAACTTCCTGTATTTACTGAATATTTATACAAAAACAATGAAACGACTATTTTAAACAAATATAAAGTTAACTGTTATTGAGACGGAAAAGTAATTAGTTTTTTTTTTTTTCACAAATTTATTAGTTTAAATGTTTAAGTTGTTATTTCGAAGTAATGTTTTGTAAAACTAAGTTATACGGAGTCAATCAACTCATAGATTTGAAATCTAAGCATGGATTTATTTTGAAATCGCCATAATTAAAACATGTAGTTTAAAATGTATGCACAGCATCTAGAATTTATAGATAATTTTATATTGAATCAGAATCTATCACAGTGAAAAACCTATAAACAAAATTAATTTTAATTTTAAACATGTAACGATGTTGACATTAAAAAAATATATTTTTAAAAAATTTACAAGTAAACATGTTTGAAACGTTTAGAACCTACAGAAAATTCTAACACTTTCTCTTGCTGATATTTACAAAATTAAATCAAAAGCAAACAAAATATCATATTTGTCATATTATTCTACAAAACTCGAAATGTTTCTAATTATTATTAATAAATTAACTAAGCCAATCTTAAACTTAAACTAATTGAAAACTAAGTTTTTGAAATTCGAAACGTGACTCGGGCACTCCTAAAACATATGTTCCATTAAAATGTAAATATAATGTGTTTTTTTTTTAAATTACACTATATTTCTCTGTACTAAGTATTTATGGAAAAATTTAAAAAGTAAGTAATGGAATAACCTGGACAAGCGATACGTTATATTTAATTTTAATATTTATACGAAACAATAATAAACGTAACTTTTAAATTTATAAATGAATGTGTTTTACGGAGAAGCAAACGAGGGTCGTTGGGAACGATAAATCCATTCTCCTACAAATAGTCAGAAACCACCTTTTGAATTCGAATGTCAATAGTAGGAGTAGGCTACACTATCACGGGGATGAAAGATTAGAATGGTATTGGCGTTCACAGTTATAATACCTAGAAATCGCGTACAAGTATTTAAGAATTTGCGTTTGGCATCATACATTGAATTTAAACACATGTATACTCTGATAAATTTTGAAGAATACTACATCAGCTTAAAAGTAGTATTTCTTCAGCTACTCTAGCTTTCACGTTCACCTTTCAATATTTGTCATACGGGAGATTGTCCAACTACTACTACTAAAACTTTAAACTTTATCGGGTGTAGCACCGATTCATTGATGGCGCCAGTATCGTAGCTAGATCTTATTCACACAGGACAATTGGACAAGAAGGGAGTAAAGATATTGATTTCTCCATTATAGATATATGATTTACTTAGAAACAGACAGCTATTTTTTAAATGCTTTCTAGACATTGTAATGAAGTACACATGAATCCAACAAATCAAATAATATAGGTGTAAACGTGTTTCATTGACAATATCATCATACTCAGTAATTACTTGTTATAGTAATTAATTAAAAGTAACTTTCAAAACCTACATTAATGCAATTCATTTCAGTTATGTACATTGATAATAATACACACACATAAATATTTTAACTCAAGTAGGTATGAATTTTGCAAAATTATGTTTACCTTAATATAAAAAAAGTAATTTATAATAATTAAAAAAAATCAAAATAATGATAATATAATTTTACTATTATAGTATAGATTTCGTAGTAGACCAGAGTGGAAGCAGTGTCGTTTTTAATGTATATTAACCTCAAATTTTTGATTGTTTCAGTTTGATCTTGGTTGAACGTAAATAAAATGAAAACAATTTTTAAAAAATAAATCTATTTACGAAATATTTCAATTTTTGAAATAGTTTACTCATGTTCTAATATTTTGCAATTTTAATTATTGTGAATGAAATATTTCAAAGATTAAAAAAAAAAAAAAAAGATTGTCTTTTAAAAGTATAAACCATATTCGTATTCGTGCTAAGCTATTTACCTATCGCCCTTTTTTTTTCGATGAAAGTGAATGATTTAAAATAGATTACAAAATAAACATCCGATTATTCGGTGTGACAGTGAACATGCTAAATTTAAAGTCAATTGAAAAAAAAACTCAATTAAATAGGACTGAAAAAAAGGAAATTTATAAATCAAACCTAATAGTTGTATGTTTGAAACATACTGTATAAATTTAAATTATATACAAATAATTTACAATAAGTAAAACAATCTTATTTGTAAACGTATATGTTTGTCTTTAGCTTGTATACAAATACAAGGAAAATATTATTGGGATCATGTGAAGTAAACATAATTAGTAGATATAACAGCGATTTGTGATGATATTTTCATGATGACTAGTAACCGTGAAATTCCCATTTGATATATATTGCTTATGAACTTTCCCGTATTCAAAGGAGCAATTAGTAATGGAATAATATTATTTGGTAATTTTGATAGTTTGAAATTTGTGTTTTATAATATTGATAGTTTGGATGTTTATGAACATTCTCCATCATTTCAATTAGAATATTGTAAAACTACCGATGTAAAGCTATATGTATTAGTTTCATTGTGATAAAACGCACCCTTAAGGCAATATGTATAAAATAGAATTACTTTCGACGTGGACTGTAATTGTAAACCGTCTGCCTACGTGTCTGTTTTCTATCCAATGTATAAAGCATGTTATAATGAAATTAACTTGACGCTTGTGTTTATATTGTATTGGAAACCAGAAAACCTATTGAGTAGTCGCGCTAATGGATTGGGACTTAACTGACCCTCTCTAGAGTGTATTAACATTTGTGGTGAACTGGGTTAAGGCGTCATTCCTGCTCTTTGCTTTGATCCCTACCAAGTTGGATGCACAAGATAAAGAGGAAAACCAAGTAGAATATGATTTCACTTTGTAATAATGTAGTAAAGAACTTGGAGCTAGGCGCCATCATGGTACTTACCCAGCCCTTTCATACAATTAATACCAGAAGGTTCTCTAAATGTAATGTACAAAATTATTATCCAAGAGGTCTCCATGACTTGCGTAAGTTTGTTTAAAACAGACTTTTACATACATTATCTGAATCTCGTAACATCACTTAACGAGCCTCTTATGTATTTAAGAGTACCCAATTGCTTTGCTTGTGTCTCCGCCATAGTGGGCCTTGAAGCTGTCACCAACACCAACGTGTAAAGAGTGTAGGGTTCTTAATAAATGAAGAAGAAGGAGTATACACTCACTATATTAGTTTTGGCATAGCTTATAACTGAAGGTTAATTCACAATATTTAGATTTTAGGTTATATTTTCCTTATTGGATAGTACATTACTTCAAGGATCGCTTTACTTGTTGTATAAACATTAGACATATAAAAAATAACACAAAACGGTACCACAATTATGTACACAATAATTTTTGTTTGGAAGGGGGAATAATAGTATAAACAATTACAATTAAAAGTTCCTTACCAAGAAATTTCGAAAACTCCTAAGTTCACTACAATTATCAATAGTTGTTTTTGTTGGTCAGCAAAAATTCTCTAGATCAAGTATTTACACATACGTTTTGGAAACTTCTTGTAAGAAAGAATTTTCTCGGAGACAGAAATATGGGTACAGCAATATTAAGCTGTCCAGTTTATTGTATAGCTTAAGAACGGTTTATTTTTCACCAGTTTTGGAATAATCATTACTGAGATGTAGATTAAGAAGATCATCCAGCAGGTTGGTTACATGAGAAACCATAGTTAGAATGCATCATTTTACGACAAAATGTAAACTCCTCGTTTCCATGACTACACGTTTGTTTGGTTATTTGTTTCGAATTATTTTTGGTAAAAATTGAGAACTGTTTATATTTCATATATTACCTCAAAAGTATTAAAAAAAATTAATGTAAAACTGTATATTAATTTCATAAAACGTTTCAAAGAAACTGTGTTTTCATCTTTTTACTTCTTGTTTGTTTTCAATATATGTTTATTATTTTTATTAACCTCTATTTCTTGACTGATATTTACGATTCATTGACTAAACAGAAAAAGTGATTTTTGGCATGCCCTTGTCATTTGTCAATAAATAAATTATTACTCAATAAGTTATTAATGGAAACAAACAGCACGGTAGTGGTCATACGAATAATTAGGATAGGAGCATAAAATAGGCATCGTGATTTATAATTTACTCATATACAACCCTATTGAAAATCATAAGAATTTAATTTAAAATTTCAAAATGGCGGCTATGTTAAAATGTTTTAAAACAAATTTTGTATTTAACTTATAACAGACTGAAATTCATAAAAATATGCAGATTCCAATTCGGCATGTAATGGTACCAACCCCACAAATCTACGGTGAAAAAAGGGAAGATATTGTCAAAAATATAATTATGAACCCTTAATTTCTAAGAAAATGTGACATTCGTATGGTTAGAGATCCAGCAGAACCGAGTCTTTGATACGGGTGTAACTTGTTGAACCCATTTTAATATATAGACATTTAACACATCAAAAAAGTTTAGATATACACGATTATAAGTTTCAAAAATCTATATAACAATTGTTTTAAACAAACCTAACCTATTGTGTAACATCCCTTGGTCTACCAATCAATTTAACTAATCCTACAAGGCCCAATAATTTTATGTATTTCATTTATTAGAGGATCTGTTTTATTATATAGTATGATCCGGATGAGTAAGTACCATCCGTCCATCAACCAAGTTTTACGAACACATGCTATTAATTTAAACATTAAACATGTAGACATATTAAGGGTGTGCACTGCCGCAGAGATAAAATGGCAGAACCATTACCAACCGAAATAAAACACAATGTTAACAATAAACACTTTATTTGTAAAATACAATGGAAGATGTTGTTTCAATGACTAATTCTTCATCATCATTACACATAAAGCCTCCTAGTACTAAACTAAAACTAAGATTGTAATGTATTGAAACGACATCTTTCTACCAAATTCATTCGGTACAAATAAAGTGTTTACTGTGGAAAATTAAGTTTTACTTCATTTGGTGATTAAGTTTTATTTGTTGCTCATTACAGTTACAGAACCATTAGAGGCTCACTTTGATGAGTATGAGGTTTTTGGTAGCTAATTGGTAAAACATATATTTAGCTGTCGATATCTCTCGTGAAAACTCTGAAACCCAGAACTATGAAATATCCACCGATCCTATTCATTAGAGTATTGGGATCAATTTTGACTCCATAGTAAAAGTCACATTTTTGAACGCTGTTCCTTATATTTTAAATGTAGGTTCAATTTTACGAACCATGTAAATGTTTGTAAATGACAATAAGTTGTTCGACAAATTTTTAAATGGTGGATGATTTTAAAATATAGGTATATAGTGTTTCGGGGGTAAATCTACCTGCAAGTCCTACATGTTAACAGTAATCTCATTTTTTGGAGATTTAAATCTGCATAAAATAACGTTTTAATGAGCTTTTAAGATGAAAATTACTAAGAAATAACATCGTTAAAAATAACTTTAACTAGAAAAACAAAATCAGCATCTCAGATCTACGACCTAAAATGTTAATTGATATTTAGTATAAAAGTTAGGTTATTAACTCCTTGAATATGATATGAAAAGAGGTCTAAAATTTTCAAAGTGGTGCGGGTTTAAAAAGTTTTTCTGTAGTTTGTTTCTATATACTTATTACGCGATTCACTAAAAACTCGTTTTGTACAGTCTTTATGTTCTGCACATAAACATCTGTTAATGTTCGACACAATAAAGGATCGTAGTTTACAAGCGTTTTACAAAAAAGAAGTAGGGAAAAAAATCCGAAATTGCTTTCTGAGGTTTACGTTTTTAAAAACGGTATTTTTTTTCAGAGTTTTGATTGTCCATTACTTTCAAATGGAGCAAGATACTAAGCTCTAGTTTGCACCATTTATTTTGCCATTTAATACATTATACAATGATGTGACACATGACTTTCATTTACATTTAAGATTTTACTCCCTACGCTCTCATTCCCCCCAAATACACAGATGGTTAGATATGTCACAAAATACGTCCTGTTATGTGCACCACGAGTTCAAAGTTCTGTTAATTTATTTTAAGCAATAAAAATATTAAAAGGGGTTAAAGAAACATTGTGAACACTATATGTGTAATAAATCAGTAAGGTATAATTTTTTACATGTTATTATTATCTAAGTTACTATAGAATTCCTTACTGATTGAATATAAAAAAGAAACTGTTACAACAGGAGAGGAATTACACTGTATGATGTTGCTGGGTAGCACTACGATGTTTAATTATTTAACTTATTTACAGTTTGATATTATCTATATTAAAGTTTGTATAATACGAATGTTTTTGAAGTATCTAGTCCGTAAATTTATTCCAGTTGTCAAGTTATTGGTTCCAAATTAGAAATTATAAATTCGAAGCCTGAAATTGATAAACAAACAAAGTGTGTTCATTTGTAAATACCCTTGCTTAAAGTATAAAAAGATTCTAACAAAATTTTGTGTTTGGCAGTATCAAAAATATTCCAAAGTAATTTTCGCCGTTACTTGTTATTATTATTTTTTTACTACGCATTTACACGTCTTGTAAACTCTATTTGATTAGTTGTAACATTTCCATTACAAAAGTTAAGATGGTCTCATATGTAGAACCCTTTTTAATGACCAGCCCTAAAAGTAATGTATCCTTAAATGAGTACGGGTATATAGTGAACCCTTAGTTGAATCTACACTTTTCTTTATGTAGGCATAGGCACAGACAATAGAGTTGACTATATCTTCTGTCTGTGTCTTTGGGATATATCGGAGAGGCATCATAAGGAAAGCTTTATGGGTCGCTATCCAAATCAACATTTTCTTAGGTAACCTCATTGGGTAATTGCAGACAGTGTAATTAACATACTTAAAATAGTGAACACATAATTTTGTCAAGAAAACGTCTGATCTAATAGAATAGAAGAACGTCTGATCTAGGTTCGTTTAATAGAAGAAGATAACTTAATGAAACAGGTTCTAAGATTCACGAAGGACATGGAAATGAACCTAATTGACTAGGATTAGGGAAGCGCATAAAAGTCTTTTAGGCTGATCGTCCTATACCCGGTTATAACATTTATTTAGAAACATAATTTTTACACTACAAGTATTGAAATATTGAGTTGATTTCTTATATATTTATATAATCAATTTGTGTTGTGGTTTTTATCTGACCTCTATTGTATTTATTCTTAGCTTTGACTTCTCAGGCCTAATTTCAGGCTTGAGTTCTTTTCTGAGGTTATAGATTTAGTTTTAGTTTCCAACATGGCCCTAGGCTTATAGGGTGTGTTAATGTTATTCTATTTTATGTTCTAGTATTGTACTTGATACCGATACTTTATTTATACTCTCAAAACGTGTGTTTTCGTTTTAATATACATAAAAGATATCAAATATCCAATTAAATCACATTAATAATAATAACAATCCATCATTATAAAATAACTGCAATACCTGATATTATTAATGTTACACAACAAACTTTTCGTTTTGACTTTTCATTATATAATTACTCAGTATTTTTTAATTGAACGAATTCGGGTTGTGGGTTTTGTGTAACTTCTATACTGATTGATATTCATCAGCATAAGTTTCTTCTTTCTATTATTGAATGTTATTTTCTGCCTATGAATGAGGTCGATCATTGTTGACTTCTGTTAACCATACGTTAATATATTTCTAATTATAAATTACCACGAAAGTGTAATGAAATCTGTTCTTGTATCACGATCAGTTTATTTTACACGATCAGTTTTTTCGGTAAATCCACTGACGTCGGCATTCTAAACAGAATTATTATCCATTTTATTTATTATACTTAATTCGTTAATAAAACACTCTTTGTCGGTTGTTGTGTTTCCATATGTTTCTAATCTTCTTAATACAAATACATTTTTACTAGCCAAGTTAATCACTATCATTTCAGCTAAAACATGTTTATGGTTGTTTTTGTATGACGCGACAAATAACTGTATCTAATACATCTGACATGTTATAATATTTATAATTATAAACAATTGTTTGAATAAAGAATTAACTAAATGTAGTTAAATTAATATTTTAGCTCTTTTATATATGTATGGTATAATGAAATCTTGAACGCAAAAGATATTTAGAAATCGGATGAAAATTAAATTTTAATTTATTGAACGTTTATTAGATCAAAAAACTTTATAATTTCATATAGGAATGGGGGTCATGTGACAAATTATTTCGTATTGCCTTTTGCTTGTAATACCTATATTTATTTTCACGAAATTACCCATTTGTCGCGCTTAAATAACACACTTGAGCAGTTAGCAAATAAAGTGTAAAGTTAAAATTAAGGATTTTTGTTCTTTTGCTTCTGTTCCTGAAGTGTTCAATGTTGTAAAAAAAACAAAAAACAACAACAACAACATTATATTGTAAAATCATTTAACTAAAATAACAAGGGGATTCTAGAAAATATTGTGATAAATATTACTGCAACAACCTAGCCCTGTTTTAATCGATAACAAGATAATACAATAAATCCATAACAAAGTCCCCGAATCAGTTGATTTTAATAAATAAATGATTAATACTTGAGTTTTTCATCACGTGATTCACTGGTAGAAATAACAGGTTTCAAATGATTACCATTTATAATCAGACGTTGTTCAACAAAATATTATGACTCCAATGTTGTTAATAAATGTCGAAGATTTTTAAACATGAGAACACAGACACTAGACATACATAAGTACACACAAAAACAACAAAATTGTGTTAGTTATTAACCAACATCATGGAGTATTCTAGTCGAAACTATACTCAAATTTGTTTCAGGTGTTTTATCCAATGAATGACTAATATCTTGAGAACAATAGATATATTAAAATGTGCTTTCCATCATTGGATTTACAATCAAAAGGCATTAACAACAATATGTCACACAACCCTGTCCATTTTTAAAATTTTTAAGACAGTTTTAAAATGGTGGTTCCCAAATGTCAGCCAAAATTAAAAAGTGAAAATATAATAGCCGCTTTGCTTTAACAAACATATTCTAAAATTTAAGTTTTATGTTTAAGCCGTTATTTAAAATAATGATCACTTTGAAGACATAATTCATTTTCTGTATATAAAGTATTATTCTATGTTAATTGTAATATATTCCGTCGTCTTGTTTAAAGAATTATATTTAATATCATTTTTATTTTAATATGTTTAGTCTTTAGTCCAAATTGTCGGATTAATAATTATTGTTTTCATTTTCAAAATCATAATTGTTAGCGAACAATCAATGCTGCATTGGTCAGCGGTTTGACGTTGGTACAAACGAACATCTGTATATTGTTAGACTCAACACCTTATTTGGAAACCTTAAACTTAATGATTACCATTTCCTTACCAGTAAAGAACTAAAGGAACTACAGGAATACTGTTATTAGATGTAGTTGGCAACGTGTATATGACACGCTGTTTGAATTACAGGAGACTGAGAAACGTTGTTTGAGACAAGTGGTCACTTTTGGGACCAGAGCATTGGTCATTGCCAAACATCTCTGTCGTTTTAATTTGAGAGACCTCTGATGTCTGTTAAGTGGAAGAAAAAAAATACTTAAGCATATTAAGTGTTTTAAGCACTTGAGAATAATAAAAAATGAGTTTTATTTTTATACATAAATGTCTATTTCTGATAGAATTTCTATTATAATAGAAATAAAATATTGCACTAACTTTCTCAGACACTCGTACATAGTCAAACTAATGATCAATGCAGAAATATTGCACAAACTTTCTCACATGACAATATATATATATATATTAAGACTAAAATCTACGAAAAAAAATCGCACTAACTTTCTCAGACTTCCATACATAGTCAAACTAATAATCAATGTAAAAAATATTGCACAAACCTTCTCACATATCCATAAATATTAATACTAAAAATCTACGAAAAAAAATTGAACTAATATTTTCAGACTGCCATACATAGTCAAACTAATAATCAATTCAAAAATATTGCATACATTTTCTCACATACCCATGTATATTAAAACAAAAAATGTACGTTATTGAAAGTGAAAATTTTTAATATTTTTAAAAAATATTAGTTAAATATATCACTTCTGTCTAGCGTCCCGTGACTGTAACATTTTTTAAAACACTAATAGTGTACTGGTAATGATGATATAATTACTACATTTGATTTTTTTTTTGTTTTCACTGGCAAAAATATAAAGATTGTCGACATTTCGAACGTCTGTGGTGATATACAATTTATCGTGTGGTAGTTTTTGTGTTTTGTACAAAGAGACTTATTTAAATTCAGAAAAATCATACACAAAAAGTTAAAATTGTTGAATTTTCAAATCCATTCTGCGAAGATCGTAAATACTTTTGCTGTATATATGTTATTCGTACTTTCATAAACATGTGTATGGAATAGTTAAGTACCGTAAGGGCACCAGTTCATTTCTTATAATCACAGTATTAAATTATGGAACGGAAACCCTCCCCTTACCCCTCAACATTCTAGTCTCTGCACTGCAGGATTATACGTCTATGCATATATAAGTGGATTTATCGAAACTATCACGGGCTGACTGTAATAAGCTTTCAGATTGTATAGTTTTAGATATCTCCTACATGCACCAGATTCAGATTGGAGTAAGTACTAAGGCAATCATAAATTTAACAATGGTTGTGTTTCATACATGATAATACTAAGCCTCATAGTGTCATGTTGTGTATTACACAGCTATATGCAGACATTGCAAGTTAATATTTGTATTAGTTTACCTTTTAGTTATGGATTTGTTTAATTATTTATTAGTTCATGTCATTCAAACAACTTTTATACATTTTAACTGTTTTCTAGTCTAATTATAAATATGTTTAATATCGGGATTAAAGGAGTTAGTAATTTTATTAATTAAAATAAAATAAAATTGATAAATGTTATCTTTTCTTTCTTCACTACAATTATAATTTTGTGTTATGTATGTTATACTTTATAAATTATTAAATTAAAAGTTTTAATGTTAACGAAATGTTTGGTTTTTTGTTTAGATACATTTATAAAATTCAGTTTTACTGTATTTACTAATATTTTAAAAATTACTTGAAAATTGCTGAGATAAAATAAACATTTCAATGAAATATATCTTTGATGAAATAGTAGACAATGGTCTGCTAGATGACTTTTCATAGGGTGATGTGTGGTCAGCACATCGAATTCCCTTCACTGTAATTCTAGCTATCGTAACCTGATTTCCTTACCAATATTGTAGCTTTGAATACAGTAATTAATCAAATATAACACTTCTTAAGAAGAAAGGAAATTAATTTTAAAAGTTTCTTTTTAGAGTATTTATAATAGTTAAAAACTAGCCAATAATAATGGTATGAATTTCTTAATTGAAAGTTAACGTGCTTCAACCACCAACCACCATTTGTAATATCTCTATTCAACAAACTACTCAGTGTAAATTAATTTTATAAATTCTACAATAAATATATAGGCCCTTAGATTTAAAACATATTTTCTAATAAGTCTGCAATAATGGTGGTCGTGGAGAAGATTTCTTATAAGATTAAAAAAAAATTAGAAATTAATTTGAGTATTATTTTAACAAATATTAAAAACAATTTAAAAGCAGGTCAGTTAATTAACAGACTAAAACACTTAAGTAAACAACTGAATTCTATGTTAGCAATGTTTGAAGTTTTAAACCCTACTTTACAAATTTTGACAAAATTGGTTAAACGGTTTCTGAGAAAACAATGCAGACGAACATAAAGGCAGAAATTTATAGTGACTAAGTTGTTAAAACAAAGTTTTTCAAACTTGTAAAGATTTTTCCATCGATTGTTTTCAACCGTTCATTACTTTCTATGAGGTATAATGTAATAAGAAAATATACACTGTCTTCAAAATATATTAAAAAATAATTGGTGTCGGTTAAAATTTGGTCATTTATAAACCTTGTTCAATCATTTGCTTAGTTCTGATTCTTATTTCAGAATGATTAATCAGATCACTTAAAGCGTAATACAAAATTTACAGAAATTGTTTCCATGGCTATTTACACTTAAATACATTTGGGAAGAGTCGATATACTATACTAGATCTATTAGTTTCTCAGGGTAGATTTGTGTGCTTTTCGGACACACCAGAAGTGTTGTTTTAACCACTTAATACGCATTTTTTAAAAATTATTTCAGCAATCCCACTGAATTATTATAAGTAAAGAGGCTTTTTCAAACAATAGTTTCTTAAGACTATTCGTATTTTTGGCACTTTTACCCAATATTGCACTGTTATACTTACACTTTAAGTCAGTTAATGACTAATTTAGGCTTAGGGGTTTCGTTAATTATATACACTGTGCTTTTATTATATAGACATTATAACGTAAAAGAAGCATTATAACTGGTTCGTTCTATAAAAATACAAAAGAAAGAAAAGTTTAGGTAGACGTAATTAGACAATGTAGGAGTCTTATATACTTTGTACCATTAAAAAACTTTTATTTCACAAACAAACTTTTATTTAATTGAAATGCTTTGTTTTCAATTTAACCCAATTATAAATCTATTTGGCGGTTTCAAAGTAAAACAAGAATTTTTTAAGAAAACAAGTTATTAAAATTAACAACGGTTTTGTGGATTTGGCACAGTTTTCAGAAATTTAATTTTAAACTCTTTCTAAGCTTTACATTATTGGAGAAACTTTTCTCACTATTAAAACTTTCTGAAATTATTCAGATAAATTAAATATAATGCTTTTTTTTATATAAAAAGGTCACAATGAAAAAAAATGTTTGCAGTATTTAATTGCAGGTAAAAATTTTCTGCAAGGTAAATATTTATTGAAAATATCCAGTTTTGATGTTTCATAAAATATGTTGCCATTGAATTAACCATCTTTAAACATTAACATTTGTCGTAATAATTTTGGTTATTTTGACTTTTTCACTGTACAAAATATGTTAATAAAAAAAGCGACTCGTGTTGAGCTATAGATCCAAAAAGGTATTTTTTGTTGATATTGTTCAATACATGTTGTTCCCTAATAACTGAAGTAATTGTATTAACTTCTAAAAATAAGTTTCTTATTTGTTCAAAAAGATCTATTTTACAAAGTTACTGCTCTAATGATATCTACAAATGTCTGAAACGACTATTCAGCAAAATGAAAATAATTTTATAAGATTTCAACGGTTGTAATGATTTCGAACTACTGTCAAACTGAATATAAAGCAAAAAAATAAAATAAAAAATTATAAGATTATTATTGAAAACTAATATCATATTTTACTGAAGATTAAAACCATAACTCATACCATAGTAAATACTGTCTTGGCAATCCCGAGGATATACACCTTTTTGTATCTACTCTTGGGATAGATCCTTCTCTTTCATCTTCCCTATCATGTATCCCTTGTTGTTTTCCGACCCTATTGCTTTTTGTTTTATTTTACGTTCTTTTCTTCTTATTTTATCATACCAAACAAAGTTGTTCTGTAGTTATTGAATACAATTGTTAAAGGTTCCTTGGACGCTGTTTTAAACTGTTTGATGTAACATATAATAAAAATTGGATACTACGAAGTAAAATCAAGTTTCGTTAAAAATGTTTGTATCTTCATTTTCAATAGCCGAGATTGTGAAAGAGTTTTTACCATTGTTTGACGACATATTACATATTTTAACTGAAAAAGCTTTCTAATTATCAAACTTTAGTAATTAAACGATTTTCTGATTGAAAAAATATTTAAAAAATAAATAAATAAAATATTAGAAAATAACACACACAAAAATAACATTGACAATGAATAACGAAATTTAAAAAAAAGTCATAAATCTTTAACAATCTGTTTGTTCATAAATTAATTTTATTTCGACAACACACACCACATCCAAACAAAAGTGCAACGAAAATAATACTAATTTATTATTCTATTAACCATAATTACAGGAAGAAGTAATATTTAGTTTATTCAAAGAAATACTTTAATAAACATTTAGAAAATATCCCTTTAAATGATATAACTAGGTATTTAAAGGATAGTCTAAGTAATAATTAACACAATTATTGTTTTTTTTAATCCTGAAATTATGATGAGAGGAATTATAAATTGATATTGTGAATATCACCACAGTGCTTACTGAAGACAATGGTTAGCTAGGATTACACCACTCTCGAGCATCATTGTAAAAGTATTCTTACATCATAAAGAAAACACTCATATCCCACCTAAAATTAAAATATATGTAAATAGATATATCGATAATATTATTTGTCATTTATCGACACCGGAAGACAAATTAAATCTTTAAATAAGTACTTAAAAATTGCTTACCCTAGTGGTTCGCCAGAAGCATCTAATTCGTTCATTAAAACTTTCTAGACTTAACTGTAAAATCAGAAACAAAATCTTATTCAGAATATTCAGGGGACAGATCACACATCAATCTGTCCCAACCACAAAATATTTCAACCATACAATGTGACCCTATGACAGTTTTATAAATAGAGCACACGCATAAATCCAGAACAAATCAGATTTTTTTAAACAATATACACACAGTAAAAAATTATCAATTCTAATAGAAATGACGATAAACTCATGGACAGAATAATAAAAATTTAAATAAAAATAAAACAGATTAACAGAAGGAAAACAGAAATAAAAACATTACAGGTTGTTGAATTATGTTGAAGAAATAACAAAAAAGTTAGCATTCAGATAAGTTATTAATAAGTAGGACGTTAAAACCAAAACAAGAAGTTAAATTGTCCCCAAAATAAAAGTTAGATTTACAAATTTACTTGTGACAATTAATACATAAAGACCTTAATTACAGCGTCATCAAGGGAAATCCGGCGAGTTTTACATAAATTAAAGTTATGGCATTTCAACATAGGAAGCAATTTTTTAATATTTGTGGTTTTTTATTTCTATTATTGTATAAGTAATTTGATATTATTATAAAGTTACACGTATTATAATGGAAGGTTTAGTACTGTCTGAAATAATAGGCACCACCAAATAAAAGGAGACGAAAGAATATGACTTTGAACACAATCAAAGTATCTATAATAATTACAACATTCCAGTAAGGCAAAAACAGAAATAATAACATTAAAAATTGTTATGAATACATATTTAAAAAAGAAACAACAACTTTTTCTTAGAAATTGCATTTGTAATTACAAATTTATTTTTATTTAAATTACTGCAATAGGTCCAAATTTTAGATTATTTATAATTTAATTCTTTGATACAAAAAATCTAAAAACTTCATGACAATTATTATGCTTTTGTATTATATTTCAATAAGTTGTTAAATAATTGGACAACACGTTGGACACCTTTATATCACTAATTGGTTCTTTCTTCAAATAAATGAACGAGATTTAGTGTTCTAGTAAAGTTGTTGGTAATTTCCTGCTTCGCTGAACAAAACAGTTTATCTTCTTACATTTATCTTGTACATTTAAAGACCTGTTCAAATGGACATGGATTTGTTTAGGTTAATTGGTTTGTCCTAAGGAAACAGTGCACCTTTAGTAACATTAAACAGATGACTACAAATACAACATTTATATTGGAAATGAACGAGATTTTTATTCCTTTTTTTTCTACGTATTTATATTTTCTCCTAAATATAAAATAAGTAAAATTAGATGATGAAAACATTATGAATTGAAAATTCGAAAATCAATTTATATTCCTATTTCATATTTGGCAAAGATCGACAATTCTAAACCCACTAGGAACATATGTAGAATATTTCAGGAATTATTTCTGACTGTACGTCACATTTTTGTTATGTAATATAGGTAAAAATAAATTTTATTTAGGTAAGTGTCCGAAATAATAACAGGTGTTCAGAATAATATATAATTGTAAGGTTTGTTGCCAGGTACGTATCCAATAAAAAAAAATCTTATTTCGGTTAGCATCGTTATGGGATCGAAGTGAAAATTAGGTGGTGATTTTAACTCAGTTTTAGTTTAACTGAAGTAATAGTTGTAGAAACGACAACTATTTGTCTTTAATAATTATTTTAAAACTTTGGTTAGGTTAAACAATGTGGCATATTTTATTTTCACTTAGTTTTTTAATATTGTGTTTTTGAACGTAATGATATCAATTCCTGGAAATTAAGTTTTTGTAATGTTTCTAATTCTTTACCAGTTGAAATAATAAAACTATTTTCTCATCATATTATTTTCAATTTTCAAATTATTAACAGAATTAAAAATCACAGTACTATACTTCTTTTATAAGTATTTAACGACAGGAAATATTTAATGAATTGTATTTAAATTTGTTTGAACATTTTAATTTTCAAGTCCTCTATTAAGACATATACTTTTTTAAAAATCGTATTTTAAACTACTCATGAAGATATTCTTTACATATTTTCGTCTAGAAAAATTGTCCCATATATAATACACAGAGACTTCAGTGTGTACATGTTAAAAAATACTTTCATTTAGAATAATTTCAATATATACACACGGTTTAAGCCGTAAATAGGAACCACTTAATTCTAAAACATTTTGTGAATTTGATAATTTGCATATGTAATACTACATACCCAATAGTACATTTTAATAGCAACAAAATTTTGTTTGTCATTATGAATGTAAGGTATTTGATTTACTTTAATTTTTTAAAAGATGAAGATGAATGTGACATATGTTTCTTGACAGGTTTTATTCTGAAAATGGTGATAAAAACAACATTTTGAAAACTGTTACACTTTTAGTACTTTATTTAAAATATAAACAACTTGAAACTTCTTTATTACATTTATTATAAAGCTTTGTGGTATATATTCTATTGACCTTAAACAACATTCAAGGGCAATATTAAAATAAAATGATCAAAAATTTACATATTTTACTGATATAAGTAAATTATTATTATTACTTCATAATCTCATTAAGTACATTATTCTAAATATTAAAAAAATATATTTTCCTGTGACATTTTCCAGTAACATAAATTAGTATTTAACTCTATAACTTTCCTGTACAAACAAACGGTAACTATAACAATAAAGTAAGTGAAGAAAAGCAGGACAAGGATGGGAGAGAGGGGTCACAACCCCCACTATTACAATATGTCTCTATATAACTTGTCCTACATCAAGTCCTGCCGTACTCTCCTTCCCATCCTTGGTTATGTAACTCCTTTATTCTTCACTTTCTCTTAACTAACTTAGACAAAAAGTAGCTTTATATATTATTAGCTTTTATTAATACAATATCTCAGAAAATTGTAATCTAATTACTGTCAAATTAGGAAAAGAAAGAAAGGTCTTTATCCAGCCTTTATTACTACCTTGCTGTTTTTCCTCTCTTTTATTTTATTTTTAACCCGAATTCAACCCATTGTTAAAACATGTTGATAAAGGAATTGAATAATTGCAAATAAATTAGTTTTTCCAAAATTTTGTACATCCTGATAATGGTCACATTTTTCGACCGATTTAGTTAAAATATGTAGGCATTTTTTATTATTGTTCATTGTTTGTGAAATAAAAATCATTTGGATATTTAAAATTTTATTCAGTTAAAACAAAATAATCATCCTCCATTGTGGACTTGTAACTCAAAACGCAATATATTTATAATTTTTGTTAACATTTTTATGCAAAATAGTCACAATTTTAACTAACTCAGTATTAGTTACCATATTTTTCTAAAATATGGACGCAGGAACTCGAAAATTAAACAAAACTAGAACCCGGGAGTAAATTGTATGGCAAGTGATACGTACAAGCTAAAGCTTACTTAATATTTTTCAGTTAAAAATTCTTTAAAAATTACTCTACATAAAATAGACAGTAAGGTTTTGAAAGTATTTTTGTGAAAGAAATGTTGCATGTTTCTAATTGCAAGAAAATTTCTTTCATTACATTCCACAAATACAATATAGCTATTGTCTTTGAAAATACAAAGGAATGTTATAAACTTGCTTTAAAGACATAAATGTTACTTAAGTTATTTATCCTTTAGCAGTTAGACAGAGAAGGCAGGGATGCAACGCTGTTTCGATAGACTTTTGTTTTTGTAACAGAGGAATCTTTACTGAACTAACTTAACAACATTGTTTTTTTATAGCTCTTATAATTTGTTTTGGTCTTTACAATGTTAAATATCTATGGAATCTAAAATAATCAAATGAAAGTTGTAATTAGTTCAAATACCTTCAAATGTGTTAATTAAACAGTAGTTTATTTGATATTCAGCTTCCTGGCTAATTTATGTATAATAATTGGCGCAAGTAGCGCCAATGTCAATAAATCACAATTTGTGATCATTGTAGGAGTAACAAATAAATACCAAAACTCAAAAACCGAGAAAATTGACATACATATGATTTTATGTATGTTTTCCCTACAGAATCTAATAACAAATATTTCTTTCGTGTATTGTTGTTTCGTGTATCGTTGTTACTGCTCTGGTTTAGCATTTTTCACTTGAAGTTATGAAACTTTTTTTTTTTTTTTCAAAACTTTAACTTTGTTGTTATTTTAAGATTGAATTTTGTGCTTGATATCATTAGCTGCAGATTTGAAATTAAAAATAACAAACTATGGACATAAAGAAATTTATATTAGTAACATTTCGAAACTGTTTGAAAGACGTTGCTGATAACTGTAGATATTATGTTTTTTAAATAATGCTAAAAAAAATTAATTTATAACCAGGTCTTAGCAATATGAGTGGTTTGTTAAACTTTAACAACAAAGTGACCCGATAAGATTCACGCATACACACACATACATATTTATTGTTATACATAATAATATGTTACATATAGACAAATAATAATAAGAATACATTTTGTTTAATGAAATAATTGTAGACAACATAACTTGAATTAAAATAATACAATTATCAGTTATTTCTGAATCAGAGATGCGCAGATGAAAGAAGCTCAAAACATGTTCTAATGTCATTTGATGGTTAGTGAACAACATTTCTTTTACAGTAAATGTTATTTTAATTATTTTTTATTTGTTATTCGGTACATATATAAATTATTTAATGCCTTAAGTAGAAGAAAAATTCAGCTGTGTTTTTGGAATCTTATTTATTAAATGCTCTGAGATGTTATAACTGGAAATCAAGTTTTATGTTAGCGCAAAGGAAATAAAAACTTCAATCACAAAGCCAAACTATTACTAATGTTGTTTATTACCAAATAGGATGTAAAATATTTTAATTATCACCTCTACTAAAATTAATTCTATTCCTCAAAACAAATACGTAAGTATTAATTGTATTTTTTTTAAAGTTGTATACAAAACTTTTCTTTTCACTTTTTGATTTACAGCAAATACTACAACATTTTTTTTTTAATTTGACTTTTTAATGAAACTGTAATTAGTCATCGAAAAAAGGTTGAATGGTTTAAATAATATCAGAACTGGAAGAGTAACAGACTGAATGAAATATTTCTTTCAGTAAACTATTCTGTAGCTCTACAAGTTATTTTTAGACGTGACTTTACACAGTTATTGTTTGTTAGGTGATGCGCAGACAGGATATCGCCTCATTACTAATCAGCTGTCATTTTTTTGAAAAGCACAATATGTTTTGTGGTTAGCCGAGGTTAATAAAAGTGTAGGGAACTTTCATAGGAATTTTCCGCGAGCTTATGGAAAAGATCCACTATCTGAGAATAAAATTAAACGGTGGTATTAATGAAACAGCGAGCGTGTATTTATTAAAACGTTTTTATAAAGTTTACTCCTATATATGTAGAAAATTCAATTCAGACACAAAATTAAACCTCCAGATTTAATATCCCTTAAACGTATTGATTTCGCAAACAACATTTTCTTTAAAATTGATGGTGACGAAAGTTAGTTAAAATTAGTACCGTACTCTTCACTGAGGAAGCAATATTTCACGTGAATGACTGTGTAAATCGCCACAACTTTAGAATCTGGGGTTCTCACCAACAAAATGCTATCATTGAATATTTTTGAGTTTCACAAAAATGAAATATGCGGATTAATGGACCATTCAATTACGTGGAGCGTACAATTAAAGGAAATGTTTATTTGGACTTGTTGGAACATTACGATATCCCCCAAGTTGAACATGAAAATAACAAACATCTTATTACAGTGTCGTTTTCCCCTCCTTTAATAAGAAATTTCCCAATCCATATTTTGGTAGAACGCTTCTGTGCTTTGGTCAGTGAGAAGTCCCGATTAACCCCGCTGGATTTCGTGCAATCATCGAGTTATCTGTTATTTATAATTTTATGTTGTGTAATATTTTGGAGTCTAACTGGAATTATAAGTAGTTGGCCTGAAAATGCTGCCTGTGGCAGTGAAACATGTAGTCCTGTAATATAAAAATTTCTTTTATAGAATACTACAAATGACTAAGAAAGGTATTTATTCTAATGTAAATGTAAGAGTAAATGTAATGTAAATATAAGGGTATATAACAACAATTATAATGATTGTTATTATTAAATAGAGATGTATCCTGAAAAGAAGGCCTGGTTTTTCATTCTTTTTTTTAACTAAATATGTAATTGGAGTTCAATAAACAAAATATTATAACTCAGATTTTGAAAAACCAGAATTTATTTTCTTCTCTTGTTGGGGGAGATATTCTCAAATTAAAATAGCTGAGTTAAGAAAATTCTATATTACTACAACATTTTTGTTTGTAAAATCCTACGGAACCATTTTCTTTAAAATTTCTTAAACGGTTTGTGAAAATCAGTGCTGACGAACGTATAAGCAGTAGAGAGTAGGCTACAGTAACAGACATTGTGCAAACTTTACTACACTAGGAGAAAATCTCGTACCTTAGGATAAAAATTCAAACGGAAAATATATTTTAAAATTAAAATGGCCGCAGTTAAAAATTGGACATTTATGAAATTTAGTCAACAACGTGTTTTTTTAAGGGTCTGATAATTTTTTTGTAATATTAACCTGCTAGATCTTAAACGTAATAAAAATTCATAGTAAATAAATTCCGTGGATTTTTTTTATATTAAAAGGCAATTGTGGAGTTGTCCTATTTAGAATATATCATAGTTCTAGCATATCAGTGATAGTTCAATATTTTAAAACACATTTTGCGAAAATCGGATTGGCGATTCTTTTGAACTATAGAAAAGTAAAAAGGCATTCTTTAGCACACCTCGAGATAAGAATGTTTAATATTGTTAAGTCATGTGGCGACATCCTATACATACTGAATGATTTATGTGCGTATATGCTGATTACATGTTATACGGCAATGAAATATAAAAAAGGATCTAAAGAATCCATGTAAAATATTTACTGTTATAAGTAATTTTATATTTCACTTTTAGATAATTGCTTCGTATTTCCTATTATTGAATTTCCTTATAATTAATATTCCTGTGATTTATTCTAGTAGTATCAATTTTTGTTCAACCATATGTCAAACAAACGACTATTTCTTTCTGTAACTATTCTCTCTACTTTTAAGGCAGAGTGGTTTATCAAGGAAAAGATTACTCCCACTTCTTTAACAAAGTGAGTTTATATAAAGTCTCACTCATCATCACTTCCTTTTATCCGACATTTACAGGAAGGATTTTTATATACATTTAGCTTCTGTTAATACAATATCTCAGACAATCTTCAACCAATTACTGTCAAATTAAGAACAAATAAGAAAATACTTCATCCAGCATCCAGTCCCCACGTATACACAATATATTACTTTGTATTATTGGGCAAAATGTATCCAATTCCAACTCACTTACCTACAATGTGTAACATTTCCTTATAATGTTACAATTAGAACTCAAAAATTAATTAAAACTAATACAATATCGAGGAGAGAAATGTATGTTTAGTAAATTATGGTTGTCTTACAGGTGCCATATTATTGACCTCTATTCAAACCATATTTCATTAATTTGTACTTTACTTCTGAATACCATGTTGTCAAACTTTTTAGTGTTTAGTAGATGTGTGACTTTATTACTTTGTTTTTTAAAGATCGTATTTGTAGATTGCCTCAGTTAGATCCTATCCCTTGTTAATGATGACAAGACAATATAGGTTGTTAGTATAAATAATCGTATGAAACGTTCTAATGTAGTTAAAATAATTGAAAATTTGAATAAAATATGGTGTGTTTTTAGGTTATGTTAAAAATTATTATTGGTTATGAATTAAACTGTAGTTTTAGAAAAAAAACCCCACTTATACGTGTAATCAAAACCGTAAGTCAAATCTGTATGTTTGTGATATAAATAATTATATTTATATGGATGTATAGATTGTGTTTATTACTCTCTGTTTATCTGTTTGTTACATTTTTCGAAATTTTATTTTATATCATGAGAATTCGTTAAAAATCATAGAAAGTAGAAATTTGCAAATTAAATATTTTTTTTTATAAACACTGATGCCCTTACAATTATGTGACAATAATTTCCTATGTTTCATGGTATAAACAATATAAATAATTGATGGATTGTATTTCACAATTAATGCAATAATTGGTTTTTACATTTTGGTGGCTTCTACAGTTTTTTACTTTTCACATAAATGTAGTAGGTAAGAGTTATTATGTGGTGAGTCGAAAATAGAAGTCAAGTTTTTTGATGTTTTGTGCGACATGTTGAGTAGAAAACTATCAAAATTATCGATAGCCTTTGTTGAAACATATATAGAGTGGATACAAAAAAAGACTGATAAGCTCTCATTTCATACATAATATTTGTTTGCGTTTTAATAGAAGTAAATTTAAAATTATATAAAATAAAATCAATTTGCATAAAAATTGAAAGCAATGTACATGTTTCGTGTTTGTAATTGCAAGAAATTTCTTTCATTACATTCCACAAATACCTTTTTCCCATTGAGGTAGAAAATTGATTATGAAAAAGGTAGAAATTATCTTTGAAAATACAAAGGAATGTTTATAAACTTGCTTTGAAAGCATAAATTAAACCAACTAAAGTATTTATGTTAGACAGAGAGGGCAACATTTGCACTTATAACAAAGGACTCTGCTTTTCCCATCTTACTTAAGAGTTTTTCTTCAGAATTCCAAGAATTTTGTTTTTGTCTTTACAAAACAATGTTTATCTTCTTAGCGAAATTCAAAACAAACCAAATAAACACAACTTAGTTATTACTTTGAATTGTATTGATCGAGCAGTAGTTTGCCTCTTTGCCTAATTATAATAATTTTTCACAGTAAATGATTTTTATATTATCCTAACACATTTTGTTGTACAAATAATATATATTCATTTGTTGTACAAATGGTATAAATTCACTATTCTAATTTAACATTTTTCATCTGAAGTTATTTTTCAGAAACGACATATTAATTTTGATTACAACTTTAGGATTTTTGTTATTGTTGAAGTTTTAGGTCAATGTCATACTATATATACTCGGTATGTGAATTCGTTAAAAGTCGTATTCTATAAAACAGGGGGAATTTTTTTTTTAATTGTCTAATTTATACCAGTTTGTTAAATAAATAATGTATATCTTGGAAAATGTTAAATTTAACACTTTATAAATGTTTTTGCTATACAAACCAAACGCACAAACTAATGTCAATTTATTTCGAGGATACAAATGTGACAAAAGTTTTTGAATTAACTAGTACATTGTCTAAATATGTCTACTTACATTGTTTTTTCTTCTATCAAAGTTTCACCATAGCTTAAATAGCGAGGTTTTAAAGTTACATATTAGCTGTAACGTCAGGTTTGTTGAAAACAGTTTGATAATATTTACTGGGTAGAGGTTATGAAATGAAAAATTCGCAAATCAATATCTTGCTTTAAAAAAAGAGGTGGAAAACTGTTATGGTTTGTCTTCACTGACAAGTAGATAGCCGCTAATAAGAACTACCTAAAGCAAACATGTTTCCTGATTGTGGGAATACCCACTATCAGTCACAAACAATTTTCTCTTTTAAGCCTATTAAGGTAATCCATTTTCTTTGTTTGATTTAATATGAACTTTAAACCCACGCTATTTTAACTTGGGTAAACCTTTTGAGGTCGGGTTTGCAGAATTGTGTTCTACTCAAAATGGCTTTTAATTCGATGTACAACTCGACCTATGCTCTTATTTAAAATTTCCTACTTACTCCTTATGGGCCGTCCCCTGGAGAAGTAGCGGCCCACAGAATACGTACTAAAATAGGTTTTGGTGTCCATTAAGAATATGTAAAGCTTTCTAGCTCTATCTTTAATGGTTAAAAATATATTAAGCTGTCCCGCGAATTATTTAACAAGTGGAACATATGAAACTATACAAATATGAAAATACCTAAGGGGGTTCCTTAAAATATAGTGTAAATGTGCAATTTTCCATATTTTAATAGATTTGTTTAACTATTTTTACAAATTGTTTGTTAAATAAAGTTAAGGCACAAGCGCGCGTGTGTAATTTATCGTTCAGTAATCAATTATTTAAAACAAATCTCTATCATCTGGTTAGGTGCATCGACCCCACAATCGCAAATTTTGATAATCACTTCTTTCATTCTTACTTGAAACCAAAATACATACAATTTACTTTCACTTTTCAGATGGCAAAGGTGAATGTAACACTAGTTTTAATTCTAAAAAATCCGATAGAATAATAATTGAAATATCTCTATAGTTTTAAAATCTCTAAAACACATTAAAAAAATAATAATGTGTCAATTTAATATGTTTTAAATAATGAACTTTTAACAAAAATATAAAATATGCAATTTTGACACTTCTCCTTTAGAATATTGTTGCTTTATATTTCCTAATATTTTCAGTATTCTATAGATGTTATATTTTACTATGACGTCAGTGTGTATGATGACTATTCTTTACAAAAGAAAATTAATGATAGCAACTAAAAATAAAATGAATGAAGATAGACGAGGCAAGGATTGGGATATGGGGAGTTACTCCACGACTCTTAGAACATGTCTTTATACAATGTCTCACTCACCCCTAATGTACTCCCTTGTCGTGCTTATCCGTTGCTAGATAACCTGTTGAATCATCATTTCCTTTTATCCAAGTTTCACATAGAGGAAAATTATATATTTCCCTCACCTTTTGATGAAATATTTCAGAAAATGTTATCCAATTACTGCAATTTAGAAACAAGAAATAAATGTCTTCATCTAATCCCCTTCTCTCCTTTCTCTTAAGACAGTTTTTGTTTCTCAGAATGCATCTTATTCTTAACAGCAATTGTACTCAATGCTAATAACATATGAAGTTTGAGGAATAGAAGAGAAACAGCAAAATAAATTTCGGGCATAACATGAATAACGAAATGTAGATACGACATTCTGTCATTTATGAAAATTTGGTTTTTAAAAACTTAATACATGATTTATTTTGTCACTAATATAGTTCTGTAAACAATTGTAAAGCCTCTTTTAATATTGGTTCGTGGTTTGTAAAATTATAATTACGTTCACAGTTTGATAGTTTCTTTTCCTAAAAATTGTCGTAACTCGTAAATTCACGTTAATGCCGCCATATATTTGTGTATTAATTTAAGTAAATAATAAATAAAATAAAAAAAAGTTTTTAACATACCGTTAAAACGGACTAAAATGTATAAAATAATTTTTCATGACCCCTGTACAATTTTGAGGGAGTATTGTTAGTGGCAATGGAAATAAATTTGGAATACTTCGAGAGAAAAACGTGGAGCGCAGGCAATCTATGATAGTTAAGGAGGAGTAAATAAATTAGATTACAGTGAATCTCATTTCCGATTCACTGTTATTAGTTATGAATTCATCCGGATTGTCTACTTGTATTAGTTACTGGCTGCGCCCCACGTTTTTCTCTTCAAGTATTCCAAATATATCCATAGCCACTAACAATCCTCCCTCAAAATAGTAGAAGGGTCATGAAAAAATATTTTATACTTTTTAGTCCGTTTTAAAAACGTGGTATGTTAAAAACTTTTTTTTTTATTTGATTTATTATTTTCTGTTTTTTAGTCTTATGTCCGGGTGAAAGATTTCAATCGGTTTTGTATATATTGATGAGACTGACAGGGACATATATAGGAAATTCCCAATGCATTTCACACCCTGTTACAAATGTCTGAAATTCAAAATATTACCTCTTATTTCCTATAATAGTTCTATTAGTCTTGTAACTCAGAAAATCAAACTAAAGAAGTAAACAAAATGTATTTGATTTTTTTCATGTACATGAATTAAAACAATACAATGACAGATCCTTCTCCATTACAAATTGTAATGTATTATAAACTTACGGTGGTGAAGGTCGTATTTGACGCATTCAATCCCATCTCCGTCATGGCATCCTCATTGCAAGGCGTTTTGCCAGTGAGTTTTGAGCAATCGAGCTCATTTTTTAAATTTGATTTTATTTATACTTTTCAGTTCGTTTTAAAAACGTAGTATGTTAAAATTTTAAAAAATTGATTTATTGTTAATCCAATAACTCTCACAAGCCATGAAAAATTTGCCTCATCCTACTTCAATATTCCGGTTACAATTCAAAAGCGATAACGCGGTTATACCATAACGCGGTTAAGCGTAACGCGATTAAGCGATAAAGCGTTTATCTCATTGGCCAATTTATATGTGTTTAAATAACTATTGTTGAAACAAATATAGAGATAAGAAACCAACAGAATATGGTATTGTCATCCAATTATGACCTATGTTCAAAATTTCAGGTCTATAGCTTATCGAGAAGTTAGTTTAAACTCGAATGCAAAATTCCACCCGGACAGACTGACAGATATGACGGAAACCGAAATAATACAAACGTGATAAAAAGAAAGGTTCAGAACTGCCATTATTAAATAAAAAAATACAATACCCAGAAATGAAATGTGTTCAGTAAATGATGTGAGTTGTCAAACACAAGACGTCTACTGGACTGATTTTTTAATTATTTACCACAAATCAGGACTTCTGCATAAATACAGTGGAGCCACCTTGGTTAACGTTTAATGGATGTGTTAGTTGATTATTTTGTTTTTTATTGATTGAGCCTGTCGTCTGTCCTATATAGATCCTGCCTACTTTGTTTAAATATATACGTTTATATTTATTTAATTTTACTATATGACTATAAGTCAATATTAAAAGTTTCAGATAAAAACGTCTTAACGTAATTAATAATTAATTAATTATTTATATAAATATAATAATTTAATTAAAAGTGATTAATAATTTATATAAAAGTTAGTTGCCAAAATATATTAATTAATGTTGCATAAGGTTATATAATAAATTTAATGTTGTATATTTTATATTTTAGTGAATTTCAGTTTTACAATACCTGGAAATTTTATTTATACATAAACAATAAAGGCAAGTTAAAATAATGTACTCGAGATAAAAAGAAAGTGATAAACTGACCATAAACTCGGTCATCATTACAATTAAAATACAACAATCTGTCTATCTATAGAAACTTATTTTCTCACACAATACTTTCAATCGTAAAATAAAGTAGGAAATTAAAAAAATGAAGAATATAACATTAGTTTTGACTATCTTAAAACATCATGATATTTTAAATAAATATAGACATTGTAGCATTAAATACAAAAATATGTTAAATGTTGCAGCTGGATCTTTCTTGGAACGAACGACTGATTAAAAATAATTAGAATTTATCTTGTAAAAAGAAAGTTGTTTTTGTTATTATTGTAATCTGAATTATTAAAATTATTGTTGACCTTTGTCACTACAGAATAGTCACAAATTATAACCTCCAAATATGTGCAACAATGGTTTTATAATAACAATTCTTTAAAAATAATTTAATTTGAAAAAAATGTAAACTTTGCACATGTTTCAGGTTTTGTGCTTCTAATTGTAAGAAAATTTCTTTTATTGCATTCTTCAAATACTTTCTAACCATTGTCTTTGATAAGGAAAGGAATGTGTATAAACTTGTTCTGAAGATATAAAGTAAACTTACTGTGGTTATTTATTTTGCTATTAAACAGCGAGGGCAGGAAAGCAACGCTTTTTCTTTAGCATTTGTTCTTGTAACAAAGGAATCTACTTTTATGAACAACCTTAACAATTTTTTTCTTTATAACTAATTTTGTGTTTATCTTCAAAAACAATGTCTAAATTCTTAGTTAAAATTTAAAAAGTCTAGTTTTAGATACAATTTGTTACTGCTTACAACTTACTATGGTAACGTAGAAGTAAAGTCGTTTCCAAGTCTCCTGGATTTATTGACAATAATCTCCCCAAGGAGCCCTGCTATTATTAAAGACAATTTATTTATTGGAGAAAAAGTCAGTTGTGCATAAGTTTTATACCCAAACCGAAAACTAAATCAATTAACATAATACGATCGTAATTTTATAAGTAAACCTCACTATGTATTTCATAGTAATATACACCTAAAATACTTATAAGAGAGGTTTTGTTCAAGGGCATATGGAAATATTGTATATAATTATCTTCCTCCTTTAACTTATCTGTCTGAAATAAATGTTGGTTACAAACTACATAGTTTGTGTTTAATAATTTTAATTACTAGTAAATAAATCACTGTTACTATAATAAACGTATCGATAAGAGAGGTTCAGCTAGTTGATGAAAATTCCAATAGAATTCGTTGTAGTTTACTTTGATCGACTGAAGTTAGAGAAATCAAACGTTCAAACTTTAAATTTACACGTGTCTTAAATTATTTTATAAACAAGTGACTGCCATTAGTTGTGATATCCGCCTGAATTCAACTGAAGTAAGGGCAGCCTTGACAAGAGAAAATGGATAGCTGGGCTGTTTGGGAGGGGGCAGTTATTGGGGGTGCTAAACTCCCTAAATTATATAACATTATATTTAAACACAAGGTAATCGATTTATTATACTTACAATTCTTACTAATAAAATAAAATAAAAAAATTGTTAACAATACATTAATAATTGAAATAAAAGTTGTTTTACATATTTGTACAAAACACTCAGAATATTAGGCAAGTGGAGTTAATGTCAACTGCGTATTATTGCACTGCTTGAATAAGCGAAGGTGTTTCAGAGGAGTTACACACCACCTGTCAAATAATATAATCGTCCAACAATTTTTACCCTGTCATATGTATAGTACCTAACACGTTAATTTGAATAAAATTGCTTTATACATCTTTTTGTTTAACTAAGATAATTAAATGCATTAAATTGTATAATATGAAGTCTTGTTCTCATTAGTAATGGGTACTCTAACATTTTGTTGCTATTCGATTGTTTTATTTAGTAAATATCAAAATTTAGGTTAGGCGCAGTGTAAACCAATATGAAATATTTACCATATTTTATTTTATAATTTTGCATAATTTGATTGTGAAATATTAATTAAGTGACTCATTGTGAAATATAACGACACAAAGTGGGGGAAATAAACACGTTTTAATTTGAAATTTTTTGTATATTTATTCAATATCTTATCGATTTACAGAAAGAAATGTTGGAAAAATCAAACTTTTATAGAGCAAAGATTTTACAATTATAATTTTTTAACTCGGAAACTATTAGAGATAGAGCGTTCTACTTAGTCTCTTCCATTTGATTTTCAAGTGTTAAAATTTTCGTGCTTGCATGTTCATAATCTAAAAAAAAAAATCAGTCTCAAAAAATCTAGGAGTTCAAACCATTTGCCAATTTTTGTCGCATGCTAACATATTTTTAAAAGTGTCAACATTGCATTTCTCTATTGATATCCTTATAGGCAACTACAATGACACAGTACAATGGCGTACAGAGGCATTGGAGTATCATTTTGCTGGTTACCTGAGCATTGCGGAATTTACTGGAAACACGAAATCAGACGAACGGGAAAAAACTCTACAAGGCAGATCCTAGTGATGCCGCGTGTTATGGCATCTGACTAAGCTACAATTCTGTCCAATAAACTGAGGGAAATCAAGGTTACCGATACAGTACTTCTTTTGATTTCATCTACTCGTCGATAGGAAGTGGTGATCATCCGTGTTGGCATCAGTCATTCTATTATCACTCATATATTTCTGATGGAACACTTATTCCTTTTGCGTCACTTGAAATTTTTTTTTCAAAAATTATAAACTTTTCGTTAAGCCCCATTACAGCACTTAGTTGTCTACTTCAATTAAAAAAATATATATTATTGGTAATTCGTTGCAGGACCCTTTCACAGCCCTTTAATATTTGTTTTTAGTAGTTGTTAATTGTATTTAGTTCATCATTATTAACTTTTTAACAGGAACTTTTATTGTTTATTTACGATTGTTAACTAGTTTTAGTTTTGTTAATGTTGTAAAAAATCTTATTATTATTATTATTATTATTTATTTATTTTTTTAAAGTTTTATAGTATTTGGAAAAAAAAGATCATCTCTAATTCGGCTCTATAGCCTCTATAGACTATATTTAATAACTCATTATTCAAAATCTATCAAAAAGTGGTAGTTTTGTAATGTATTGATTTTTGTATTTACCATAACACATGTGCCGACATTTTAAGAGAAATGGCATCTAATAGTTTCTTATTGGGTCTTCAAAGGATGTAAATTTGATTATGTTTTTATAAAATTCTTTAGAGAAATTTTGAGAAAATAGTAGACTAATTATTATTTTTTATTTAAAAAAAGATATGGCAAAAATATGCTCACCTACAAAATGAAAGCAAAAAAAAACAAAACAAGACGACAGTATTCTAGAAAACACTTCTATTGGACAAAGGGAACTCTAAAAGGATTTATCAAAAAGTATGTATGTATAAGATAGTAAAAATTAAAATTATAAGATAAACGTGGCCACTAATTCCAGAATTTTATTTTTAATTATAAGCTAAAAATAATGAAAAACTCAATGAAGAATGTTGATTGTGAAATACGAGTCGGTCCTGTGCTATGCGTAATTCCCATGATACGTCTATTTAGCACATGCTATAACTTGGTAAACATCAGTTTGTGTATGTTTATTTGTTTGTTTGTGTGTTTATGTGTGTTAGTGTTTGTGCGCGCGCGCATGTGTGCTTTTGATAAAGAGAAAAAATTGTTCTTGTGTACATAACATTAATTATTATAATAATTAATTATTTAACACTTCATATTTCTAAAATTAAATCTTAATTTCTTTAATTAATAATGCAAAAGCCAACAATGTTAAGTGCATCCATAGTAACGTGAATTTTTATTAGAAATTACTTTATTGTTTGATAAATTAACCAAACACCAAATAAGTAAGGCATCATTTTTCTCAAGCATTCAATAGTTTAGTTCAATGCTGTATGTTTGGAATAAGGGTAAACAAAATGTAATTTCATATATTCATAGCATAACTCTAAAATATTATTAATACTGTTTTTTGCGGCATCAATAAAGGAAAAAATATAATTTTCCTTTATTTAAACCATTTATAATAATGTTATTTAATTAACGTATTTTCTATCATCCTGTATTTTACAATGGTGTCATGAAAATCACGGACTTTGAAAAATATTAACAACGTTCTCATCTTAAATATGAGTAAAATTTAGAAAATACGTTATTTAAATAACTTTATTATAAATGGTTTAAATTGTTCATTTGGAAAGTTATAATTTTTCGTTTGTTGATGCCGCAACAAACAGTATTAATAATATTTGCTATGTATATTATACTATGAATATATGAAATTATAATTTATTTATTCTTCTTCCAATCATACAGTATTGATCCGCATAATATGTGGAAAAACAAGAAATACTAAACTAAAACCCAACTTTTACAAACAATAACTTGAGACTGCTAAATAATACATTATAACAAGTAGGCTGACATCCTCATTTTTACCAGGAGACAACTGTCAGATATCATTACAACATAGCACACTTGATCTGTCTACCTTGGTATTATAATATTTGAGTTTGTATTCTGTGTACAAATAAGGATAGTCACTTGGTTCTTTAAACGTAGTCTTTGGAGGTAATGTGATTTGTAGTTGAAGTTTTTAATAATGAGTAATAATTAAAATTAACAAATATAATATTTATAGCAATGGATGGAATTTCCAAGTGTCTTTTACTTTTGAGTTTTGACTTAAATATGAAACATTTTGTGAACAAACAATGATAAAAAACAAAACAATTGATAAAAGTGATAATCTCTCTCCTGTCTAACACAGACTGTCTTTCTAACTCTCTCACACACACGCACGCACTCACGCTTGCAAACACCCAATATTTGTTGAATTACATTCATTTATATTAAATAAAGTATTTTCAGTAGTATATAATTTGTTTAATGAATCATTGAATTATAAACTAATCTACTGTGAATATTAATGAAACTACAGCTTGAAAAAACAGGAAAATCTTTGTAATAATTTTTAATTTTATTACCTTAATCATAAAGTGTCAAGTAAACGATGAAATAAGACTGACACAAAGTTACTTCCTCCATTTTGCCTAACGACGCACCTTAGATAGGAAACATCATTCGAGTCAGATGATTCATTTGGCTCTATCGGATCACTATCTCGTAATCTGGATCATTGAAAATATAACACTCGATTCTTTCGGGACATTTCGTGACCCGTTTATTTTTAATGAATCGTTCATAATCACTAACACATATCAGGAGATTACAAAACTCTATTTCCAAACTTTAGGAGGTGATTTCCTGCATCCAAACTAAGAAAATTTACCTATGAACTTAATCGCAGTGTCCTTAGTATTAACGTTCCACATTTTGGTTTACAAAATATATTTTATCTCCAGAGTAGTTAGAGGGATTGATTTAAAATTTAACATGGTGTTTTTAGGCATGAACTCTTCAAGAATACTAATCAAAAACAGTGGTTCAGTAATGAAGGTAAATGACTTTCTATTCAATGATATTAATAATCACAATAAATATATTTATACAGTCACAATGTAATATTATCTTGAAAAGTATAATATAATCAACTACAATATAAAATGTAAATCCATAATGGTTCCAACTATTATGAATCTACCATAATTCTACCATTATAAACTCTGCGAATTATAATAAAGTTTTTATATATATATATTTTTTAAAAAAAGTGCCATTTAATTGTTTAATTGAATGAAAAATTACTTTTAACGTGATTGAGAAGTTTAATAATATTTTAATATTAATTGTTGATTCAGATTTAATAATATTACACACACTTTAAAAATGAAACAACAGAATAACTTAACTTCAACCTCCATTATATGTTAATATAGTACCATTTTTTAGCAATGTTCACCTCGATATAATTTAATTTAAATTTTACAGTGATATTGTGAAAGTAATTAACTGCTTAAATTTAGCTTGTAAGAAGAGGAATGTATGTGTTTAGGGTATTCTACTCACTAATTGTTCAGAGACGATGCTACAATTGTTCTGGAAAATAAAGTTTTATGTTAGTGTGTAAGGAACAATAATAGTGAAATTAATTTCACTCCAGTTATGACAAAGACTAGTGATCTAATGTTAATACATTTTATTGTCAATAAGATGTCTATTTATCCAATTAATCTATCGGCAGTTTTCTTTTAAGTAAGCCAATCCCTTTCGCTTTTTTTTTTATTTTATTATTTTTTTTCATTGATCAACTAAGCAGGAAGAAGAGATGTGATGAATTAAACATGGCAAATTCCAAGAATTACTATGTTTAAAAGTCGTAATAATAAGTACAGTCGCTTCAAAGAAAACTACTCTCTGGATAACTTTAACCGTACGTTCTTAATGATCTACTAACACTAAAATTCACCCGAAGCTGTTAATTCATTGTCGTTCTTGAGCCAGAAACAAAAATCGTTTCATAACGTTACCTAAAGAAATCTAGACCTAAGTTCAGACAATAGTGATTCAATTAACTAGTTTTAGGTACCATGGTGGTAACCACAGCACATACTAAGCCTGCAAGGGGTCCTAAAAAGTTCAAATCATTTTTAATTTTATCAAAAACGTTTAAGCTATGCAAAAAGGACAAGATCCGATCAAAGATATCAAAATCAGACCATGTGTTTAAAATAAATATGTTTTGGAAATTCAGAAATATATTAATTTATTTATAAACTTTGCTTAACATTTCATTTGCACAATTCATTCAGAATGCCTCACAGATCTCTCTTCTCAGGGCAGATATCTCATCGCTATAGGTTCATGTTTTTTTGGTATCTAAGTCACTTTAAAAGTAATATCTTTGAGTTATGATGGATTACGGAGTAAGGAAGTGGTACCTTTAGGATCATAGCACGCAGATATATCCTTGTATTCTCTCTGAACTGGATATTTCAAACTTTATTAAATTTCTGTGTTATCTGTGTCCTTTATCAGATATAATAAAATCCTCATGTATTGTCCAACCTTTATTTAAGGTTTCATTATAATTGAAAATAAAATATTATGTGTAAATGACTTATTAAATAATAATAAAAACAAAATATATAGACTTTTAAAAGTCCGTATTACGATTGTTCATAAGTAAAATATGTTATACACGATGTACCGGAACTCTCTGGAACCGCTTTGTAGATTTAATCCTTAGATAAAAATAAGATAAAAGTTCCAATAAACAAAGGTCCAAAAAGTTTCGTTTCCCATTTATTCATCATTTTGTTTCTACATAATATCGTAAAAACTTTGGATATAGATAATATACTGTGTACAAATTTGATATGTTGCCTATAACAAAACATATACTTGGATAATATGTAATATTTTATTTATTATGATAATATATATATGAACAAATATCGTAAAATTATTTATTGTTTTTAAACAGCCACTATTTTGAAAAGGTCAAAATCAACGTTTTAATTTCCAAAACACTTCTGATAATATAATTTAATATTATTATTAATTCCGTTAATTGTAATTCAGAAATATTTTGGATATAGACCTACTGTTGATGTTGTAGACAAATACCAAGAAATTAAATTTTTGTACAGAAAACATAAAAATTGATTAATTTGTAATTACAAGTAATTTTATTATTCCTTGTAAATTGCTTGTAAAGTTACGGTTTTAGAGATATATTTTGAAACAGCCTCCATTTTGAAAATCTACAAGGGAACGCTCTGGTTTTTCGTACCTGGTAAAAAGTTACATAAAAAATTTGTAAATCAAATTTGAACTCATATCTTATCTTCCAAAGATATTAAAATTTTATGTAGAAAACAAAATGCAGATATATGGGAAACGAAACACTTTCGGACTTATGTTTATGGGAAATTGATTTACCTAAGGAACAATTCTACAAAGCGGTACCAAAGAGTTCCAGGACACCATTTATAATAAGTTTTGTAGTTATTAATATAATAATCTTGTCAAATTATACATTTTAATTGTAAAATTATATTAGATACCTAAATTACCTAGGTAATTTTCCATATTGAGCTAATAAGTTATGAAAGAATCTACCACTTATCGGCTGGCATAAAAAACGAACTTCATTAAAATGTGTAGCAACAGATTTTGAAAATTAATTTTCATATGAAATATTTTTATAGCTATTTATTTGTGTTACCGTTTTATTAAAAATCCAATTTTTCGGCTCCAATGAGCCATCGTCAAAATATTTATAAAACGATTTTCTAATACTAGACAAATCTTTTAGCGCTACTACTGTATATTTACTGCATAGTACTGAATATTCATTTGTTTTTGTGAGAAAGTTTATGTTTTGAGTCATGTTTTGTGTTTGTGTAAAATAATTGTTTTTTAAAATAAATATTCCGATGATGGTTCTTTGAAAATGAAACAGCTATAAATATAATTAAAATAGGGATCGTTAGGCAGTAAAACAAGTAAAAGTGTAATTATTATGCAGTGTATAGTCTTTCAGTTCATCCTCAAGTTTTTATGGAGGGGGGAGGCTAGAAAAAAAGTTGTTTGTAGAATTCCCGTTGATAAATTTGAATTTACTTCTACAATTATTATTTTCTGTTTTAGGCCGTTTTTTTTTTAAATCAGAGTTCAGCAAATCTCAATAAATTTATTTTAATACAATTTAAAAAAAATGACTAGCTTAAATCAAGAATTTTCTATTTGATTTCTTTATTACTGCTGTTTTCGGAAAACTCAATTTGTGTAACGAGTTTGATTCAATGATATGGAATGGACAATGCATGGTTGAGACGATCGGATAAGTGGTATAAAAGAAAAAGAAGAGTTCTTTACTTTCAAATTTAAAGTATTCAGATATCTTAGAAATTTGAGATTAATACACAAACTGTATTATATAAAAGTTATGAATTTTTCTGTGTTAAATGAGAATCCATTAAAAAAGTATTGATTCCTCTTTAAAAACGTCCACCAAGAACAAACAAAATTAGTAAGTCATTAATTTTGACCACTCTTTTGTTTCTGATATATTTATTTATCTTAATTCAAAATACAAGCATGTATGTATGTATTCAAACTAGTTTAGGATAAAATTTGAAAAGTTGAGTGTTACGTTATAATCAATTTGAAGATGGATAGGAGGAAACAAAACAACAACGGCATGCACTCCTAAATAAATAGACAGGAACAGTTTATATACATTTATTTACATACAAGCACATTTGACCTAGCACTTTTCTCTGCTCGTTGAATTGAGGCATAGTTTCTGTAACAAATAAAATATTCATATTATATTTATTTATATTGTTAATAAAAGAGGAACATAAAAAATTATTTTATGACTAGTGACCACAAGAGCTGGAAATGGATTTCTATCCATGATATCCTCAAGTAGAGGGGGGGGGGGTGTAAAATGATACTGTTCACGACAGTGCGGTTGTATTGATACGTGTGAGATTATGTCCAGGTCAAGTATAAACATTACGTTCTTAAACGTCAGAGGTAAAGTATTTGGGTTTATTGGACAATTAATATATACATTTTTAATTAGAGATTGTCCATTATTTTACAACAAACATGAAAATGTTTAACCAATCGCCAGAAAAAATCATTGTTAAAATAATTGAGACGTATTATAACTCAATTAGAAGTGTTGGCAACTATATCAAGTTATATGTCATCAAGCCATTTAACACACTATTTTAAATTCTTCACTGGGAAGTGAAAGGTATAGCAAAAATAACAACTCAGAATAAGGCGTGTGCTTAAGGCTCTGCTCCACCTCCGCCATATTGGATTCATCTCCCATAAGAATAATGCTACACTTGAGAATTTGTACTGATCTCAATTTTCATCTCAGAATTATCGTTAAAAGATCGTCATAAAGATCACGTAACACGGATGTTTCCTTTTTTAAAAATTAGGATATAATCATAAGTGGTTGAACAAATGGAGTGGACATTTGTAAATCTATTTTCTATTTTGCTATTTTTTGTGAGTCAGTGAATGATATTTTCAAAAAATTTAAAAAAAGAAAGTTAGTTCGTTGTATTCTTACTAACCACAAGAAGCTAACGGTGGTTTCGTATCTAACGTTTTATTTTTTGTACGTCCATACTCGCTGGGCCACAGCTGAACTTTATAAACGGTAATGAAGGTACGTTTTTGCCACTCATTTACACCCAGCCATAATAGATACATCCTCAGAATAAATGTATTTAATGAGCGGTCTAGGAATTATTTTAATTTATTCCTATTATCAATGAACTATAATATTATTTCGTACGATTTTTTAGACTGGTTTGGGTAATTATTTTTAATTTAGTAAAATTTGATCGTACTCAGTTGAGTTGATTTTGAGAAACTACGTATTATATAACAACTTCATGCCCGATTTTTGTTTTTTACCTATAATTCACGAACCTTTATTTTTAGAGAGATGGTGACCAATAAGTTGTGTTTGGATTCTTGAGGGATGAAAAATATTTGTTTAAAATCGTTATGAGACAATTTTGAGAAATTTCGTGTTTTTTAAAAATTTCCTAACCCTAAACTTAGGGGTGTTGAAAAGTCTAAGAAAAACTTCCCGAGTAATGGTTAAATTTGGCCACATACCAAATTTGATTAAATATGCTGTAGAGATATTAAATGTTGCGCTTGACTAATGAGAAAAATTATAAGGGATAACAAACAACCAGAACACAATTCTCACAAATAATACTCCCAAGTATCAGACGCGTTTCGACTAGGTCGACATGAAGAGGACGACCTTGTCGTTGTAACGCGTCTGATACTTGGGAGTATTATTTGAGAGAATTGCGTTCTGGTTGTTTGTTATCCTGTATACTGTAGAGACATCATTCCAAAATATAGGGAATCTTAAAACGGATAAATGTGCAAATCACTGGACATCGTTTTATTTTTACACTTTACACAACTCTCTATACTACGTATTTGTGAGAAAGTAAAAACAGAGTGAGGTAAAGAATAGAAAACTTATTATAATTTAAAAATTATAGTTACTCTAATATTTATTTGAAAATTAAAATTAGATTAAATACATTATCGTTAATAGTACATCTAAACCTATTGCCAAATTTAATATAGATGTCAATTGTTGTTGTCAACATTTTTACCATTCTTTTCAATGACAGCCACTAGCGAAACCAAAGGAATTCTTGTCACTAGACTTGTCAAACAATCAAATAAAACAATATAATATATTATATAACCAACCTTAGGCCTATTCAGAAAAGAAGGACTCAACAATTGATCTTTTCCCAATCTTCTGCAGATATTCTCTGTTCTTGTCAATTTGTGATTGTTTACGATTTCTATCAATATCCAAAAGTAACTTTTGTCGCAACACATCCAATGGATTCACTATTGACAGAGAAGGTCTGTTTAAGCCAGAACGTTTACTTTTCACGAATTCTGTCTGAAAAGAAAATATATTTCAAACAGTCAATTAAGTACATAAATATTATTTTAATTACTTATAGGTCTACAAAGTATGTAATTACAGCAATGTTCTATAAATATATGTACTCAGAATTTATTATATATACAAAAGTATAGTGTAATTTTTTTGTAAGCGTAGAGCGTCCCAATAAAGAATAACATAAAAATTTCATTGTAAAACTTTTCTTTTAATATGTCATGAACCACAAATTCCATTAAATGTGTAAAATTATATAGTTACATGTATGATAAGTTACGTGTAAAGATTCTGAAAATTATTATAAAAAACATACGATTTTTTAGTTTTTTAGTACCATATTCCAATATTGGAGATCTGATATAAAATGATAAAGGTACTAAGCACACTTATTGGTTCATGGTAAAAAGGGCCTAATAATACCTAAATTGTTACAAAAATTTCATGTTTAAAAAAATTCAGTAAACCAATTTTCATATAATTTATGGTGAAATATTACGATACAATAAAAGTGCCACTTCATAAATATCATTATTTATGTCTACTGAAAATGATTATCATAAGAATCTTGTTAAGAATTACCATCTTTTGCAAATGGTATCAGTTTCAAATCAACTTATTGTTTTAAACAGCTAAGTAACCTATTACCTTAACTTTATTTGAGGCTTCTTTTTAAAATTATTTGTGAAGAGTCGACAATTTTATAATAATCTGACAAGTCTACTTCTGAAAATGCTGGACGTACAAGTTGGAAAACTTGAAGATTTATCAGCAGAGATTGTATATGAAGAAGTAATTTGGATCTTTTCATTCATACAAAGGAGAGTTGATGCATATTTTTTTTCTTAATTAGATACTAATGACAGAGTATCAAGGTTATTTGAGATGTTTGAATTATAAAATACTAAATTAATAATAATATGAATTATTGACACAAATTTGTAATAACAGTTTAATTTATGCATATTGTTAACAGAGTTTAAAAAAAAAGAAAAGAAAAAAAAATCATAGAACCAATAAAACAATTATTTAATTCCACGAAAGATTTTTATTCAGTGACATATTCAAGCTACGAAAAAAAGTTTAAATAATCAAAATTAAAAGAGAAAGGAAAGGAAGAGATAATAAAGCTCTTTTGTGAAATTAAATAATTGTTTCAATATTTCCATTAATATGGAAAACCATCACTGTGACTATTGTCACATTAAATTATATTAAGGAAGCAACATTGCTTGTTTTACAGTCTTATACAAAAGTTAAAAGTGAAACTAGGTCCAAAAAATCCACATCTTTGGTTCAGTGATGTCTTAAGTTTAATAATACCTACGTATTGAGTTCAAAATTGAAGTCTTACACCATGTCTGTTACGAAAGATAAAGAAGCAGCTGTTAAAGCTTAGATAAAGGAAGAAAGGATAAAAAGTTTAGGATCAGTCAATAACATGTATAGCGTAAAATTAGTTAATAATATTATAAAAAAATAAAAAATACGTAATTTTCTATATATATAATTCTAATTACAATAAAAAGAAAAAGAATACATCAAATATTATAGATATAATTTCATTTTTAACATTATATATAGAGTTGGGAATTTGATATCTAATAGATATAATTATAAACCTGCCTTTAATTGCTCTAAAAATATAGCAAAACTACTTGTTAACAATAAATATAAGATAGATAGTTTAGAAAAAAGTAGTGTATGTAAGATTTTTGGTTGTGAATGGGATTGTGAATACCTAGGTAAATCTGGTAGATCAGTTTAAGATAGAATTAAAGAACATGTACTCAGTTGGAAGTATGGGAAATTTTATTCAAATTTTGAAAATCATTTATTAGACAAAGGACATAAATTTGATCCAAAGTCAAATGTTAAAATTCTCCACATGAAACAAAAAAGTAGAAAATTCAATAACTTGGAATGTTTGGAAATCAATAGAACTATTTTGAAAAATCATACTTAGAACCTAAATGAACATCTCATCACTCCTAATGAAGCCTATTGTGTAATATTTTTCTAAAATACACCCCCTCTCCATCCCATAGGTCAGATTATTGTCTTTTCTGTCATAAAGACTATCAATTCTCAACCCTTCCTACTCTATCCTTTCCTTTATCTTCCAATTTTGGGTATTTAGACTTGTTTTATTTTCCATTTAGTAAATGCCTAACGGCGAAACATAAATTGCTCCGTAAAGCACAGTGGTGGAATTAAATATTTGCTTCATTATTACCATTAAGATGGAATTCCATCAGTGTGACTGTTGTAACATTAAATTATAAAGTTAAAATTAATGTTCACTGTTTTCCTTTAAAGATTTCGATGTGTTTTCAGCAATAATTTAATTAAATCAAATAATTGACGTAGAAATTTGAACCAGAACTCGCATGAATAATGATAATACAAAGGATCTTGAACGAAAATTGAGATTTAATCAACTGTGAAATTATAGTGGTTTGTTATGGAATGGCAAAGTTTGTTATGATTAATTAAAATGAACGGAATCCTTGAAATCTGTCTATCGACAATGTAAAGACGATAATTGGATCCTATTGGATTTTAGTGGGACAGGGCAATTGGAGAATTAATTTGTGTTCGGGTGTCAGTCCTTAATAGACGGTAGTGTCCTGGTATTTTTAGAGCCTCTGTGGTCATTTTTCGTATGGGAAGTTAAGCTACAATAGCCGTCACTAAGTTTTTTGATTTAGGTAGATTTTCTTGTAGAAACATACCGCAAGATAAGTAATAATATAACGTAAAGACTGTTGTATTTATTCAGAGGAAAAATGAAGTGTGCTCGAGTAAATCTGTCGCTTAAAGATGGTAGATTAGAGTGTGGATGTTTAGGTTTGGTCAAACGAAATCGTGTGTTCATTTTTAGTCCACCAAATAGTTGGGCCAATAATTAACACAACATACTGATTCAAAATAATAACTAACCAAAAAATTTTATATAGGAGGAAACCGAATATTTTATATTACAAAAACAAAATTTAAATATAAGTGTAACTATAATAATATTTGGATCTAGACAAACCGTTACAAAACTATATTTAGAATTTCAAGAACTAAAATAAATTCTTATAAACCCTTTATATCAAGAAATAAGTGTTCATTCTAATAAGTTTTTAATCGTTCTAGGAAATTGATTGTTTTTTCGAAACAGATTACATGCTACTATAATTATATATTAAATTTTATAGTGACAGAACGCCAACAGAAAGTTAATCAATTGTCTAAGTAAATTTCTAATCATACTATATTAGGATGTACACACAATTTAAATATATTTCGTTAAATTTATATTTGAATGGTGATAACACTTGAAATTTTTTACACAGGTTAGAGATTTTACTAAAGCAATTAATAATTACTATAATGATTACTAATATCACTGTTGTGTCTAGTATGATTCTGAGTAATTGTGAAATTATAATACATAGTTTTAAAATGTAAATAAAATAGATCAATAACTTTCAAGTTCTAAGCGTACCTGTCCTCCCATCGTCATGAGATATTTCTTGGTTGTTGGTGTATCATCTTTGTTTTGCAAGTCTCTTTCTGAGCGAAAAAAGTGCGTAATGTCTATAACGGGTACTCTTTGGTCATAGTCTGCACTCATTTTTGGAGACTCTTGAGTCAAGTACATAGAAATCACTCCAGATAGTGCTGTTGTTAGGAAGAATAACATTAACATATTGTGTTGCCTGAAACAAAAAAATGGATTAATATTGAGAATAATTGTGATAGAGTAATATATAGTTTAATTATATTTTTAAAAAATTAAACATTATTTTTAAATGATTTCAAATTTTAATCTCTACAAATATATTAAAAGTGATTCGAAATTGTAAGGTAATTTTGTGGGAGCTGATTTTAGAGTTAAAAATATGTAAAGCGTTTATATAAACGTAATTTCTGAAACACATTTTTCTGTCTATACGCCATCTTGTATTTTTACACACACAAAAAAAATGATATCTTTGAAAGTAAATAAGATATATAATGAAGATATTGTGCATGCAATTATATATGTAACCATTTTACAATTAAACCAGAAAACTGAGATTTTATTTTGTACATTTTCAAATGGCTAACGTTGAACTTCTTTAATGTCGAATATCACGAATATCATTAACATTCCAAAGTATTTACATCAGATAAAATATTTTAACTTAGATCATAGGATAACCAAGTTATTAAAAAAAGATTAGTCTAAACGAAAATATGATATTTGTTAATAAATAATCAATACTCAAAAATGTACCTAAATTAAAAATCTTTCCATCATTTAAACCATCAGCTGATATTTTGAAACTGTCAAAGGAAAAATTCTTCATTTGATATCTTATCTACTTCCAAAGATATGAATTATTTTGAAAAGTGCCAAATAGCCGATTAAAGATTTGTTCCCAGATCTGTGTTAGATAAACTTTTTTTATTATTTTAATTCGAACATCACCTCCTATTTTTTTTCAATATAATTTTGAATCAATCAGTACATATATAACTTTTTACATTTTTGTTTATCTAACGAATCCTTTCATTTCTAAATAATAAATATGACATATTGAGAGTTTTCCTTATGCATAAAATACTAATTGAAAAATTAACTAATTATAATGTAAGTAATTAATTACCACAGGTAAATCTTATCTACAGGGTGTCTAATATTCTTGAAGATAAATGAAACGCGATATCACTTTTAACAACTATTATATGATTAAGAAAACTAAAATTAAACATTGGACTCAATGAACTTGGAGAAGGGTTCAGACTTTAATTCTATTTGTATAATTAATTGTGTGTAATTACGAACTTATATTAAAAATATCTATGTACTGTTTTAATTGGGTGAGCTTACCAATAATAACCACGGAATCAAATTTTAAATTTTGTAAGTTTATCTTGTTTTTTTATTCAAACTCTTTATTGGATGCTTATTAAGTCTTTTTAACAAAGAAATCGTGTTTTGTTATGGTTTGTAACAGTGGAGAATGTCTAAATGATACAGGTTTTAATGGGAAGAGAGTAATAATATAATTGTTTTCAATGTAAAAGTTAGGTGAGTTACACCCCAAAGTGATGGTTTCATTATAATAGAAAACAAGTTTGTGGTTATAAATTGAATATATCGTACTTATATAAAATGGTGGTTAATCGAATTTAATTATCCCTGACACCCTATTCCATTATGGTTAAATTTTTTGTTGTTGTTAATCTTAATCTGCCGAAAATTGTTAACAATTAATTATTTGTATTACAATGGTGTTAATTTTCTTAATCAATTAAAATAATTAACTATAATATTTATATAGAATTTTGTTTCATACTTTTAACATTTCGGGAGTAGAAACTGTTTTTTAATCATTTTTCTTCCAAGTAATAATAATTTACCTTTTGTGCCTTATTTTGTTTGTATTTTATTTCTTATTTGTGTACGTTTAAGATTGGCGGGTCTTAGGTTCGACTGTTAAATAAAGAAGTTTATATATTTACCTCGGGATAGTTATGCAGGAATAATTACGTTTTTGAATTTTTGATTCAATAATTAGGAAAATTTGGTAAAGTTGAGCGATTGATTAATTAAACAGATTGTTAAACATTTAAAAACACGCAAATAAAATTGACACTTATCATATGTATTTAGTTTCTTTTGACCAATGAAAGTATTCTAAACTACATTTTCCTACATAAGTTCAAATTTATGTATTTGTTCCAGAACGTTTCCTTCTTGTATTTTAGAAAAAAGAACAAATTTACAAGTTAAAGTGACAATTGTTATGAATTATATTCCATTCAATATTTGAAGAAACTAATTTAAGTTTTATGATTTTTTTTTCAAGTTTAAAAGTTATAAATTAATGTTGCATCGGTAACGCAAAATACCAAACCTACTATTGAATCTTCTACACTTAATTTATTTACAAAAATACTAAAACTAATACTAAAGCTTGTGATTGTTTTGTTTTTAATAATTCTCTTAACTATATAATCTACCCTTCTTAGTGTGATATAATACAACAGACTATCCTAACTACTCTTTAATATTCTATTTTATTACACACACTATACAATTCCTTCAACGAAAAAAGGCTTGCACTCAAACGACAGAAACTGGAAAGAAGGCATTGAAAACATTTTTTATATATAGTTGCATCCTTTTTGTAATTTAACCTAAATGAAAGGGTGCTGCTTAATTTGCCAACAAGAAGGCGTGGTCTGTCTGTCTCTAGCTAACGAGTTGGCATTTCCTTCGCCTGGCTATAATTAAGGCTAACTAAGGTAAATTATGTATCCCTCCAAATGTTAAAACATTATTATTTTGTAATTTCTTTCTAAGTTAACTATATCGTTGTTCCACAACATATAAGATTATAAATATGTTTTAGATTATTCTTAATATTTAGATTCATAGTAGTGTGGAGAATATTGCTTAAGCTTTCTCATATGACCGCGAAGTAATATGACCGCGCAAGGCTACAAGCACATTAACATTTTAAGGTAAACCCGTACTTTTTTAGAACATTATATTTTTATAGTTTATTTAAATTTTTTCAATAATTTGTGTATATACAAACTTATTTATCTTATATTATTATGGTATTGTAATTTTTATACATCCAAATTATGACAAATTTTCGTATCAACTACTTAAATAATCCATTATAATTGCATAAGTTTAAAATCAAATTTATGGGTACTCTATTATTTTTTCTTGAATTTCGGTTGTTAAAATTAATGGACATATATATCTTTTTAAATTTTTAAATTTTTTTATAAACAAATTAATTTAATTTATTTTATATTTAAACGAGACAAAATTTGATTTACATAATTTGAAGCCTGAAAGAATAATAACGCTTACCACTCACCCATTAAATAGCATCATATATTTTTTAAAATATATTATAAGGAAATCAGAAATTGGAAATAAGTAATTATTACACCTTATAATATACACCTATATAGATATCACAATTTCACATATTTATCATAATATAATTTGCAGCGAGTTCATTTTATTTATTTTTAAAAGTTTTTAGGAATTTTAAAATTTAACACTTTATTCAAATATCTAAAAGAGAACAAGTATAATAAACAGAAGTAATATAATATAGATAATATGATTATCCTAGATCTAATTTAGTCCTTCAGTAATCATAGGGTGATAAAAATAGGATATCCTGCAAGAAAAAGTTTAGTCATTTTTAAATATATAGGTGTCAGCAATCAAGTGAATGTTGCCTACTTACTACTTTACAGCATAAGTGTTACAAAAAAGAAGAAAATCAGACAACACGGTCTGACAACAGACATAATAACAATAAATAAACAAATTATCAATGTAATAAATAAAACTGTTTTGTGATTCGCGTTAAATGTTATTTCATCGGTAGGCTACACCATTTCTAAAGCCACCATTGTATTTAGTTACTGAACTGTTTCATCAAAGTAATAAATAAACGAAAAACAATATTCGACATTTTAACATAATCACATACTCTTGTTCGTTCTTGTAAGTTATAAATGATATTAGAATTCAATTATATTAATCACAACGTTGACACGACTAACGTTAATCAGACTAATACTTTGAGATCACGTTTGTAAAATAATTTTAGATATGTTTCTTTTTTTTAAAAGCTTAAAAGGTCGAGACGTGATAAACATATGTAGTGAATTTGCTGCTTAATAAGTGCTTAAAAATAAGAAAAGTTTCTCTATAAAACGAATTAGGATACTAACAAATTATGGGAAATGATTTTGCGTATTGACTTTGAGGAAGTACTTTGCCTTTAAAGATGAACTTTGAACACACAAAGTTGACGGGTGTGAGTGGTAATCTGAAAGAGATTAGTTTAGAAGGAGTGAAAGTAAATAATAATAATAATAATAATAATAATAATAAAGAAATGACGTTAAAATCTAGAAACTTATCAGTAATATTTTGGTAGTATGGTTACTTAAAAAAGTGTTGCAGAGAAAGGGACAGCTACAAAGAATATAGAAAGGAAATAAGTTTTCCCACAACTTTGACCTATATTGAGATGTAAAAGACGAGCCAAGCTTAGCATTACTAGAAGTTGGTGATATTGTAAAAATGTCAAAAAATACCAAAGTAAAAGAATTGTTCTAAACATAACATTATCCTGAAGAAATACTAACAACTTTAAAAAATGTGTAACCAAATAGTCAGGAACATTAACAAAGTCAAATAGCAGAAACATTAAAGAGGAGAAAGTATCACAGAAAGGGACATATCTTTAGAAAAGGCAATAAGTGATATAAATATACAGAATCTGACGTGTTGTCAGCAAAGACGTTGACACTTGATAGACCCAAACCATATGAAGGAGAACTGTGGAAAAGAAAACTGAGGATGACGGGAAGACTATTTTAATATTGATCGTTTCAAAAATCAAGTGAACAGTGTCGTTAGTATATAGGAAAATTCTCAAACAATATAGGTATCGGATATAGATATATATTGGATAACAATATAGATAGAAAATAAGAATTAAGTAAACAGTTTAACAGATACAACTATTTTGCTGAATCACAACACAAATTCTATGGTTAACATATCATCACCGTAACCTAAAATTCAATAATTGAACCGTTCATGGAAGTAATAATTAATCGAAAAAAAATCGATACAAAAACACCATATAATAAAGTATCTTTCAAATACTTTAGTAAAGTTAGGGTCGGAGAATAACAACTGTTGTTCAAGAGAGATTTTATAGGAAAGATTAAAGAAAAGAGATATTTAATCCAAGAACAGATGGAGAAAAATGTAGATTCAGCGACATTCTAAAATAATCACCATTCCAGATTATTCATGTAAAATATAAGTAATCCATATTTGAGTTAAATTCATCCAAACTTTTAAAAACTGAAATATTTTTATATGAAGCTTGTAAAATAATTGTAGTTACTTTTCTGTATTTTTTAAACTTTATTTAATTCATAGTTTATTTATGTTTTTCAGTTTAACAAATTTCGTTGCACTGAATCCCTTGTTTTTTTAGAGTTTTAAATTATTGTAATAAATTGATTTCTTAAAACATAAAATCAATGCAACTAAAAAAATATAATCTAAGGAAAAATACGAAATTAATAATAAATAAATTATTGAATAGTAATACGACTTCAAGTTGCAAATAGGTTTGATTTTTCTTTAAAATTACAACTAAATATACGGTCAAAAAACATTCAGTACACGAGTTCATGAAAACCAAAAATTATAACCAAAAAAGACGTAAAACTATTGATTACAATTTTAAAAAATGTAATTTTTTATTGTGTAAACGAAATTCAAGATCCGATTCTTTATTTAATAATGTTTATTTACTAATATTTTCTGTTTGTTTGACCGAGCGAATCTATGCTCTGGATCTAAGTTTTGCTTTTTTTTCGTTATATTGTGAGTTTGATAACTAGTCCAAAGGCGTCCAGCAATCGATATGCAATAGTTATAGTCTTTGAAATTAGGCTTAAGATTACATGTACATAAATATGTTTTTAAAAGGGAGTGTTTTTGAATTACCTCCGCGGTGCCAAAATACTTCGACTAGGAATGCAACGCTAACCTATATTCAATGTAATGATTATAATTGTGTAAGCAAGGGATAGTGATCATGTCTATATGTTAAACTACAAATTTTATTTCATGTATTTTCTAAAACCTAGTAGTAGGTAAATTTTACCAGTTAAAAAAAAACTCTTCGCTTAATACCGTTTCAAAATTTGTATTTATACAGAGTGATTCGAAACTACGTGTCAATCTCTAAGTACATTATTCTGTAGGTCAATATAATATACAAAGTTCACACAAATATATGTCCAAAACGCATCATTTTCGAGTTACGCCTAGCGAAAGATTTTCCTCGGATTTCTGATCCACCGGTAATATGCGTCAATATCGAAATTCAAGGAGCATATTAAATTACGACGGAAATATTAGGGTCCTATAATTTTTTTTAAATGAAATATTGTAAAAAATGCCCTAGATACGTATCTTTTGTTGGTTTTGAGATATGTACGAAAACCCTAAAAAAAGTAATAAAAAACAACAATTGGAAAAAAAATTCTGAGTTATGTGATAAAACCTATAACAAACAAATAAAATGCAAAAGGAACTATTTTAACTAGCCTTATTTGATTCATAAGGTCTAAAATAGAAATCATATTAAAATAAAAACAGTCGGGATTCATAAATGTTTTAGTCTATTTTTGGTTGTTGTAGACAATTACCAAGAAATTATATATATATATATATATATATATATATATATATATATATATATATATATATATATATATATTAAGGCTAGTTAAAATAAGTCCTTTTGCATCGTATTTGTTTGTTATAGGTTTTATCACATAACTCAGAATTATTTTTACGGTAACTTATACTACGGCTTTATTTATATTACGGTAACTCGGTTAATATTTGAGATACAGAAAAAAATTGAGAAAGGGATATTATTTTTACTTAAAAAAGAAAATCGTTGCTTTTGAAGATATCTAACATTACCCTTTTAAACGTGTCATATAAACAAATGTAGAAAATAAAGTCTTGGTTTTCTTTATTTAAGAACACAAAATGCCTAACTACAGGGAAAGGAAGCCATTCCAGAGCTGTGTTTATATGCATTTTTTATCTTATTTTTAGCTATAAAATTATTTCCCGAGAGATTCCGTGTGGTCACTAATCACACTGTATAAATTGAAACCTTTTCTAATTTAATTGGTTACAAAAATATATGATACATTTTTATTTACTTAAACTATTATATTTTAAATTTTCTGTGATTTCATATAAAACTAGAAATAATATTAATTTTAATAACTAGTATAGAGTCATCAAGGGAATAGAGTAAAATGTAGTAGCTTGATCATATAAAAAAACGCACAAAATTTGAATTATCGAAATAAAATCCTTCATATGACTGTCCATGTTAAATATACTAAATTTGATCACGATCGGTTCAAACATTAGGGCTGTAAAGAGAGCACTGCACAAACTACAGAAAGTGTTTTGTTTTCTCTTTCAGTGTTTTAAAACAAACAATGTAATTATTGACACAACAAATAGAGTGATAGCACTGACGTTTAAGTTAGTAAGTAGGCTGTACAAGAACTACTTTAATTGCATTTACTAAAACGTCCACAGAGCGAGGTATAATGTTCACTATTTAATTCCGGAAATGATTTTTCTCTTATAAACCATTTTAATTGTTGGTTATTATTAATATCATTTACATTGCACTAAAATCTGAACAATAACATTGCACAAACTTTCTCACTCACACATCGCAATTTAAAAACAAACTACCCCCCCCCTCAAAGCTCACTTTAGTGAATGAGTGTTTTGACGATCCCTTGAGTACCTTATTCATGTATCTTGAGGGTTAGCTCCCTCTCTTTCACATTTCCTACCCAGTCTCTCTTGACCAACTCTTGTTATTATACGACCCTGGCGCTATTAGAGTATTCAAGAGTAATAATCGTATTCTATTAAAATCTTATTTAAAAAATTATTGTTATACCTTAAATGTTTGAACCATAATTAATTTTTATTTGATATTTTCATACGGGTTTGTGTTATTATTGTTCATATTTCACTTACATTTTATTAGATCGGTTCAACAGATTTTGATAAATAACGCATTCTATAAGACCTTAATTTTTGTTTTTACAAATAACTCACGAACATTTTTTGAGATATGGGAACTTGATAAGTTTTATTTGGGTTCTTTAAAGCTACACTTTTTAAAAAATAAAAATTGGTATCACTGATTTTCAGACAATCAAATTACGAATTGTTGCTAACCTTCAATTTTGAGATGTGATCATAATATGTCTACAAAGAAAATTTATGATAAGAAGGAGATCAAAACCACTTTTTTGTAATAAAGAAAGTTCAAAACGAATATATCTGTAAAAACTCTACATCGATTTTTGGCCTATTACATATACAACACATATGTGATAAAGTAACAAATAAATTAATTTTAATACACGATATTCACTATTTTTTAGAAATGCATCTTCGATTTATCAAACAATAATTCAGTATTGAAGACGAGTAAATAAAATCGATCACACTTTTTAAATGATACTATAAAAAACTTGCAACTCATTTGATAAAAATCTTGTTTGGTGCAAAGTATTACAACTAAATAAATGTCCTCAAATTCTAACATTATATAAAAAAAGTTTAAATTAATTTTCTCTTACCTTTTTGCGCGTAAGTATTTAAATGTAAGCCAAGTAAATAAACGTCACATATTAATTTCAAAGTATTTAAAACACAATAACGAGCCTTCAGATTTGAAGTCCATAATCCTACACTCCGTTTGAAATCTAACCTACTATTGACAGTGGAAATGTCCGTTTAAATTGAAGCATTATTCCCAACAATAGCTTCTTCATCCCACTCCCGCGTGATTTCTTGTCCAGCTATACTCACGGAAATATAGAGAGGCAAGCTTAACTGGTATTTTCGTGTGAGTAGGGATCCATCATGTAGGGATTCATTGATATCAATTCATACACTTTATTTGATTCCCACAAAGTAACTACTAACTTTTTTACTTTCTACTCTGTGGAGGTTAAACAAAATGTATGTGCTAACATCAGCACATTGATTATGTTTTACGAATTGATTCTGTGCTTGCACTTTGTTAGAATTTGAGTCTGCCTAATTTGTAAACTTAATATTTCTTATTTCCTCACTATATTCAGTACTTGGGTACCAATATAAAATGATTCTACCTGGATCTACACTTTTTTCCACGTGGTCTTGGGTTAAATCCATGTTTATGTTTCCTATTACGTCTCTCTTGAACAACTATGGTTTTTTTCCAACCGTGACACTATTAGAGTATTCGAGAGTTAGGGGTTTTTATGTCATGTTTTTTCTTCCTTTTTTAGTATAAAAATGATGACCGAGAGGTGTTTTCGCTTGAAAAAAAAGGAAAATAGAATATTCGAGGGTTTTGGAGTCTTCATTTTATATTCTTTTCTTTATTTTTTGTAAGGAAACGATGACCTAAAGGTTTTTTCCTTTGAATAACATGAAATAAAATTATGCTGTCCAGGGTTGTAGTTTATGTTCTTTTCTTTCTTTTTTGTAAGGAAACGTTGAGCTAAATGTTTTTTACCTTTAAATAACATGAAATAAATTAACGTTTTCGAGGTTTGTAGGTTTGATGTCCTTTTCTTTCTTTTTTAGTAAACGATTATGAGTGTGACGTTTCCTACAACAAGGAAACTAAATAAAATACTAAAGGGTTAGGGTTATTTATTTTGTTATATTCCTTTTATATGAGGCTATGATGATCGAGAGGTTTTTCATCATTTTAAACAACAAGATTAAAAAATATGATGTTCAAAGAGCTAGGAGTCTTTATTTCATATAATTTTTTTCTTGTGTGTGTGTGTGCTTTATTTTCAAAATTTCAAAACTATCATGTATCGTGTAGTAAGTTAATGTAAACAATAGTGATTATTTATTTTTACAGTTATTAAAACTAATAAATTATGTGATTCAGTTTAAATTAAAGTTAGATAAACAAATTCACCGATGACATTGCTTAATCCAACGTTGATTTAGAAGACAATTTTTATTGAATAAAGTCTTTGATTGATTAAAAAAAATCATTTTGATAGATTGGAATAATTGTCTATACATGTGTGTAATATAGGTCGAATCAACTACAACTATTGTTTTTTCAAACCAATTGAAAACAAATATTATTATTTGTTCTTTCTTTGTAATCTTCTATTCCATTTAATCATTTTCTAAATTGATAACTTGTAAGTAATATATAAATAATTTTTTTAAAATATATTTTCTTTATCTCGAAACAAAATATAAAGGCCATGTTGTTAATACAGTTTGTAACACAGCAAATCTTTAAATAAATGCTTAAAATTCAAATTTGGTATAGGTTTGTTATAGCCAGTAACTATTACTTTTACATTTTATAATTTTACGACCACCATTTTGAAACTAACTTAAATATTTTAAATAGAAAGGGAATCATGTGAGAGATTGTGCTTTCATTGTAAAACTAATACTATAACCGGTTTGCTTAATATGACTTAAGATACTCCTAAGATGCTCTTAAGATATTGTTCATTTGAATACACTTCAGCCGTTAGAAAGCAAAGTTTAAAGTAAAGTTAAAAGAATTTCTTTTTTAGTTTTAGCGAATAAATATATAAATATTACAGGGAAAACACAGAAGTATTTCTACTGATAAGGAAGCCAAGGGTTATGAATTAAATTCATCATTAAGATCACTGGATCATTAATTTCTATAAAAAGATTGACAATAAATACCTGATTTTTTCCGCCACATCACGCAATGGTGTAAATATACATCATCTCTGTGACAAATTATTATTAAGAGGAAAAATTATCACTCTACTGAAGTTTGATAAATGTTTAAACAAATTAAAACATCAGAACACACAACATTAATAAGTATACAGAAAAACAATAAAACTTTGTAAGTTTTGTTAAACATTGAATCACGTGGTACTGTGTTAAGTGTTTTGTTCAAAACCGTCCGTGGACGATATCTCAGAAACGTAAAGAAATATGCAAAAAAATCTTAAGAATTTGTTTTACAATAATAAATAGCAACGATAAACAAAATAATTCCTTTTATATTACCAATTTTAAAGTTCGTTTCTTGATGGTTGTCAAAAATTCAAAAGTGCAAAAAGTGAAATATCGTCTAACATAAATATTCCAAATTTTAAGTTTTGATTTTAATAAGAAAAAATATTGGACACGTTCCAGGATTAATTTGCAACTTGAACATTAAACAACAAGTGGAAAAAATCCAACTCTGATCATTAGGATTACTTTTTAGTGACTTTCTCATTAAGTCACTGTTTCTGATGCCCAGCAAGATACAGTAGCAGGTGATGATACCAGATAGGTATTTCGCTTTTAAAAAGAAGAAAAGGTGCAGTGTCCTTGTGAGTATAGCACCAACAAGTTATATCTGAGATCCAGATTCAAACCCCAATGAGAAATTTTCTTCACATATTATTTTATTTTTTGGAAAGTAATTATATATAGTACTGTATTATACATACTATATAATATAGTATTATATATAATATATAATATACTATATATATTATAAATCATTGTAAATATATAACAAACGGACAGAAATGATTATTGCTTCACTAAGCTTCGTGGTGTCACCTGTATGTTGATTAGAGAGTTTTTTTTCAAAAATGACGCAATAATCACGTAATGGTAAAACAACGTATTCCTAATTGGTATAAAACAGGATGGCATAAAAATAAAGAAGCACTTATATGTAAAGAGCTATTTTGAATCGTGATCAGATTGAAATCTGTAAATTTGTTATATAACTAAATTAAATTTGAATTTTAAATAATGATTTTTTCTTGAGAAGTGTCGAAAAGCAGACTTTTTTTAGTAAAAATTTTGTCAAAAAAATACATAAAGTAACAAATAGTAAAAATATTTACTTCAATGCAAGATAAAACTAATTACACTCCTCATATTTCATATTAAACAAATAATAAACATTTTTACATTAAATAAGAATAATTAATATTAACTTTATATCTGTTTTAATTTATGCATATAAATATTTAACGTGTTCACATATATGTGAAAGAAGAAAGGAATAAATATCTTCAAGCCCTAGACCGAACAGCCAATAATATTCAATAGATACAAAAGAACCTTTATTGGACATCTACGGTTTTAAAAGTATAATAATTATTCAAAATTTATAAATTAGGATTTATCACTTTTAGTCAACGTTATAAAAAGATTATGTTATAGAAATATTCAAAATGACGTATTGTACAAACAGAAAATGTTCATAAGAGTTTCCAAAAATTGTTTAATCCAAACCTATGGAGGTTTTCGAACCATAAATTCTTTCTAATCTTGGAACCTATTGAACTATGAATTTGATAAGTATATTTAGTTATAATCATTTTCCAGAGTATGTGTTCTGGTTCCATTTTAAATGTTAAGACTTTTTTTTTTAAACTACTGTAATTGAATCATTTCGCCATATATTATAATATATACTTGAAATTTGTAAAATGTATATAATATTATTGAATTATATTTATTTCAATTACCATCAACACAATTCATAATTAACATTGTTAAAGAAAATTAAAAACTTTGATTTATGAACCCACGCATACTACGATATCTCTAGAGAGAAGCGAGGACGAAAATGTGTTGGGGATGTGCGATAGTGAAAATGAGCTGTGAGAATAAAGCCTTGAATGCTTAATTTCTATTGTATAATCATTACAATATTAAAAATAATTTGATGTGATATTTGATTCAAGAACTGGTTTATTATTGGTTATTTAGAACATTTCATAGTAGTTATATTTTATATATTTGTTATTAAAATTTGGAAATTTTTCTGTAATTCACAATAGAACAGTGAAACATTATTAACAGAACTCAGTGTTAATTAATTGATTATATGATTTAGAACATATAAACGTTTGTATAGTGTAAGACGTTTGTCCACTGCAAAACGTATTTAGGCTTACAAAGAACAATCATGTAAGATCCTTCCAGATCATTATAGTCAAGGCATGAAATATTACAGGACACGAAATCTTGTTACCGGAAATTTCAATTTCAAACTATAGTAGAAAATTAGCAATATTATAACAGTCAAGCATTTGGTGGGTCCAATAAAAATACTCTTAATTCACTTGACTATTATAACCAAAAACACCCCTCAGGGGGCACACTTTAAGTTAGTGAGAGCGTGGCAATCCGGATTTACCTTAGGGATCCCAAGGGATCTACATGTTTTCTCCATGCAGTCTTGGGTTATTCCCTTTCTTTTATCTTTCCTATCAGGTATCAAATTCCTATCAAATTTTTAAACCAAGCACAAAAAAAAGTTTAGGAGAAAAGTGTCTATTGTTTTTAAAATCTAACTAAAAGCAATAATTATTAAAATTGTAAAAATAAGGTTATATATTTCATGCAATTGAAAGTCAAAAGTTTCTTTAAGCCGAACAAATATTGAAAAATATTTGTAAATTTATTTCCTATAAATATATTGAGAGGAGTAAATATTATTGTCTTGTTATAATAAGTGTTATCAAAAGTGTATTAAATATCAAGGGGTATTTTTATGATAATAAAATATATTTAAATTAAGTAAAGCTTGGTGTTGTCCTTGAATAGTCACGGCACCTTACTAGTCTTGTTTTTGTCTTTTTGATGTGTGTTAAGTGTAGTATTTATATTTTATACTAATGAGGTGATGACCCAATAAAAGAGAAGGATATGATAAGGGATTAAATTCTCCGAAACACGTCAAAAAACCTTTTACAAAATCATATGGAATAAAAAAACAAGGTAACTTTATTGTTAATTAAATTCCAATTTACTTTTGTATAAAAACAAATTAAAACACTTACATAAATTTAACATAAAGTTATTAAAAGTTGTTTGAACTCCATATTGAATTAAACATAAACACAATTTTTAGTAAAATTATACACTTCATTGAGTCTCGCTAATTAAATTTGCGAATATTGTTTAGAGAATATTTCTATATTTCAATGAATATTTGGTTTTAAAAATTCGTTTGAATTAGTAGATAAGACGAAAGATATTAAAATTCCACTTAACTACAAAGATTTTGTCGTTTGAAGAAAAAGTTATATTTTCTATCAAAGACGGTTTTGATAGTGTAGCATGGTCATTAGATCAAACTAAAGTTGACCCTCGCTCCTCCATGGAATCGATAAATGATTAGATCAAAATTATTTTCATTTTCAAAGTAAGTTTTGCACAAGTTGATGGGTTGGCATGGGATCTCCCTTATCTGGATTTCTTTCCGAGATTCTCATGGACAAATTTTATTTAACAGTTTTTTACCAAAAAAGAATAAGTCTAACATTATGTTTTGGTATAGATATGTAAGTTTACACTGTAAGTTTATTTAAAGGATTTCACCTTCAGCTTCAATTATTTTTAAATCTTTTAAATCCTGTAAATAAGGCAATACATTTTACTTTGAAACTAGAGCAACAAAATGAAATTAATATTCTAGACCTCACTATAAAAACTGAAGATGGCAAAGTTCAGCAATGTTTAGAAAACCTACGTTACTGATAATGTTAAACATGTTGTGTTATGTGTTACATACAACATCCATTTAGTCACAAATTGTTCGCTATCCGTAGTATGTTGCATCGCTCTGTTATTGCCTAACAATGATTTTTGATAAGAAACAGTTGTAATTAACAAATTTATAAAAAATAAGTGAAATAACGGTAACCTCATAATCAAACAAACAGCAACAAAATCTTCAACAATAATACCACTTGCTCGCCGCTGCTTTATCTACTGCCAAATTAATGCGAACACTTGAACACATCTCTCTTCCAGGCCCTTCATTTTTCGACCATTAAATTTCGAACGTATTCCATGTCAGGTTTTAAAGTGCCAATATCTTCCTCATATTTCACATCCTTCAATTTATATTTCCTGTCCAAACAGTTTCTCTAAGGGGAATGGGAATGATATAGCGGAAGTCGAGTCACTTTAAACCTAAGGTCCAAGAGCTTTATGATCTTTAATATAAATTGTAAGAGGTGTTTACGTAGGGTAACGAGTTAATAACGTTCAGCTTTTGAAATTTTCTCTTTAGTTTTATATAACCATGAATACTATACTTAAAAGCAAAATAAAGTAATAGGTTTTATAAAATATCGTATAATAATAAACAAAATATCAACGTGTGCCTGTACAAAATTAAATAATAATTTCATTGTAATATTTATGAAAGGTATTCAGATTTATACAGAAGCATGTATTTCAGTAACAAATAATCAAGTTTATTTACAGTTTTCCACATTTTAATTAATTAGTCACTTCGACTGCATGATATTTTAGTTAATGTGTTTTATTTAAGTCGTGTTTGTTTTGCTTACAATTAATCGTACATTAAATAACATTGTGTTTTGAAATTGCATTACTTATAAAAAAAAGTGTCAAGAGATATACAGTTGATGTGTCATGCGACTGACAGGGTGGAGTTTGCTTCCCTGCGTTTTGTGGGAGTGTAACTACCCTTATCGACGTTCACCCCCCCCCCCATGAAGGAGTAAACAAATTATAATATTATAATGAGTTTGCTTTTATACTTAATATTTTTCTTTAGTCTGCGTCCTCGTAAATGCCGTAACTGGCGAAACCATCGTCGGCAAGAATCAATAAATTGTAAAATTTTACTAAAGTGTTTGTATGGTAATGATATAATTTGTAGAACAGAGTTGTAAATTTTTTAACTGAAAACAAGTTTTGTTTTTAGGAAAATGTATAATGTGTATAAGCGCGTGTAAATGAGGAAACTAGTGTTTAAAAAATGTCAATGTAATATTGGTTGTACATGAGAACACATTTTTATTTCATGGCCATTACGATCTGTGTATTCTATTATTACTTATTCAGTCGGTAGTACATTTATCAGAGCCATGTAAAAATACTTTTTAAAATTACCATTTTAAAAGATCTGACAATAGTAATCATTGTTGGTATCCCTTGAATAACTAAAGAATTATATATTAAATAAAATAAAATAAAGTTGTAAAGTTACAATAGATGCACAAGCTGTCAGAATTATAAGAATACAATGATCATCTAGTCAAAGGAAATGAATTTAATTAAATCTCCTATACCTTTTTACATTCCCTAAGCTTACTTTGATAGATATTAAAATTGTAAAATACTTTGAATGACATTAACAAAGACTTGTAAGAGAACAGTAGTTTTATTGTTATAAACACAGTAGCTCAGGAATATACAGTATATACCTTCATTACTAATACAACGTACAAGTCAATGCATCAAATGCATGTTGGCCATATAAGCATTAGTATAAAAATATGAACATTATCTGCTATATTATTAAATAAACTAGAAAATTATTATTGCTAATAAATTACCTTGGATTATTATTAAATACAAAATGGATTCGCAGTAGTTAGTACAATAATTTAGAATCATGTTGTTAGTATCCAAATCACTAGTGTTTTATCTAACATTTTAATTATTATTACCTTATATGGTTTCCGCCAGCTGACTTCTTTTTTAAAAACACTAACGCGTTTCACTCAGTTGAGATCGTTAACAACATTAAAATATAAAATATAAAAACACACGGATATATATAGAAACTCTGAAGATGGAGCAGATGCTCTGAAACGCGTTAGTGTTTTAAAAAAAGAAGTCACCTGGCGGAAACCATATAAGGCAATTCAATTGTTAATAATTTAGAGAAGTTATTTATAAATCTTACAGGGCCAGTTTATAGTGAGTTTAAGCCAGACAATCTCAAGAGACCTTAGCTGGAATTATGCTATTTTTATATCGCCTTGGATTAGATTTCTCTACTTCATGTATCTTGTCAATTCTCACTTGACTAACTCTTGTTCTCTTCCAACACTGACGATATAGACTATTCAAGGGTTAAGGGCATTTATTTGACTTCTTTCTTCCTTCTAGCTTTGTCTGGTAATTGTACTAATTTTATTATATATATTTGAGTAATCTTAAAGTTTCATAATCTTTGGAAATCATACCCGTCATCCCATCATTGTCTTTATGTAACCACAATAGAGGCGACAAAAATAATCCTCATTGATAGCGGCTACTGGATATCCTTAGTCCATAAATTTTATTATATATATTTGAGTAATCTTAACGTTTCATAATCTTTGGAAATCATACCCGTCATCCCATCATTGTCTTTATGTAACCACAATAGAGGCGACAAAAATAATCCTCATTGATAGCGGCTACTGGATATCCTTAGTCCATAAATTTTATTATATATATTTGAGTAATCTTAACGTTTCATAATCTTTGGAAATCATACCCGTCATCCCATCATTGTCTTTATGTAACCACAATAGAGGCGACAAAAATAATCCTCATTGATAGCGGCTACTGGATATCCTTAGTCCATAAATTTTATTATATATATTTGAGTAATCTTAACGTTTCATAATCTTTGGAAATCATACCCGTCATCCCATCATTGTCTTTATGTAACCACAATAGAGGCGACAAAAATAATCCTCATTGATAGCGGCTACTGGATATCCTTAGTCCATAAATTTTATTATATATATTTGAGTAATCTTAACGTTTCATAATCTTTGGAAATCATACCCGTCATCCCATCATTGTCTTTATGTAACCACAATAGAGGCGACAAAAATAATCCTCATTGATAGCGGCTACTGGATATCCTTAGTCCATAAATTTTATTATATATATTTGAGTAATCTTAACGTTTCATAATCTTTGGAAATCATACCCGTCATCCCATCATTGTCTTTATGTAACCACAATAGAGGCGACAAAAATAATCCTCATTGATAGCGGCTACTGGATATCCTTAGTCCATAAATTTTATTATATATATTTGAGTAATCTTAACGTTTCATAATCTTTGGAAATCATACCCGTCATCCCATCATTGTCTTTATGTAACCACAATAGAGGCGACAAAAATAATCCTCATTGATAGCGGCTACTGGATATCCTTAGTCCATAAATTTTATTATATATATTTGAGTAATCTTAACGTTTCATAATCTTTGGAAATCATACCCGTCATCCCATCATTGTCTTTATGTAACCACAATAGAGGCGACAAAAATAATCCTCATTGATAGCGGCTACTGGATATCCTCAGTCCATAATTTTTAAAAATGCGTTAAAGTTAGGGATAATACTAAGAAAGAGTCCAAAGAAAACCTTCTGCGTATATGACAATCCCTTATATGCCGGGGGTATCTTAAAAGATTAGGCGCGTTGCTAGAAAATATAAAATCCGAACAGCATTAAAAAAAAAATACACTATAGGTAACATCTCGTCAAAACAAAACCTCTAAATTGCACTCCAGATACTGAAAACTGTATTTACAGTATAAAATGTGAATGCGATAGGTAATACATAGGCGAGACAAAAAGACCTCTAAACATAAGAATAAAAGAACACAAAAATAACACCCGATTAGGCCTAATAGATAAATCAACAAAAGCGGAACATATATGGTATGAAAACCATAAGTTTAATTGGGAATCGGCAAAAATAATTGAAGCCTCCTACATAAAAATAACGGACAACCTAATCAGCCAAACTAGTATAGAAATAAGGCCCTTGTGGTAACCTCTTATTAAAAATGAGCCTAAAATTGAAAATATTAAAGAAAAAGTTTTAACCGTTGAAAGCGAAGGAATAATAATGCGTTCAAAGGCTAGGAAATTAAAAGTGAGAACGCTGTAGGCGTACACCGGTTTCTTAACTCCTCCCCCTTCCCAGTTGGCAGTTGTTTCACTTCTTTTAGTTGATCTACGACTGTGGTTGTGAACAGATCTATTTGGTTGGTATTTGTCAGCTGCTATGTACTCCGTTCATGATCTCATTTGATTTGTGGTTTCCTGATCACATTTGAATTTCTTTTTAGTTTTTGACCGTTCAGGGTTTGTACTGGGTGTTTTTATTCATTAGGACTAGTTTCTGAACATAGGCCTAGACATCTAGGCGTGTGTTCTGTCTGCATATTTTATTTTGTAAGTTAAGCACTTGATAACTGGAGTTGATTTATACTCTCGAAACGTCGTGTATTGTTTCTTATACACAAATAATAGCAAATGACCGAACAAACAATATTATTAATACAAAAATAAGATAGAAACAATTTGGTAAAGGGGACTATTGAATTTATATTTAGTGTGCTCACATTGTAACTAAAACTCATACTCAGACTGAAACAAGTGAATTTAAAAATGTCAAAATGGTGGCAACTTTAAACAGTTTTTTTTCAATAAATTCATAATACACCAAATACCATATTAATATGGTATTATATTATGGTATTTATATTAAATATAAATACAAACCTCTATTATGTGAAATAGTGAATTTACTGTCAAAAATGTAATTTAAAATCCTGTACCCCAAGAAAATATGATGTAGTCAAAAGAGAAAGCAGGGTCGAATCACGGACACGGGCTTAGTCCGTGGGGCCTCCTACACATGTACAGGTTCGAGGTCTGCTTAAACCAAGACCCTGAGTAGAGCGAAGGGAGTGGAGACTTTGTAATATATACAGGTACCGAAAAGGTCTATCCTACATTAAGAGTGCACACAATTAGAAGGGTGAGAAAACCTGTCTAACAAACTTACGCTGCTGTAATACCTCTTGATCCACTAATACAATTTAAGATATCCTACAAGAACCAGAAAACCAAATATTGAAAATTTAATTTAGATTATCTGCTTGTATTAGATTGTATGATCGGGCTGGGTAGGTACCATGATGACTTCCATAAACGTGTTCTAAAGGGAGAAGATGATTAAGAGGTTTTATTAAACATCAAGAAGAAATACAAAACTTATGACAACAAGGCATTATTATTTAAAAAAAATTTGCCTTATTAATAAGCCTACTTTTTTGAAATTAATTAAAAAAATATTACACGGTTTATAACATTTGATCATCTCAGAAACAAATAATAAGTCAAAAAATTTCAATATTTTTGTCATACACAATAAGTATTTCTAATATAGGCTACGGAGTTAATACATTAGTTTGGTCTCTGGTAATTTAAAACTAAAACTAATTTTCTTAACTAACAATTCTTGAAGATGTAATAATTCATCTTTTATTTAAGTATCATATAGCATTGGACATAAACTTTAATAGACCGTCAAGCGGTTTTGTCAATTCTAAAATAGGGCATCGTTGTAAAATCCACAAAACATTTTTTATTTGCAATTCATACTAAACTAATTTTCTCATCTATTCTTGAAATTGAGTTTAAATTTAAATGTAAACAAAATGTGTCAAAAAGCACCTACTAACATGTAAATCTAGATATACTGTTAACACTAGACATATCTCCTCGGTAGAAGCGTTGACAATCCGATTACTGTTTGTGCTATATTTTACTCTTTTACATTGATGAATGTATTAAACTCATGTAAAAGTGACATTAGGTTTTATATGAAATCACACAAAACAGTGTAACGTTTAGATCAGTAATAACTTGATTTGATATTTTTTAACACAGGAAAAGTTTTTTATTAACAAAAGCATAAACAAAACAGAAAGAAAAAATGAAATTTATACTATATTTTTGTAATGTAAAAAAATTCTTTATGAACGTTTCGGACGATAGTTCAAAATTATTTTTTATTTGTATTTTGTTGTATGAGTTAAACTTCGTTGACACCATTGAGTTATACTTCATAGTGCGGGCTTTATTGTTAGTCTGAGTTCCATTGAGTTATTGAACAATGCTTTACCTGCATTTTAAAATGAAAAAATGAAATGAATCAAATAACCTTCCACACTTATTGTTTTACCTATTTGCCGTGGATTTCATCCCTAAATGTTATAGACATGTATGAACGTAACTATGTAGCAGATGAAGAATTATTGCCAAACGTACGCTTCGTTCTATAACTTATATTTCGTTAGTCGAAATGGTCGGGATGGATTATTCCTGTCAATAGATAAGATCTGTTTACATTTCTAGGATTGACATTTTATTTAAGGAGATCTCAAACTCTCATGTTAGAAAGTCCTAATATGTGGCGTGTTTTTGCAAAGATCACTATTTCTTACATTAAATAAGGTTGTATTTGCAAAGATCACTACTTCTTAGATGAAATAAGGTTGTTTTTGCAAAGATCACTATTTCTTACATTAAATAAGGTTGTATTTGCAAAGATCACTATTTCTTACATTAAATAAGGTTTTATTTGCAAAGATCACTATTTCTTAAATTAAATAAGGTTTTATTTGCAAAGATCACTATTTCTTAAATTAAATAAGGTTGTATTTGCAAAGATCACTATTTCTTACTTAAATAAGGTTTTATTTGCAAAGATCACTATTTCTTAAATTAAATAAGGTTGTTTTTGCAAAGATCACTATTTCTTACATTAAATAAGGTTGTATTTGCAAAGATCAGCATCTCTTAAATTAAATAAGGTTGTTTTTGCAAAGATCACTATTTCTTATATTAAATAAGGTTGTATTTGCTAAGATCACTATTTCTTACATTAAATAAGGTTGTATTTGCTAAGATCACTATTTCTTATATTAAATAAGGTTGTATTTGATAAGATCACTATTTCTTACAATAAATGAGGTTGTATTTGCAAAGACCACTCTAACTCTTACATTATAAGGTTGTATTTGCAAAGATCAGCATCTCTTACATTAAATAAGGTTGTTTGGCAAAGATCACTATTTCTTACATTAAATAAGGTTGTATTTCCAAAGATCACTATTTCTTATTTAAATAAATTGTATTTGCAAAGATCACTATCTCTTACATTAATAAGGTTGTATTTGCAAAGATCACTATTTCTTACATTAAATAAGGTTTTATTTGCAAAGATCACTATTTCTTAAATTAAATAAGGTTTTATTTGCAAAGATCACTATTTCTTACATTAAATAAGGTTTTATTTGCAAAGATCACTATTTCTTAAATTAAATAAGGTTGTTTTTGCAAAGATCACTATTTCTTACATTAAATAAGGTTGTATTTGCAAAGATCAGCATCTCTTAAATTAAATAAGGTTGTTTTTGCAAAGATCACTATTTCTTACATTAAATAAGGTTGTATTTGCAAAGATCACTATTTCTTACATTAAATAAGGTTGTTTTTGCTGAGATCAATATTTCTTATATTAAATAAGGTTGTATTTGCTAAGATCACTATTTCTTACATTAAATAAGGTTGTATTTGCTAAGATCACTATTTCTTAGATGAAATAAGGTTGTTTTTGCAAAGATCACTATTTCTTACATTAAATAAGGTTGTATTTGCAAAGATCACTATTTCTTACATTAAATAAGGTTTTATTTGCAAAGATCACTATTTCTTAAATTAAATAAGGTTTTATTTGCAAAGATCACTATTTCTTAAATTAAATAAGGTTGTATTTGCAAAGATCACTATTTCTTACTTAAATAAGGTTTTATTTGCAAAGATCACTATTTCTTAAATTAAATAAGGTTGTTTTTGCAAAGATCACTATTTCTTACATTAAATAAGGTTGTATTTGCAAAGATCAGCATCTCTTAAATTAAATAAGGTTGTTTTTGCAAAGATCACTATTTCTTATATTAAATAAGGTTGTATTTGCTAAGATCACTATTTCTTACATTAAATAAGGTTGTATTTGCTAAGATCACTATTTCTTATATTAAATAAGGTTGTATTTGATAAGATCACTATTTCTTACAATAAATGAGGTTGTATTTGCAAAGACCACTCTAACTCTTACATTATAAGGTTGTATTTGCAAAGATCAGCATCTCTTACATTAAATAAGGTTGTTTGGCAAAGATCACTATTTCTTACATTAAATAAGGTTGTATTTCCAAAGATCACTATTTCTTATTTAAATAAATTGTATTTGCAAAGATCACTATCTCTTACATTAATAAGGTTGTATTTGCAAAGATCACTATTTCTTACATTAAATAAGGTTTTATTTGCAAAGATCACTATTTCTTAAATTAAATAAGGTTTTATTTGCAAAGATCACTATTTCTTACATTAAATAAGGTTTTATTTGCAAAGATCACTATTTCTTAAATTAAATAAGGTTGTTTTTGCAAAGATCACTATTTCTTACATTAAATAAGGTTGTATTTGCAAAGATCAGCATCTCTTAAATTAAATAAGGTTGTTTTTGCAAAGATCACTATTTCTTACATTAAATAAGGTTGTATTTGCAAAGATCACTATTTCTTACATTAAATAAGGTTGTTTTTGCTGAGATCAATATTTCTTATATTAAATAAGGTTGTATTTGCTAAGATCACTATTTCTTACATTAAATAAGGTTGTATTTGCTAAGATCACTATTTCTTATATTAAATATGGTTGTATTTGATAAGATCACTATTTCTTACAATAAATGAGGTTGTATTTGCAAAGACCACTCTAACTCTTACATTAAATAAGGTTGTATTTGCAAAGATCAGCATCTCTTACATTAAATAAGGTTGTTTTGCAAAGATCACTATTTCTTACATTAAATAAGGTTGTATTTGCAAAGATGTTAATGTATACATTAAATAAGGTTGTATTTAGAAGAATCTTTATTTCATGCAATATATGTCATATTTTGCATGTCAATGTACTTGCTTGCATCACATCGTATCTATTAGTGTAACAGCTGATATTTGCGATTATGGAATTTACATTAAAATTAATTATATGTTATAATATAGGTTAAAATAAAGAAAGATAAGACATAAGTTTATCGGCTTGATTTATGTATGTGACTCCCTGTATTTAGATTACTTTGAATTACACTTCATGCCTAGATCGAAAACTATGCTATGAAAAAATATGGTAGATTAACATTGCCTTAAAGATAATAAATAGATAGAAGTAGTAATATTTTCACATTTTTTCTGCAATGAGCTTAGAAGGAATATATTCTTTGAGTTTTTTATAAGAAATATTGTTTTTATAAAATGATGTAATCTTCATACTATTGCACAGTTAAACACCTTTTTTCGTGAAACAATTTTTATTTACTCCAGTAATAAAATGCTTGGGCTTTTGAGGATTATACTTTCCTTTTAAGAAATGGAAAGTATGAATAATAATTGTGATAAATAGAAATTAATCACAGAACTTTTATTAGATCGAGGGTTTGAAACAGAGAGACAGATTAAGTTCGTTACGTTAAATAATTAATTTCGTCGAATGAAACAATTGAATATAACAACAAGAAGATAGAAACCAAAACAAAATGTTCAGTAGATAACATATGCAGGTGACAGTTTTAATGGCAGATACTGAAGACAATCTAGAAAAATTATGCAAGGTTTGGGGTGAAAGTTTGAAAAATAGAGAGATTATTATAACTATAAAGAAAAATAAAGTTATGTATGTTGGGAAAGATTAGAAAACACTAATGGGTGTGTATGAGGGGTGAAAAGCTGGATTATACAAAATATTATTTTTTTGGAAATAAATTTCACTAATATTGACAAAATACAACAAGAATTAATAAACATTTAATTGTGAGTAAAATTTACCATCACATAAGTAACATTACAATAGGTAGGAAGGTAGTAGTCACGAAAACCTAAAATGGCAATTTATAAAACAATTTAACATACTTAGGCGTATGGAGTGGAATGTTGACCGATGACAACTGAAACTGAGAGTAGAATAGCAGCAACATAGATGAAACAACTAAGACAGGTGATAGACAAAATCCAGTTGATAAAAATGGAAATGTTAAAAGTAGGAAAAGATATAACGAAAAATCTTTAATTATTTGAACAATTAGAAATAACCTAATTGAAAAGGCAAGGACACGTGCATATAATGTATAAGGAAAGGATTCCAAGAAATGTTTTCGTTATAAACAAAAAATTTAAAATTTAAGTAAATTTTAAGGTTAAATTTATGTATAAAAAATCTAACTAAATCTCTTTGTAACAAAATATTTAACTAAATCTTTATATTACATCATCTTTAATTATATTTTAAAAAATAATTTACAAGTCTTGATCAGTTAACCAAACATTTAATATCTTTCATCATACCAGACATGAAGAAACCAAACCAGTCTATCCTAACTAAATTGACGAATTTTGTTTGGTTAATATGGGCCACTGCATGTATTTATGATCAGATACGTTTATTTAGTATGTACAGTATTCAAAAACTATTTTGTCAGAGTGTTCTGTATCCTAAATTTATTTAACATTTAACACCTTAAATATAAAATGTGAAAGTCAACGGACTCACAAAAATGTTTAAAAAAAAATTAAATTTTAGTAGCAAACTTACGTATGAACATGAAGTGATGTTTAGTTGCAATCTGTTTCAATAAGTTAATGGAAAAAATATATTTTAATATGACGGTAATTTGGTACTAAGATATCACCATAAAAATATCCTAACATCCCACCATGACAACACACTGTTTTCTGTAAATTTAAATACACTGCAACGTCCATAGTATATAAATATATAAATATGAATAACACATGAACTGATCATCAATTTATTTTGTTGTTGATTTTTTTAATATTATTATTATTTTGTTTTAAGGTATAAACATACCGACAACAATATAAAAAAGAAAAAATATCAACCCAGGAGCCCTTCTTATTAATGCAACCTTAACCAATTTCTTGGTTTTTTTTACCATCTAAAATTGTAAATACATTTTCCTGATCTGATTTCTATGTGTAAATAATGTCACTTTTATCCGCTAGTACAAAAAATCTGTTTGTCAATTTTGTTAATAATATAACAAAATTAAAATTCTTATATAATGTAAAAAATGAGTCAACCAAACATAAGTCAAATTGTAAAGCTTTGGACAACTTAATAATAAAAAAAGAAGGTAAGGAAATAATTAAAAAAATTAATAATAAATATAATCGTTCAGTTACTGTCTTGGAGCTAAACATGATTAATTTAATTTTGTTTTTGTAAAGTTCAAAACTTGAAAGTATGGTTGCGTGATGTGTCCAACCTAAGTTTAACATTCAATCATACTGGTGCCGAAGTACTGACCCGGCTCTTGGATAAAATTATGTCTTAAAAATTAAATTTAAATTTGTCCTAAATAACCTAGTCGTCTAATCGAACACTCGGTAACAACAAATGCAGAATTTTTAGTGGCAAGTTATTTGTAAAAATAGACAACCATACGGTTAATCCTGAGATGGTTCAGATTTACTTTCAATAAAGTAGCTTTTTGGGTATTTATTCTTACAGGTCCATAGATCCTGAATCCACTCGAGCCATTCGAGATTTTACTGTCTCATCTTCATCAACTTAGTAAATTACGGTAGCCAAAATTAGCGAGTTAAAATTCAGTCACTCACATTTGAGGATCCAAAATGTAATAGCTGAAACCTTTTCCAGTATGTTTAAGTTTTGTTGGCGTAACTGATCAAGTTACTAATTCCTTGATGTTATAGCGGTTAGTTTTTCATGCCTTCACTGATATCATTGGGTACCAAGTTTCTGATCCAGTGATAACAGTTCTGACAAACAGATAGATATAAAAACGACAATTAAAATATTGTCTCAATAAGGGAGTATTGTGTTTCATACGTCATTTGGGGTTACCTACATTAATCATTTCTTTATTTAATATCAAAAATCTCTCATCGATATGGTATTTCAATATTTTCACATTTAACCCGTCCTTTGGGTAAATTGAAGACCATTGTCAAGATCAAATAATTTTTCTTTTGGCCTTCCCTGACATGAAGGACGTAAAGTTGTCGATCCTGCTCCATAAATAAACCAGCCTTACGCACTAAGGTACCGTTTCTGTCCTCTAGTATTCCACAACTTCCCATGAAGAGACTTCATATTAATTTTGTGGAGAAATCAAATGACCTTGGTAGGTTGTGAACCAATTTATTAAAATTTGGGAAAGAAGAAGAGAAACGTTATTATTTGCAAGTATGTGATGGAAATGTTGTTTTTAGTTTTTAAAATAAAATCCATTTGTCAATGTTATGATAGACAGGTTTTTTTCAGATGAAACTAATATGTCGAAGATAGTCATGGATAATTATTTTTTAGAGGTCGAGAGGGCACAACGTAGTCTCTTAATTGCGACCCTTATATGGGATCTATTGTGATCCTATTACATTCTTTCCCCTCCACTGGAATTGTATTCAATTTTTCTCCCTTGTCAAGGAAGAATGGAAACCAATCTACAAACCGGAGACCAACTGATTGATAAATTACATATCTCCTTTTCGAAATCCCCCACCTCTTAGTAGATTAAAAATGATTAAATAAATATACTGCGTTGTAATACAAGTTGGTTGCTCTTATGTTTGATTTCTACGTAGCTAAAACATTTTTTTTGTTAACTCTAAATTTAGGATATTACCTAAAAGAAGAATCCATAAGTTTAGTGTTTGTACGGTTTTTAAAAAAAATATATCGATCACATTACATCTAAAATCCTTGATCAGGTGTTATCCGTCAAAAAAATGAAAAGCTTAGATCGTTAATAGGGCAGAAATATATTTTCGATATTTTATCATCTCTTGGAGATTTATTTTTGATTTAAACTAATTTTCCAAACAGTTTTAAAACTAGATTACGGTGTTCGAGTAAATAGTAAAATACAAAACTAACCATAGCCATTGTTGGTGTTATTTTTAAAACTACTCGTAAACTATAAATATCTCTGTGCGTGTTGACACCTAATTTGAGTTATTCATTGCCATATTACATAAACATTCGAACAAAACAGCTGTTTTAAATGTGAGTGGTCAATTTTTTAAATGATTAATTGTTCATTTCACTTTATGTCAGGATGATGGGGGAAAATTCGTTTAGTTTTTTCTTATATTTTGGGTTGTTGACGGCTGAAGGAGAAATTTTTGTGAGTACATTTTACCTCAACACAATTTCGCCATTATGCAACATGAACCTTTTTTTTTAGTTACTTTTATGCATATCTGTGTGATAGATTTTAAAATCGGTGTGTAAAGATCATAATGTAAAGAAAAACAGTAGAAATTAATTTAAAACTTAGGGGTATGCCTTCTTACATCTCCATGAGTATAGCAGTACTATGCAACAAGTGTCAGTGATTCATAATGGACATATGAATGGTGATAATATGGTTATATTGTCAAACTAGGATTGTTAATAAATAGGACAAGTTGATGACGCAAATACCTGATTAGTGACAACACAGGAAATTAAGACTAATTATAATATATGTGTGATTGAAATTAACATAACTCTTAATCAATATGTGTATTTCTATGTCACTTGATAAACAACCAGAAACTATTAAAAGTCTGATCGTCTGACATAAATATACATGTATATATTTTGTTCATAAAATACATATTTTTAATAATTATTATCTTTGGCTTTGGCAATGGTAGAATAATAATGACTCTTTTACAGTTTTCATTCTGTGTTCCTTAATTATATTTTTTAAATGTTAGACATATTCACTTGTACATATTTGACATTGTTTTACTACTGTATTAATAAACTAAGAAGAATGCCAATATTCTTATATTTAATTCGCTGAAGAATTTCTGTGCCAGCCGCATAGTTCTTTACTGTAGGGCTGATTTTAATGAGTGACGTCTCAAATTAAACAGTGTTACGTACAAATTTGCCGAAAATTGTTAATTTCTTGGAAAAACGTATTTTATAATAAATTTATCATTTAAATAACATGCCTGTTATGGCTAAATAAAATGTTTCAATACTAACTTAATTAAAAATATCTGTTATAAATTATCAAATACGTTTTATTTTGTTTGAGAATGTATGAAAATTGTTAAAAATTATTTTTAGACTAACTTATATAGTACTTACTTTATTTGTTGGGATTCACGTTGTGTTGTGATTGATTGCTAATATCGAAAAATTAAAAAGTTTATAAAGCTTATTGATAATGTGTGACAATTGGGTCTGAATTTTCAATCTTATAGTGCTTACTTCATTTGTAATTTAATGCGTACATCTTGTAAAAGTTACTGGATGATATTATGGATTATTGTTAATGTGAGAATTTCGCGGGAGCTTAGAAATTTTTAAGTGTTTGGTGCAAGAAGGAAAATTTAGGAAACTTTCTAACACTTACCGGTCGAAATAAATAATAATAATGAATACAAGAATAATGAAATAACCAGACAAATGTAGTAATTCTAAACTGTTAAAAATTTTAACGAGAGACTATAAATATTACTTTTGTAAATATTATATTTTTATTTTTTAATTACGCCAATTTCAAAGAATGTGATATACTAATCGATTCAATTTAGGATTCGACTTTGGGATCTCTTAAATGAATATTTTATAATAATAAAGTTGTTTTCTTTAAAAAATGAAAGTGTATTGTCTTCCTTTTGTGATAAAATGAAAATATGTTTATTAATCTTAATCGGTAACTTAGTATTACGACATAAAAGACAATTAACTCGTTAAAAGACGAACAATGATTAAATTTTGTTATATTAAGTTTTTGATTTTTAGTACGAATAATATTATATAACTATTACAGTACAGTTATTATACAATATTTCAATTACTATAATTCATTGTTGGTTTTTCTTCTCGCATAATTTGTCCTTTCGTTAAATTTTTTGGGGGTTTAATTGTCACAATGTGAGAACTTTAGTGCAATTTTGCTATATTACAGTTACAATATAGCTTTAACTAGAGTTGTAAAGTCTCTACATTATATTTTTCTGATATAAGAATCTTTCGGACAACTATCGATTATCTTTACTGGTTGTAAAACTACAAAATAGAATTTAAGCTATGATAGCGAAAGAAGAAAGTAAGAATAAATAGTAAACATAAATAAAGTCTTCTATCCACACATCCATACAACAAACTACCAACAATAAATTCGTTTGTAATTTCCCTAAACATATTTATTTTATATTAATAGTTTTATGAAATGTATTTTTATTTGTGTGAATTAAGTTCATTTACAACGTATGAACTTTTAGTGAATGAAAAAAAAATTTATTTTCAAATTATATAGCACGATCTTGCTTGATATTTTAATAATTTAACTATTTATAAACGCTTCATAATTATTAAAAAAGTAATACAAATTATCGTTACCTCTTGAACCGGCATTTTGGTAGGTGGAGACTAAATACATTTTGTTTGTGCCCGTGTAGGTTAAATTTTACAAAGTATTATTAGAATCGTTATATTCATTTAGTAATGGTTAAAATATATCTACATACCAAAATTTGGGTTTGAGCGATGCAAAGACATATTATATGATATTATACTAAAAAGCACTACTAGGTCTCAGGTAAACTAAATACGAATATATGATTTTATATAAAATATAATTCATATGATTTTATATTTATCTTACAACTTTGTCTGTACCCTACACCGTAGAATTTGTAAAAAATTACAAAAATAGATCTATGTTAGGTGTAGTTAACTTATACGATACAGAGTTATACGAGTATAGGGCCTAATTGATTGTTATTTAAACTAGATACATAAATGCCTTTCAATTGAAACGAAATACAAAATTTAAACATTGTTATAAGAAAATAACAAAATTCTCAACCGAGCCTCGTACAAACGGTAACTGTTTGTTTCGCAACCACCATTCTCGCTCCATCGTACATTATTTTGTAATTGTTTAGGCATACCTTAATTGTAATCCTTTAATTTATTTTCTTTTTCTTTAGCATCATGGATTTCGGCAAGCATCCTGAGTTGCAGTTTTAAATACTATCCTTGTATTAATGGAAACTACACATTTATCACAACATAAACAAAAACAAACGTAAACTGTACGCAAAGAAAAACATATCTATATTTTATTTCTGATAATTTTAGTTCTTCGCACTCTCATCTATTCAGATTGTAGTGCTGTGAAAGACTTTCGTTTAATATAATTAGTCTATATTTATTTATCAAAGGTCAACAAGAACCCATTATTGGGTTGACTTGTAGATATTTTTTCTCATTTAATAACTGGATATTATCGGTTTTTTCTGCTTTGTATATTTGGCATTTCTCAAGTCTAGCAATTATATAACTTTTTACAACAGTGTGACTAATGCTTGTTTGGGTTTAGATTTTTATCATATCGGTAAGTAAAATGTTAAATCAGGAACTTTGTTTTGGGCGTAATGTGTAGAGATTATGTAATCCATAACTACTGTATATCATTATTGATAGATTAAACTATAACAGAAATTCTTCCAAATATTACTTTTATTAATGCAAAAGAGTTTCAACGACAAAGTCGTCATCTCCAGTGATGCACTAGCTACAATAATCAAACAAGATTTTCCCTGAAGATGGATACTATGTCGTTGAAACGCGTTTGATTAAATAAACCTACCAGCGTATTTGTGTTTAGTTTTTGTTGTATCAAGTATACCATCTCAGAAGATCAGCTCAATATTTAGTTACATATTCTCTTATTGTTGCTAAGTCTCAGGTGTTATTTGTGTTATAACGATTCGATTGTAACTTGGTATTTTCTTAAAAGTTGGCAATAGTGTATTGATCTACATAATAGTTCACACTCATAATTTTTCTTTATGACTTTTCGAAGAGTAAAGAATGTGAAAATATTGGACTCTTGATTTCTCAGCCCCTATACACCAAAATAAATCCATCAGTAAATAAATATGTGTTCGAAAGCACGAATATTAAAAAAAATATATCCAAAGGTAATTAGATTAATCTTCAGTTGAACACTTAAGTCCCAAACCAATGCGCCTACAGCCATGACAACTATAATTACATTTGATGACTAATTTAGACCATAAAAAACAGAATCTAATAGTGGACAAAGTTAGTTGAGGAAATTATTTTCGAGCTGTAATTACACAAGTCATTAGAAACTACGCCGTGGATTATAATAATCTTAGAATAATTATGGGATAATCAACGTTGTAGGGCGCAGTCAACTGTTCCGTTTAATTTTGATTGTTAATAAATCGTTACGGTATCTTTGATTGTATAGCTTCGAATTGTTTTTGTTTGATTACGTTTAATGTGTGTTTGTGGGTGGGGTGTGTATTATGACTTGCATGCGATTTACCAACAACAGAGGACACTTGATGGATGATCACCGACAAAGAAACATATAATGATTAATATCATTCGAAATTATATTTTAAAACAATGACACTTCAAATCTACAGTTTATCTTTATTTAAAATAGTCATAGATGATTTTTAGAAATCGTTATTTTTTGTAATATGATAAGTAAAATTGTAACATTAAAAAATAAACGGTTTGATTATGTCCTTGAAACCAGTTTAATCAACATAGGTTTTTCATTAGAGATTAAGTGCATTGTATGGTGCGACAGACACACAACACGTTTACGGAGACATCATTAAAAAAATAATATATATATATATAAGTCTGAGTCAATTAATATCAAGGTTGTAACAGAGACATTCCAGTGAAACTTTCAACATCAGTTATTGTAGAAGCAAAATTAATAAATAAGCTTCGATTTTGAATAAAAGTTAAATATTGCTTGGACTCTAGAAGCTTCCTAGAGAATATTTATGAAAAACACTGATGATTTTAATAATGAAATTAGGAAATAATTATGCATAGTGTTTGAATATTTCACTTGTAAATCTTAATAGTTATATTTGTTGGTGTTTAATGGTGAAAATCCATTTGTCAACATAGAAAAAAGAAAGAAATATAAAATAAAAACTCCTAGCTCTCGAACATTTTAATAGCGTCAGATTCGGAATATAACCACAGTTGGTCAAGGAAGATCTGATTGGACGATAGAGTTTAAAAAGTACTGTTTGAAAATGTGTAGATACAGCTATGATACTCAGGATTGCCAAGCTCACTATACTTCTGAAGGTTTTAATAATGAAATTTTGTGACTAATAGTGTGGGAGTTTTAGGCGACATTCTAGAATATAAGTGGTCGAAGTCCCAGTATCATGTTGAATAGACCTAATATACATTATTATAAATATTGAAATATTCCTATATCTAAATCTGTAAATCAATAATAAATAAAACTACACAAGATATAAAACAAATAAGTTAGTTCCATTTTGTATTCACATAATATGTAATAAATTAGTTTGCAGAAAATAAATATAATTATATAATAAAATTGGTTTTTATGTGATTAACATATGATATGTACTATGCATAGAATCATAAACGACATGTTATTAGTTGAGGAAATTGAAAGTGTCGCAGTCTCACGAAAGGATAAAGAAATTAAAAGTTAATCTTCATATTGGTATAGTTGCAACTATCTTCCGATGAAGAAAATACACCTTATAAATTATTATTTTGAAATTTGTCAGATTGAAAAGGGGCTAGAAGTTACTTCTTTGCACTGGGATTCAATCCAATATATTCTGGAATGGTTCTAATAAATTTGTAAGTCTTCCGCGAGGATTAAAATTGGTCCCCCTGGCTCACTACACATAAATGATATCCACTGCAAAAATTGATTAAAAAATCTATTTGTTGACTACAAATTGACTAAGTACATTGCTTCTAGGTGGAAGACTCACACAATCATACAAAATCAAAATATAGATATAGAGATCGGGGTAGGAATATTTTAAATATTTAAATGATATTTTTTTTTAAAATTTATAGATGACTTATTATTGGGGTATTGGAAAGAAGGAAAACTAAATATAATTTATCAAATTTGAGTCTAACAAACTCATAATTAAATTATAGTCTGTATGGTTTCGTAAAATATATTATTACTATTTAGTATAAAATGTCAGATCGATCAATCAAAAATAAATGAACCAATAAACCTGCTTAGATATTTGATATCTCAAAAATCATGTTAAGTTATTTTTCTAAAATGTTATTTATTATTTTGTCTATTGTTTATGGACCCAAACTGAGTTTTCCATAAACAGAACTGTTTAAAAACCAAGATTACGGTTTTTAGTAACATACCAAATATATCACAGTCGTTGTTGGTAATGTTTTTGAAATTACTAGTACATTATGATTTTCTTCGTATGTGTGTGTTTTGGAACAGTAATTTGGATTATAACCCTACACAATCCACAAAAATTTCCAATCTATAGTTTTTTTCCATTCTTGAGATATTCAAACTTTACTATGTGGTTCAATTTTAATTTTTTATAGCAGCCAGATGGCGATAAATTCCTTATATATTCAATGTATTTTGTATTGTTTATGGATGTAAAAGAAAATAATGTAATGTTTGTGTACATTTTGCCTGAACTTTATTTTGTAAGTAACACTATACGATTTAATTCAGTTATTTTTCAGTATATCTCTGCTTTTGATTTTTAGAATCAGAGTATGAAACGTAACCTGTTATGTATACAACAATACTGCAGGAATTAATTTTAAAGCTAGTTGACTGCCTTCCTACATCTTCATTAGTATAGTTTAATATTGCTATTCAACAAGTGCTATTGGTTTGTAATGGACATGTGAATGGTGATAATATGGTTATTTTGTCAAACCTGCATTGTTGACAAATGGACAAGTTGGTGACGCAATTACCTGATTAGAGACAGCACAGAAAATTAACATTAATTACAATACATGTGTGATTAAAATTGACATAACTCTTACATATGAGTAGTATGTTGCGGAATGAATACCGGTCTGAAAACATTAAACGTCTGTCTGTCTGAAATAAATAAACAAATATGTATCTGTTTAATATAGATTATTTATTTATTATTTGTGTTCTTTTGGTTGTAAGTGTTGATGACTGTTTCGATTTTTGTTTGTTAATTGATTTTGCTATTTTGAAAAATGTGAGATTTAAACTAGATTTTATATTATATTATTCTACTGTTAATAAAATATGAAATGCAACTATAATTTAACCTAATTCTGTTAAGGGTTTTAAAATTTTATTTTAAAATTGTGAGTGTCTATTTGTATCTACGTTGTATTTATTATTTAAGATAAATTCTCAGTCAATAAATTTATTAATAGCTGGTACAATTCAGGATTTGACCTTTGGGCCTCATAGATTTGAACTATGATTGTTGTTTTCTCTAAATTTAGAAAAAAGATTAAGAGCGTTTACATAAATCTGTAATCTCTTATTATGCAATGAAAATAATAATAGTCATCAAAAGATAAACAATAAATAAATTATCATGCAATATATATATAAATTTACTCATATTTCAGAGTTTGATTACTGATTATTCTCAAAGGACATGATATTTACTGTCATTGATTGTTTGTTTTATTTTTTAAATTGTAACAATATGATGAAATTAGTGTAATTTTTGTGCTATATTGTGCATTTTAATTTATAGTCTTTACATTATATATTATATCTATTAGAAAGCTCAACTCCACCGTGTTTAGGCTTATCTTCACTTCCCAACGTGATTCTATTTTGTTGTTTTTTAAACAAAATGTTACCTCAAGACAATGAAATAAAAAGCAAGAACAAATAAAGAAATAAACTGTTAAAAATTGAGCCAACTTTCTCTCGCACTCTTCTAGCTTAAAACTAAATACTAACGAAAAGTAATTTTCGTTCCATTTTCCTAAAAATGTGTTTAAAAAGAAAACACAAAGATATTTGTGTATGGAAGATAAGTTGGTGTGAACGCTTATATATATATTTTTTAAATGTTTGAAAAATATTATATACTTAAATTTATTTACATCCTTCGCTTCGGCTTCGAACTCGTTTTAAGCGTAAATGTATTTGAATAGAAATCGAGGTTCAAAGTTTATTTTCGGTTTTAAAATAATTTAACTGAAAATTTCTTTTACTTTTCCTTTTTTTTTATATTTATACAATGTCTTAACGAGATCTGTATAGCCAATATTTTTTATTGTAGAAGACTAATAATAATTTGTGTTTGGGTCCTTGGAAACTATCTTTGATCAAATTCAATATAATTTTGAGTTTTAGATTTATCTCAACTATCTTCAAAATTTGAGTAAATAATTGATAAAACACTCTAACCTGTGTTATATTTAAAACAAACTAAATGACGGATTTCATCAAAATCTGTTTATTGCTTTGGCCTGTAGAGAACTGCGTAGATGAGAGAATTTATTACAAAGAACACTTTTTAGGACTCAGGTGATCAAGAACACGTGTAGCTTGATTTATCAGTATTTTTTCTACTACGCATATGTGAGGAAATAATGCACTTAAACAATACGACTTAATAGATATTATTATTTATTATTTAACCTAAATATTTATACAGGGTTTTTTACTTAATCATCCAATCTCTAAATAACAACATTCCAGACTGAGCCTCACAGAAATATTCATAGTTGGTGTTATTCACTCGGCGTTCTTTTTCATACTATTTATTGTTAATCCTATTAATGTTATACACAAATTATTCTTAGAACATACCTTATATAGTCAATCCTTTCTTTAATTTTCTTATTTTTCTTTTTCATTAACATTATGCATTTTGGCCAATATCTGGCATACTTAGTTACAATTTTGTCTACTATCCATCTGTTATTTAAAACTGTACATTTGGCACAACATAAACGATAACAATTACAAATCTCACGTGAAGAAAAACACATTTATGTATTATATTTGTCCCAACAAGTTTAGGCCATCGCACAATCTGTTTAGATTGGAGTGCAGTGAAGGACTGAAGTTTAATAGAGTTAATCTAGATTTTTTATGAAAGGTCAACAAAAACTCATTATCGGGTTGAGTTGTAAGATATTTAATCATTAGTTATTGTCGGTTTTTTCTGTTCTATATATTTGACATTCCTAGTCTATCAATTAAAAACTTTTTTTAACTTATGTCTATGTAACTTATGACTGTCTGTTTGGGTTTTTGTAGTGTTAAATATGTAATATTTTAATCAGTTATAGTGACTTTTTTCTGGTATTCAAAAATGTATCAGAATTGAGGAGGCATAATAACTTTAGTATGGTTGTTGCTAAATCTCAGCATTTGTTTTGTTCCTCATGGTAACTTGGCGTGTTTGTTAGATAAGGTAATTCGTTCCCTAGATCTACAGATTTCACGGTGCATAATCATTACACTAACATTCTCATAAAAACAAAATAAAACCACATCAAAGTATTATTTACCATTTTCCGGACAATTATCAATTCAATAGAGAAACTAATTTATATGATTTTTAAAATTTTAATAATTGGAGTGTTAATACATTAATTTTTATTAAAATATTTATTCTTTTAAATTATAAATGATTACTAATTAAAAAACTAATATTTTCTAAAAGTAATAAAATAATATAAATTTACAAAGTTCACTTAATTTATGTTTTAAAAAAGTGGCTTTATGTGGTGAACTAATTTACGAAATTATTTATCGGTCAAAAGTTAAAATAAACCCTGATGAAAATTGATGCGTTAATGGTCGAACGTTAAAGTTATTTTGATTAATATTTGGTAAAAAACTAAAACTAAAGACCTATACCAAGAAGTCAAATGCAATGAAAAAGGATGTTACAATTAAAAAAAAACAAACAAACTAACAGAACCCGAAGACACTCATTTCATTAGACATTTTTGAAATGATTCTGAAACAGTAATTTACATTTTACAAGTGTTTAGGGCAGAATGGCTTCAGTTACAAATTGTATTAACATTCATACAAGTCAGGTCACGATACCTGAGGTTGAGATATAAGTCGGAGTCAATGGTATATTTTAGTTTGTTGACTATTATTTAGAACCTTTATCTTTGAGAAGATTTTTTTATTTCCTATTTTTATTTTGTATGTGAATGTTTAGGTTTATTTTTGTGTGAGTGTTAGAGAGAATTAGTGTTCGGTTAAAGTACTGTTTATTTTTATATTTTTCATACTATGATTTTAAATGTTATCCCATTAGTTAAGTTGGTTTTAAATTAATACCATGTATTAGAAGGCAGCAGGCGTTGCCACGCCCATTGACATATGTGAAGAGGCCAACTGTAATTGGCTGAGGTGATCAGGTGACAGGCGGAGAGGAACTCCTTGCTACAGTGGTAATTGTAGTTATTATGGTTAGTGTTCCTCTGAAGATGACAACAGTGATATTGAAATGTACATAAGGTAGATTAAACATAGATATAAAGTTTTTGTGTGTTAGAGTTGTATTGTGGTTTCGGGGAATTTTCTTCCATTACAGTTTATTAGTTTAATTATTTTTGTATGTGAGTGAAAATAATTTAAGAACGGAAACCTCTGAAACTGTCATGGACAGAAAGATACAACAGATCACGTAGGTGTTTAACGAGGTGTCTATTTTCCATATTTATTGTTTTACAAATATCTTAAAAACATATAACCTTAGAGAGCTACAGACGAATTAACTATTTTAATGTGTGCAGAGAGTCTACAATGTAACAAAATATTGTATTAATATACCCGTGGTTTGGCAAACGAAAATTTCAATTTAAACATTGAGAGTTAAATTAACTAAGTTACATATTATAATAGAAATTAGTTTTAGACAATAATTATAGTTTATGATTATATATATATATATATATATATTATATATATATATATATATATATATATATTTATATATATATATATATATATATATATTTAAATATATAATGCATCAACACTTTAGCCAACATCATGTTAATAACGCTTTTCAAAATGTTACACATTTGTCTAGACTAAATCTAACTTAGATTTGTGTTGAATCATTAAAACTGATGGACCTAATCAACTATTTTAAGTAAGTATTATTATATTAGTTGCTAAAGTAAGTAAATTTTTTAGGAAAAAAATAAATAAAAAAGTTTAAAATATTTCCCTACATGTTTTACCCTTGTCTAGACTAAGCCTAACTTATCTTTGTGTTAATTATTATAGCTGATGGAACTAATTAGAGTTATCACTAAAATGTTTCACATTGGTCTATGCTAGGCCTTAACTTATCTTTGTGATTATTGATAAAACTGATGGACCTAATCAGCTGTTTTAAGTGTGTATTATTATAGTTGCTATGGTAACTAAATTTGTATGTTAAAATAAAATAAAGTTTAAAACATGTTCCTACATGTTTTACGCTGGTCTAGACTAAGCCTAACTTATCTTTGTGTTAATTATTATAGCTGATGGAACTAATTAAAGTTATAACTAAACTGTTTCACATTGGTTTAGACTAGGCTTTAACATATCTTTGTGATTGATGATAAAACTGATGGACCTAATCAGCTGTTTTAAGTGTGTATTATTATTGTTGCTATGGTAACTAAATACGTATGCAAAAATAAAATAAAGTTTAAAACATTTCACTACATGTTTTACATTATTGGTATAGACTAAACGTAACCTATATTTTAATTAATTATTATATCTGAGGGACCTAATCAGAGTTATGTTTGACGTTGGTATAGACTGGCCTTTTACATATCTTTGTGTTGAACTATTATAGCTGATGGACCTAATCAGCTGTTATAACTGTGTAATGCCAACAAAAAAAAAACAGGCCTACAGATTTATTAGTAAATAATTAAAAAACTTCTCAGTCTGAAAGAGCGAAGAAGATTATAACTCGTGATATTCTCTTACTGAGATTAAATGTTTCATTGGCACATATTAAGTTTTTTCAAATAGAGAATCACAAGAGTAGTTGCGACCGATTCGTCATTTATTTACTTATTATGTGCGAATGTTGACTATTACAGATTTATATTTTGAGTGTGTCCAACTGAGTTTGTTCTTAAGATATCGATATGAAATTAAAAAATCTATGACCTTCAAAAATACTACTATAGTATTGTAAAGTTTCATTGCAATCAATCTAGTAGAAGTTGTAATTAACGCTACTGTTGTCATGTCCTCATTGGAAAAATACATAGGAACATAATTTTATTGCCATAACTCATCTTATAATTGCGATGTAGCAAACACTCAACTTTAAAACGTTCATCTGAATGAAAACTATGACGTTACAAATCTAATAAAAATATGTTTAATAGTTGTTAAGAGCTGAGAGGACAAATATGCAGATTTGTTAGCATAGATTGTTTTCCAATTTATTTAAATTCTCATTTTTTTGTCATATTATAAATATATGTTTTTACTTATTACAACTAATTTACCAATTTTAAAATATCTAGGAAAACAGTTGATAAATAATCCTACAACCCAATTTGGTTAAAATGGGCTTACTCGTTTTAGAAATGGTGCACTGCACGGACGACAACCAGGGAACAACATACATTAAATTATTCAAAATAAATATTTCAACGAATATTCTACATCTATTTTTTGGATTCTACTTACGTATACAAATGAGAGATAATAAAACTTGAGCTCAAATTACGGACGAAGACTTCGCGAATTAAAACTTTATACTAACTTACTATATATTTACTGAATAAAAATCATTTTATTTATGTCCACAATTTAGAAAATGGTTAAAAGCAATTTAAGCCTAGGAAAAAAAATCATGAGCAATTCAAATGATTGTAATGAAATCAGATGTCAGTTATTCAAAACAAAGTATTTACAAATTAATTTATTAGTCTTAATGATGAAAACATTTAATGTAGTAGAGAGAAATTTGGGAGTTGAACATTAGATGAATTCTTAAATACGTTAGATTTTTAAGGTCGAACTTATACCTGGTATCGAAATATGGTAGGCCTACCGACTTTTATTATTCTTTATAAACAAGATGTAAGAATGGTAACAAGGAAAGAAGTGTGTACAATTTTCAGAAGGTATTTGGACATCAAAATAAATTAAAAAATGTATGGAAATATTTTAAATAATATGAAGAAATCGATACATTTGCAGAATATTTTACACTAATACAGTAGTTTTAAGTGTACTGGTAAACATTAAATGTTCAAATAACTATATTTCAATGACGTTTATTTAACCATTTCAATGCTGATACTCTCAATATGAATTTTAATGTATAACAAACACATTGTGTTACCCTTTTAACAGTGAAAATAATTATATCGTGTTTTGCTTCTAGGTCATTGAGTAGCTAAGATAACAGAAAAAGAACTATAAAAAGAATGATGTCAACTATTAAAAAGCCGTTGGTAGTCAACGGTTTAAAATAACTATTAAGTTGAATGCAGAGACCTGACTGACCAAGGAATCCTCTTATGTGTTCCAGTAATTTACTAAGAAATAGTATTTATTGTTTTGTTTTTTTACATCTCAGATGATACTTAATCTAAAATAAAACAAAGACATAGTGTGTTGTTCAGCATCAAAATAGGTACATAATAAATTTGGTAGCTTGTTTAATGACTGCCATTTTGAAACTGATACGTGTACAATATTAAGATTTTTTGTTATACTACAAACTAGTAATATAACATATTCTATAAATTTTTAGTAATTTCATCGATATTAAAATCCCTGTGAATTTATGAATTGTTTTTGAAAAGAAAAGCAAACAGACAGACACAAAAAGAAGCAATGTACATATGTTTAAAGGTAAGTTTTTCTTTATTTTTATATCCAGATGGGAACAATACTTATTGGACATGCTGTATAAATAAACTGTCCTAGATTGAAATTAATAATATATAAAATATTATAGTTCAAGATTATTATACAATAAATTAATTCAATCACATAATAAAATTAGTTTTTATATGTTTAACATATGATCTAAGTTATGCAAGAAATCATAGACGACGTGATGTTAGTTGAGTAATTTGAAAGTGTCGCAGTCTGACGGGAGAAAAATAAAGTTGCAAGTGAATCTATAGAATTGACCAGTTGTAAAACAGCACTGTTTTGTTTCATATAGTTAAAAATGTACAATAATTTTCTGACACACACACACACACACACAAACACACAAATAATAGTTCCATCTAATAATATGTCTATACACTTGTATGAAAAAAAAAGAAAAAAAGAAGTTATTCTTTATATACTAAGTTTTCGTCGTTTTTTGGAGATAAATGTATATAGAATGATGTTTATTTCTCAACTCTTTATGTATTAAAATACAAAAATGAAACCATATTTATATCTTAAAACTCAGCTTTGAGTTTTCTTTGTTTGTGTTATAAACTCGAAACAAACGTAAGTCGTATTTTATTGAAATCGAGTTTTTACATCTGCATTCAAGATTTACTTTCGTTTTTGTTCAAAATTCTGAATCGTATTATATTGTGTACTTTATATTATACTGTTTAGAATAATTATTAATTATCACATTGCATAAGATTTTGAAAAAAATAGTTCTCTTATAAAATTGGTGTATAGTGGATTATGCGCTTTTCACAGTAACCATTAAACCGTTTTCTTTTTTAAATGCGACAAATATGTTTCTTGAGTATCTAGAGGCTATTATTAAAAAAAATAATAATAATTACAATATTTAGAGCCAATTTTGAGTAATCGAAAACAAATGTTAAAAATATCCAACAAATATAGAAAAAATATACTCAAATAGATAAAAATCTTTTTCCTGTACAATAAACGATAGACAGTCATCCTCCTAAAAATAAGTTTAAATTGGGGAATTAGGAGAACGCAAAACGGATATATCAGCCAAAAATGCATGATTTTTTGAACTATCACCTCATATTAATCTGTAATATTATATTCAAGAATGTAAAAAAGCGTTGAAATCCATGACAATTGACAAGGGAGGTATACTCTCTTGTTTGTCATACCACCAAACCGAGAGTTCAAAAATTACTTTTTGATTTTGAATGAAGATTGAAATTTTGCAAAATATTTACTAACAGGTTAATTATTTATGTATATATATTTATTTATTCGTCAAGGTTTTGAAATAAATACCTTTTATATGGCTAATATCAAATACAAATTATAATATATAAAAATAAAAGTTATAATACACAATAACAAAAATTCTAGTGATATTTCTGTTTGGACCACTCATACCATTTATCAGTTTTTTACCAAATTAGAAGCAACTCCTTTTCCTTCTGTTGTGGTACCTTTTTCTAAATACAGGATGGCCATTAACATGTATTTGATAACATTATCATTAACCACGAAAATTTTAATTCCATATTTATTGCGTTTATTACCCATGTCTAGGAAAGGACACCAGTCCTCCGAAATCCAACCTCCTGTTCGTGAATGGTACAGTATAAACTAGGCTGTTAATTTGACAAAAATATCCCAGATGCTTCACATTATTGAAAGTTTTCGATGACATTTTTCTCCTCCCTTGTATCCCGATCGCCAAAATGGAAGCAGTTTGTGAGGAAAATGAATCTCTCCCTTCAGAGGATAGCACGATATCTAGCTTCACAGTACTCGCTTTTGAATAACAATTTAACAAATAATTGGTTGTCGTTCGAGGTAAAGAATAGTTTGAGAAAGCCATTGAAAGTTGTTATTTCTTCTTTGGATGTATCTCGAACATTAGCTGTAAAAGTTTTATACTTGAGTCATTGATGTTCAGTCTCTTAATAGTCCATACTACAATCTCATCCAAATTATTGTCTGTTATAAATAAATTGAAGTTTGTCTCTCGATTAGGTTGTATATTTTCGTAGACCCAAGTATATGTACAATATTTTTACTTAATGTTTTACCTTGCTGTACATGTGGTTTAGATTTCCAACGAAAGTTTTTTCAACAGATTCTTCTTTATCAACAACTTACAATAATAAGTCATCATATTCAGTTGTTGTCAGTTCGCTCCAGATAGCAGTTCTCCCAGCATCAGAGAAACCTCAATCATTTACTTTCTGTAGTATAATTTCGCTAATCTCCTTTATCACTAATTACCTTTATTTTCATTCTGTATTTTATTGTTAGTGTCGTTTTCCTTCTGTCATATTTCCAGTATTTATTATATTGTTCTACTTAATCTGCGCTACAGTCATAGTCAGTGTTTACTATGTTGTCTTCTATTGTCTGTATTTCATCAGCACTCGGGTTTGCATAGTTATCGTCCGTTTTTGTATGCAATTCAATCCTATTTTAAATTTTGGTATCGCTATATAAATTGTCTAAAAATTCCTCTTTCCGCTTACTAGCAATACTTTCATAATCAATACTCATCAACATATTGCTGAAAAATCTGTCAAACCTTCAGAACCTCCTCTACTGCTAAACGGTTTTATTTGTATGCGTCAGTTTTACGAAGATAAAATAGTGTATACGTATTTTAAAAATGGGTTAAAATACGTAATAAAAAACATGTATAAAATTAATGGACGACAAACAATCATAAAACCTAAAAACGTAAATTGTACGTACACTAAACAATCATGATTAATAAATGTGAGTAAAAGTTACCTACGACAAACAATCATAAAACCTAAAACGTAAAGTGTACGTACAATAAACAATCATGAATAATAAATGTGAGTAAAAGTTACCTACGACAAACAATCATAAAACCTAAAAACGTAAATTGTACGTACAATAAACAATCATGAATAATAAACGGTAGTAAAAGTTACCTACGACAAACAATCATAAAACCTAAAACGTAAAGTGTACGTACAATAAACAATCATGAATAATAAATGGTAGTAAAAGTTACCTACGACAAACAATCATAAAACCTAATACGTAAATTGTACGTACAATAAACAATCATGATTAATAAATGTGAGTAAAAGTTACCTACGACAAACAATCATAAAACCTAAAACGTAAAGTGTACGTACAATAAACAATCATGAATAATAAATGGTAGTAAAAGTTACCTACGACAAACAATCATAAAACCTAATACGTAAATTGTACGTACAATAAACAATCATGATTAATAAATGTGAGTAAAAGTTACCTACGACAAACAATCATAAAACCTAAAACGTAAAGTGTACGTACAATAAACAATCATGATTATTAAATGTGAGTAAAAGTTACCTACGACAAACAATCATAAAACCTAAAAACGTAAAGTGTACGTACAATAAACAATCATGAATAATAAATGTGAGTAAAAGTAACCTACGACAAACAATCATAAAACCTAAAACGTAAATTGTACGTACAATAAACAATCATGATTAATAAATGTGAGTAAAAGTTACCTACGACAAACAATCATAAAACCTAAAACGTAAAGTGTACGTACAATAAACAATCATGATTAATAAATGTGAGTAAAAGTTACCTACGACAAACAATCATAAAACCTAAAAACGTAAAGTGTACGTACAATAAACAATCATGAATAATAAATGTGAGTAAAAGTTACCTACGACAAACAATCATAACAATTAAACATGCTTAAATAAATGTGACACGGCGACTTACAGCGTTATTTTTGCATCAAGCAATCTCTGAGCAAGAGACAACATCCACTAGTAAAGTAACAAATAAAATTGGGTAGTCGAAGTTATTTTATAAAATGGGGAACCTAAAACGCGATAATGGGGATGATTATAAAAATAAAGCGTGAGTAAATATTTTGGTTAATTAGTATTTTAGGGTTGAACAGGTAAACATTCTGTAAAATACAACTTTCAAATTTCCTTGTAAAATACAAATTACAGACAGTGTTAAAATGTTTAATTTCATAAATGAATTTCTACAAAATTATCTCAATTTCAAATTGCAAATGATTCTAATTATTATTTTTTTTATATACAGATATTTTAATAGTGTGACATTCGTGTTGAACTATCATTTTAGATTAGCGTGATATGTTAAATAATGGAGTCTTGTTTCTGAAAAAAAAAATACATAAATAATTATATAATGCTATTTTTTACACATCGATCAACTATAGAATGGTGGTATCATTGAATTTATATTATGTTTACAAAAGCAATAGCACTCTTTGCAAATTGTTTGATTGCAATGATTTCATTATTAAAATCTGTTTTGGTCCACAGCAATATACCTCTTTACAAGACTGTTTTAAGCTGCAATCTTGTGACTGATTGGATGGTTAAATGTTGATTGATGTGGTCTGTATTACTGGGTTTCCTATTAATCCTGGACATGTGTTTGAAGGTTGATTTTCATAAGGGTTGATTATCATGATAGCCATTAATTAATGATAGTAGATCATGTCATTACTTTCTATGATTACTGTTAGATTAATTATTTGGTGGATATTGTTAAGGAAGTTGTTGAAGTGTGTTAGTTGTTCCATTGTAAGACATATTATCGTAAACCTCCTGTAATAACATAAAAGGTGATCAACTTAAGATGAACAAAATGAGAAACTCTTGAATTATAAGAGATACAAAAACTTTAAATAGCAACATTCTTTACTTTTATATTACTGTAAAAAAATTAGTTTTAAAATACGGTGACAAGACAAAATTTCAGGAATGAACGAAATTCTAGGAAAACAAATAATTACTAGGTGTTAAATATTGGAGCACCTTTGTTTATTTTTTAAAACTACATACAATTTTCAACAATTTGCTCTTAGGATTATTTTACTACCAAAATTGACTATGTTACAACCATTTGAAGTTTGACTATTTTTTAATACTTTGAAAAAATTAACGTTTGCACATGTTATGGCAATACATTATCATCCCTGTACTGGATGAAATTTTTTTTTGAGATAAAAGGTTATTCTCAAAAATTGGCTGTTTCTTTAAATCCATACCATTAAAGTTAACAAAGTTTTGAAGGGGAAAAAAGGAAACATTTCCTACATCTAGTGAAATATGAACTAAACCTGTTTACAAAATCGACCGAAAAGAAATTTACTTGATTTAGAAGTTCTAAAAAAAACACAAAAAACTAATCCTTAGCGCTGTCATTAACTCTTGATTTTTATAAAATACGATTTTTACTTAATGACACAAGCAGAGCTTTCTTTGAATACATTAGTATTATATTCTCTGATAACTTTACAAAATCTATTATTTCGTCTATGGTTTTTCCCCTCTGTGATTGACTACTACGGTGAGTGTTTAAATAGGTTAAATTACTGTTTATTGTATTTCATTTAAAATACCTTATAATTACAAAGCTACACTTTTCCACTACAGGGATCTATAAAGGTATTAAAATAAAATTTCTAATATTCAAAGTTTTTTAAATTTTTTTAAGTTTAATAATTTAAGATTAAATTAGGTATTATGACTATTTTTTTATTTCTTTTGAATTATTATTATTATTTTTTTAATTTTTTTTTTTTTTACTTAAAGTGTAATTTTCCAACTTTTAAAATCATTTATTTTGTTTATCAAAGTCTCTGACATATGTTGGACCTTATCTTTAGAGCGATTAATAATGATAATACTAATCCTGTTAATATTTATGTCAGTCTGGGATTGGATGTCAACTAATAAATCAATGATATTGAAAATGTCTGGGAGAGCATGATAAAATACATAATTCTAATTCTAATGATACGAGTCACTTGCTTTGGTTATTTCGTTTGTCATTTCCGTAAGTGGTGTACAGACTGATGGAATGGAGGAAACTTAACACTGGACTCACTCATCTAAATGTTTGAAAAAAATCATAGTAGCAATTTAACATTTCGCTATCTGGTTTTCTTATATACGAACCTCAACAAAACGTTCTGTGAGTTGTTTGGGTAGAAAAGAAGGTAATCTGAAAGAATGTGTGCCCGTTTTCCTATTTATATTATATTCATCTTTAGCTTCTGAATATTAAAAAAAATCATTCTGGGCAACCTAATTATGCTGACTTATTAGGCAAAGAATATAGTTTTGGAATTAATATACTTATCTACAAATAAATCCACTGTTTTGTTAAGAATTCATTAATGTCTAGATAGGTAATCATAGATTTTATTCAAAACTAAGCTAAACAGTTTTATAGGTACACTGCTAAAAAAATAATGACCTTGCATCTCTTCATGCTCAATAAATTGAGTTGACGTTGCAATCAACTGATTGCAATCACAGTGTCAAACATTTTATATTGCAAAACAAAATGTACCGCTAACCTAATTTATGAAACATTATTATAATAGAATATATCAAAATACATTTATCGTAATTACATACGAATATTAAAAATTACAAACCAGTCCTTTTCCGTTGATTGGATTCAATTGATCTTGTTCATCAATTTACTGTAGTGTAAAGTTACGTACTGGGTCCAAAAATCGATTTCTGTTTTTCGCTGAAAAATCCGTTTTCAAGCTCCATTTCTTCCAGAAATATATTTTTCTAAAATTACGTCTGTGGCAATATCAGTGTTTTCGAGCTGAAACGAGTTACCAGTATCGATCAAATTTGACATGTGCCCATAACTCTAGGAGTTGTTTATTTTCTTTTATAACTTAAACTATGTGGATAGATGCTGTACCAATTACTAAAATAATATTGTCTATTAATTTCCAGCTTATCTGGAGTACTTTGTGTTAAATTTTAATCTCTGAGAACTGGCTCAATACATATTGGTCGTCAAAAAGTTCCTAACAATTTCGGTTTCACTGATATCAGCAAAACAAAATTAAACAGGGTTTGCTGTGTAAACAGGTGATCTAGTTAATATAAAGTGGTTTCACTGAAAACGAAATGTCTATCATTTAACACACCTAATTATTATATTATATAATAAGTAAAACGGCTGAATATCGAAAATAGATATTGAACGACGCCATTTAAATGAATAAATACGATTATGTATATGACCGAATTGGAGGAAGATTTGGTTTTGTTTAAGTAGCATTCAAAATAAAAACATTAAAACTTAATAAAATATAAATAAATGGCAGCCTTCTATATCAAATAAAGAAAAAGTAAATTCCATACGAAAAAATACATGGAGATAACTTCAATAATAAAACAATATACATCTTAGAAAGAATAAAACTCGAACACAGGATCTCACAAAAATTACGTTTACTTAATGAAACGGGTTCCAACGACAAAGTCGCCATTCTCGGTGATACATAACTAATCTATAATTGTTTTATGAATGATGTTCTTAGACACTAACTTTATCCCTAATACAAACAATGAAATTATTATTCACGATCTTACCAGAACATGGTTCATTCGACAGGTCTCTTTGCTACAGTCCCCTTTTTATTTAAAACTTTTTAGTAATTCTACATTGGGTCCCTACTGCAGCTCTATGTATATGCCAGTGTTATTTTCATATGTGTTATAATTATTTCTAAAATATCAGAATCCTTCATAATCAAGTACAAATATGTTATTTTAAGTTTAACGGTATCTATGTTGAGTGGTAATATAGAAACAAGGATATACACTACCCTGATTAGAAATTTGCATCACATTCAAGTGTTGTGTTGTTTTTATTGTATCTCCGTGTATAATTTAGGCGATTTCGTTATAGAATTCAACATATTCATGTATATTATTTTACATATTTATCTAACTTAGTAATTCATGTTTTAAAAAAAATCTTTATATGAGTCGTTCCGATTTTTCTTTATGAATAACTGATTTTATTCATTTTTATCCATGTTAAATCAACTCTGTAAACTAAAGAATTTTCTTTTTGTTATTATATTAAAAACAATAGTTTTTAGAAGTCAAAAAATACCATTAATCAGTACACCTGAAAAAAAAGAATATTCATCGAATAATAATGATATAATTTTTAATATTAACATTTAAGTATTGATATTTTTTTCAAATATAACAACAAGAAAAAAATATTGTAGTAAACTCAATAAATTATTTAATTTTAACCCATTTAAATCATTGGTAAAGGAGGGAACATGGTTATATCGACTACATTGCAAACTTCTTGTTAAGTTAATTACATGAACAACTCAATTACCTTTGTCTAGTATATATTTCAATTAATAATATTCATGCAAGGTCAGTGAGAAATGTAGCATAATATTGTCTTCCTTGCATAACAATAAAACTATTGTTCTTAAAGTAAACTTAAAGCAATTACCCTTTAGAAATGATTGAAGTAATTAACCTAGAAAGATGTTCATTTAAATAATACAAGGTCATCAAGAAGTCTCAATTCACCACAGATACATAGTTTAGTCCCTTACTATGGTTACATAGTTACAATTAATGTTGAAAATATTATTTTTACTTCGGAAATTTATCGGTATTTGTGTATCTCTACGTATCGAGGATGTATATATATTCGTTATCAAGAGATATGCCTAGAACCGAAAAGATAAATGAATTTTTGTAGCTCAGGATTATGTTAGAAATTCAAACTGAAACCCATGAAGAATGCATTACGGCAGTCCCTCGAAGAAGGTGGGGCAGAACATCAGTTGCTGAAGTTCAATTAATTGGTTAAACAACAGAGTCACTGCGCAAGGACAAGGGGAGTCCCACACTCAGTGCGAAAAGCTTTTGCATCCTTTAAAATAATAACAATAAAACTAAAACTACAAGAAAGAGCTACCGCTAAAGTTCGGCCTATCCTGTCAAAAAAATTAAGAGTGTATACAAACATAATTAGTTAAACCACAAGTCAACAGAACACAAAAAGTAATAAACACCTAGTTTAACCAAGAAGATACATTGGTCAACAGAGTAAGACGGAGTGTATGTGTCAAAGCGGTAATTAAATAATGGTTCTTTCTACGCGCACAACCTTATTTGTTCCTTTTTTTCAGAGTTTTCGTGAACTTGTAGTAATTTCTTGTGTTAATTTAACCGGGCATTTTTTAGAAAAAAAAAACTGTTTCACCTAATAGGATTGATAGCATTATATATGAGGTTTCAATTACTTTTTTGTTTTTATATAACTCTATTTTAAGTCCAAGGTTACTTAGATTTTTAAATTAACATTTTAAATATTTGTTTCTAAAATATTTGAAAGGTACATTGGCCATTTTCATTTTTTTTATGTATCAATCGATAACAAAAGTTGATAAACACTTGCAATGTTGTGTATTATTTTTATATACACCATCGAAGGTAATCTCAAATGTCAGAAAAAGATGTACCAATAATAAAAACCAATCTCTATAATTATATATAATTGAATATATATATATATATATATATATATATATATATATATATATATATATATATATAGAAGTGTTACTTGCTTTGTCTTCTGGACATTTCATTACTCACACCCGTATTCTTGTAGATTATGTTCTGCACAACACTCTGAATGTATTCTCTGATAGTCATCTTTAAATAATCAATTATGGTTGAGTTGATGGAATACACATGTTTCACAAGTTGTCAACGTACAACATAGTGAAAACATTTTCATGTGGGGATCTTGGCGTCCAAATGATTTAGAATTCAACTCTGTCCGCAATCACACGACACCCAACATTGCTGTAGGACGTATGAGTTTTATAAATCGTAGTGAAATTAAGTTGAAAGTAGACTTCACAATTTCATCTCTCCCAATTGTTAGATGAAATGATACAAAATTATGTCACATTATTTAGTAGTCAATGGGAGTCTCAGAGGAAAAAAATGGTCCAACGTCCATCTAGTAAACATTCCAACCTTCTTATTGTACAACAGTGACTTTTGGATCTCTTGTAGATCATCTGCAAACTAGACAAGTGAATTTTGATTGATTTTTCACGTACCCCATATAATAGAATTATGTTTTACTTATAAAGAAAGTGACAACCAAAATGACTCTTCCATGCCAAAAAAATTAAGAAAGACATAATAAGCTTCCTGCTTAACATTTTAATAAGGTCAATTAATGTACTGATGTAATTTTATAAGAGTGTAGGCGTAAGATTTTTTTATAGCAGATAGTGTGTATAATAAGTGATACCAACTTGCTACGATAATATTTCTAGATGAACTTCGAACTTTGGAGCATGAAGTCTAACATATCCTACAAGTTCTCTACTGTCAGAGATTATAGAATTCCAGATTGGACATACGGAACCAGCACGAAATATCTGAATGAACTTCCGAATTGAATTACAGTTTGTCTTAATATCAGGGAAATTTACCTGAAACTATCGTTAAACATCTTGTGTGTATTCTCCACCACCCTGGACCCAATAACAGTATTACCACCTTATCTTCAGGGATTCACGTATATTCAACACGGGGACGTGGTAATCCCGAGGGTTCTAGCTGGATCTACATCTTTTTCATGTAGTTTTGGGTTAGATCCTTCTTTTTCATTTCTCATATCGTCTCTCTTAACCAACTCTTGTTATTTTTCGACCCTGTGATTATTAGAGTATTTAAGGGCTAGGACTCTTAAATTTTTATTATAAGGCGATAATGACTGAGAGGAAACAAGCAAAAAGAAAACAAAATTTCACATCATATTTCATCCTGGCTTTACTACTTGGTTCAATATGAGTGTAAAACAAGTGACGGCTAGGGCTAGAAGAACAATAAAAACATCTGTTACTCTTAATTATAGCTGTAGTCAGTATTTGCTGAAAATAGTATGAAAAATGTCTTGGGGTGTTGTCTGATATTATGAGTCGCCCAGAATTTTTTTTATCATCCTGTACTAGTAAAATAGTTTTTGCATCGCAAAGAATCACAAAACTTAAGTGCATCTACACTTTAGAAATCAAGAATATAATTAAAATATACACATATACATGTAAATATAATTATCATAGTGTTAGTGGGTTAGTTCGTACATGTCATAGAGTAAATAACACAACATTTGGCTTAGTGTGATTGTGTGACCTGTTCTAACGCAGCACAATAGGAGACAGAATTATTCAAAACCAAATTAGGGGTTTACGAGATGTTATGTTACTAGCGGTATTGGATAACATTGTGTAGTGCCTGTTTTAAGCCACACACAATTTGAGCGAACTTGTGAAAAGAATTAAAATAAAAAATTGATAATAACCATAACTATGATCATTACTTCTTTATCTGTGAATTCAGGTTTTCATTTAATAAGCTTAACTTGAATATTGAAAACCCCTTCCTTAATGTTTTCAATTTTATACTTTTTTTTTACCTGATATTAAATGGATAAAAAAAATGTAATAACTTCAGTAATTATAGAATTGGTGGTAGAAAGACATTTAACTGCGACAGACTTTTTATTATATATTTGTCGTGTTATGTTGACAGTGGTGTTTTGTGTTTTGAAAATAATATCTAATGATGTCATCTTCTCTTTTTTATCTTATTGTGTGAAAATTTGGGAAAGTGCATCTTTCGTACATATAAATACAATTCTGGTGCTACAGAAACAGGCTCTTTGGATTATTTTGAATTTTGGTTTCCGTGAAAGTTATAAATATTTGTTTAACTAAACACAAAAAGTATTTACATTTTTATCGCTGTATGCTTATAAAGTAATTTTGATTAAAGTGCAAATCCCTGTTAACAATATTAATATCTGTCAAATTCAAGGCTTTGTGGTACAAGAATAATGTACGATTTCATAGGGCAAAGTTGAACCTAAAAATATTACATGAGGAAACCTTTACTAGATGTAAGACATTGGCTAACGGACTCTCTCTACAATTAAAGTCGCTAAGGGGTGCTAATTAAAAAAAAAAAAAAACAAGTTATAAAGAGTTATTTATTAAAACATGTTTCTTATCTATGAGTTAATTTTAATAGTTTATTTGGCTATAATTTTAAGGCTTTGACATTTTTGTTGTGTGTCTTACATTTTTGAATAGCCATGATTGTAAAGTCCTTTGTAATATTTTAACCATTAAGTTTGACGTTAGTTATGGAATTGTAATTTGTTTAGAACAAATAAAAAAATAATTAAATGTATCTCAGAAATTTAGTTTTTTGTGAAAAATCTTAAAACGCCCTATAAGGAGGTGAGCTGTATTCAAATGTTGAATGAGATTTCCACCTCTAAAAACAGAAACTATTTTAACTTGAATAGAAATACCCCAGCACTGTTTGTTGAAGATTATTTCAGAGTTGAGACATTAACAATCATGGACATATTTTTTTAGAGTTCTTTAGAAGTCTTCCATTTTCCCTCTTTTTCTACCTTCGTTTTTATGATCATCCGTTATATATCAGAGAGGCTCATACCATTCTGGACCTATTGAACTCAAAATCTTATACTTTATTTATTTTCCAATATTTCGACGTTATTGTACCATTTTTTTTATTCTCAATCATAACTCATATTATATTGTTCGGCAAAATTTGTATCATTGTTCAATTTCCACTTTTGTCGAGGCTCAGTTAACTTGGCAAGACAGAAAACGTGTGGTATGGGTTATTCTGTCATTTTCATATGTATACAGTTAGACTGTATGATCATCAGTATCTTTTATCATCTTCCATGAAAATGGCTACGAATTTTAGAAGTTGCATTTCCTGATATAAATAAAAATGAAGTAACATTCAAAGAAAATTATACAAATACATTATTGGGTTGAAATTTAAAAATCACCACTTGACAGTATGAAGGTGTTTAACAATTCCAGTTAATGCTAAACTATAATAAAAGTCAACTTATTCATATTATTGTAATGAAGCTATGACTATTAGATTTAATCAACGCTTATAATGGACATGATTTGATACAACCAACTTTCTTAATATGGATTTCTGTGCTTTTTGATTTTGTCACATAATCAATATAGAGTTATTATGCAATGATTTAAATTTTAGGGCTAGTATATTTTCCAGGGAAATATCCATTTTGAGATCCTTGAGAAAAAAATGGGTGGGTTTATCAGACAATACTCTACACTCCAAATTTATTTATAAAAATTCTAATAATATATATTTTGCTCATATGGTTTGATGAGACCAAATATAATAATTCAGTAATGTGTGATTCATGTTGTGCCTAAAATTGTAACCAACTGTTCAACCTCCAGGAGGAGGAGCCAGAAATGATCGGAGAGGGGAAGTAAATAACATCAAAGAAAAGGTGTAGAGAATGGTTCATAGAAGGACAAATCTGTGTAGAGAAGAACATTGCGAGAGTACAGATATAAAAAAGAATGCTTAAAAACCTTCAAATATAAAAAGTAAATAATACAACTAAATAATTGAATCGTTTATTTCAGAAAGGGGTCAAGCGACAAAAATGCAGTTTTGAGAAAAAGAAAAAAAACTATATTGTTTACACTGATGACCGACGGTACTTGATAGAATTCCATTTTAACAAATAAAACACAATATTTCTTTTGTAAAATCATAATAGTTATGTTGTGCTTTGTATTTAGTCTTGTAAGAGCCTCGTCAATGCCGTAACTGGCGAAACCATGGTCGGCTAGACCAAATAAATTATAGAATTTTACAAAAGAAATATTGTGTTTTATTAGAAAAAAACTATATAAGTCCTATAAAAAAATTTTAATCTGAAAAAAAAAAGTTTTTGCATTTTCTACATTAATACTCATGTTTTAATTCTACAAATGGTTTTTTTCTATTTTTGGTTTTCACTGTATAAAAAATTAAAAAAATTTCAATTGACCCCTTTCTGCATTAAAAATGCTGAACATATTTTTTTTTAACAATATTATATATTTTTAAAAGGTTTTCTTACATTAATGAAGATTTTTTGTTCACTCATGTGTGTTATATTATATTATATAATAAACTGAACATATTTACACAAAATATATAACGAAAAAGAGTGGCCTCGCACTGGAAAATTGTGACTTATACTCTCAAACCTTCCCTTTTCGCAAAGGTTCAGTAAAAATCTGACAACCGTATGGTTTTTATTTTTGCCTGATGGACCGTCACTAAAGAGCGTCAGTTTTTTTACTGAGTCCTGTAGTTCAGTATTTATGTAGTTCAATAAGAAACTACAAACCTCGTCTGGGCCTTTGTTTCCCTCTCCCTCATGGTAGACATACATTTTTGCTTTGTTGGTTTTTAAGTTGTAAATGCAGAAAACGTTTAGCCAAAGCTGTCTCATGTAAAATATTTCCTGGACAGGAATATTCGGGAGAGGGAGGTTTTGCATGTAGTCAAAACAAAGTGCAGTTTTATCTTCGTCCTTGTTTTGGGAAGCTTCTTTCATACTTTGGTAAAATTTTCTAGCTCTTCTTTTGTGTACCATCAGTTCCGCCGCTGCAACCAGCTTGGCGGTATCATTGAGCTCACGATCTCTTAGTTTGGCTGATAGACCTTCACACATACTACAAACATCAACCAAATGAATAGCCAAAGTTTTCTTTAAAATACGTATAATAAAAATTATACTTTACAACATCTTTCATTTCAGGATTGTCAGTAATAAACAAATCATACATTTTACGAATACTTAGACGAGAATCTAAGTATTTCTATTCTCGGCCCCCATAGTGAGTCTCCCTAACTTCAAATCTAGAAATATGTTCATGGATTTGTTTGCAAACATTTCCAGAAATGGCATTGCCACTTCTATTTTTTCCCCTTAGATCTTTGGGTGTCACATTTTTAAGACGTAGCTGGCAAATTCTTTGTAATCTTTTACGGGAAATGCCATACATGGCCATAAAAATTTTTTACAAACGGGTTTTAGCGAACCATTGATCTTTACGTTGTGCTTAATTGATCTTTAAGTGCTTCTAATGTAACTGCAACAGTAGTGCCAACATTATTTTTATGCGCTGCACAAAATTTACCCTGACAGTTTAGAACAGAAAGGTGTCAAGTGATATCCCTTGGCCCCTTTCTGCACTAAACGCTATCTTTCCACCACTGCCTAACTAATAGAATAAGCTGCACCTTGACTCCTTTCCGCACTAAAACATGTGTTTACCTCTAAAGAAAATTGTACCACCATTAACTCATTTTTTCATGTTTTGTCGCTTGACCCCTTTCTGAAATAAACGATTCAATTATAATTGATAGTTGTTTACTTATTAAACATTTATTAATTTAACACTTTAATTCACATAATACACATTTAATTTTTTTGTATATAATTTCACGATGAAAAGTATTTTGATTTCGTTTGAACTTTAAAACTTCGGTTGGGCTACGAAAATAATAATAAATAAATAGTTATATTAATTTACATAATAATACATTTTATTGAAATTCCGTCAGCAAAATCTTAGCTAGGGACACCTTAGTTACTAACAAATATAAAGGAAATAAAGGTCATATTAAAATGATTTAAAATTTATAATCGATATAAAGGTGAATCACTAATATTACCCAAGTGAATTATAGAATTATAGAACTAGTAGCCTCACCAAGTTATGGTCACGAGCAAAAGATCAATATTTATAAATCAAAATGAAGGCGTAACCGACAATAACAACGAGTTCGATGCTTTCAGCTAGAGTCCACATATTATTATAGACTACACATTATTAAATAAATAATTTTATTTACAAAATAATCTTTTTACTACGCTTGACAAAACAGATAATAAAGAGAAACTCAATTGGGCGTGTTTGAAGGACGACCCACAGACAAAACACACTTTCTGAATACTAATTGCGAACAAGGCTACTTCCAAGAACCCTCTTATTTTTCTTCTTCTACAACAAGAATTATACCAATAGAGATTATATATATTGATTTTTATATATAATTAATATATTATAAAGGGAACAAGTTTGTTAGTTTTTAATATTAACAAGACAGAGCCTCTGGTTGGTCTAGTGGATAGAGCTCTTCCCTTGTTTGTAAGAGGTTCCAGATCTGATTGCCATGGATGCCGATCAAAGCTGCGGTAAATACTTCGTATCGTGAGAAAATTAGTTCGCTTAGAATAGTGGCAAATTCATTCATGAAAGCTAATATTACATTAGCGGGAACTCTATGTGCTGACCATGAAACATCAGGCGTAAATCCCTCTACCAAGTCTAGGTCGACAACCGACTATTGCGTTAAGGTTATATTTTATTAACGTTTGCAAGAACAAACTACAGAACTGATTTAGAAACATCTTTCGCCTTCAAAAACTTATTTCTTCTCGATGAACATAGACGAAAATTAGTTCTTTAATACCTTATCTAGAGCTCTAGGGCATCTTTTAGCATTCTGTTTCTCCACATCCTCTATTTATCTCTTTCTAGGCCTTCCTCTAAATCGTCTTCCACCAGACGTCTCCTAAAACACCTTCTTTACTGCTCTGTTAGAGCGAAAAAAAATCCCTCCCTTTAAAATCTGAAAATACTGCTCTTCCGCCTCATGAGATTCGCTAAAGCATAAACCTTAGTATTAAATCAGCAAGCTATATGGTGACACCGAACAGCACGTGTTTGAAGGTCAGAGAGAAGGCATGTCCTTGGACTTTAGTTGTTTACTTGATTAAATCCCGATCAAGGTGCATTTTCAATGTCGAAGTTGCACACATCGTCTTTGTGAAAAATATTTCTGTTTAAATAAATAATTTTTTTCCCATTCTACTTTCGCTGTAAAGGTTCTAAGGAGGAAACAAATAAAACACGAGGAGAATGCTATTCTTGACTCCATCAATCAGCAAGACTTGTCCAATTATGGAAGAGCAGTTTTAGTAAATCTTTTGAGGTTAAACCCAACACCAGTAATATAACTTATAATACAGTATACAACTTATAATAAGAAAATTATAGAATAGTAATCGATATGCATATTTGTGCATAAGGAAGAATATAAAGTTGACTGAGGTTTCGTATAGACTTGCACTTTGTTAATTTATTTTAAAGTAATTATTGCAATTAAAAATAATTTTTTTTTAAATTTAGAGGAGCACGGATATGTTAATTTTTTGCCTTTTTTACCCATATGGTCTCAAATTTGATATTTTAGTTTTAATAAGTAAAATTACATCTAAATTTATATATTTTTGTCAGGTAAACTATCAAAATTGGTAATAGCTATTTTTTTTTTAAATTGAAATTAATAATACATTGCAGTATATTCTATATTGAAAATTATAAAATATATTTAAAATCATTTAAGGCATGTAAATTGTTAAACGAACATTATATAAATTAAGAAAATAGGTATTGTGACTAAATATCATCTAAGTTAACTTGTTTTTGAGTTAAACTAAAAAAGAAAACAATATAAAATATTAGTTGTTTTTACAAAGAACCTATTTTATTTGTATCTAATAACCTGTACAGGGTAATCTCAATTTTGCGTTACAGATCTACTTCAGGTTGGTTAGATTTTTCTCTTTAGTGTTTCTAAAAAAATATATTGTTTTTTTTTAGTGTGGCGACGCAATGACTAGTTTTTTTTTGATACACGAACCATCGTAAGGAAGTGATCCCACACTATCTTCAGGCATTCGTTTAATATAATACGCCATGATCTTCCTTGCTTAAATAACTGTAACAATGTCAGGCCCTCCTCATACGTAGTACAGCTCGATATAACTTCTAATCCGCCATATATAAAGCTACTCTATAGACTATATTATTCTTAGAATCTTTCGGCCCCACTACATAATCCATTATTTCTTAGTTTTTGTGATTGTTCAAGTTTCGGAGGAATATAACACAACTGGCCTTAAGATCTTATTTTAGAAATTCTGAATAGAGTATTAAAATTGTTTTGCCTGAGTTGTTGACAAAAAATCTCTAATGATAAGTTGATTTATTCTGTTTCACAACGAGACCATTAAACATATCTGGAGTTTTCAATAGAATGAAGTTTATTGTAAAGTTACTTTTGCTATAATAAAATTCAAGCGCACACTTTTAAATATGTTGGATTAGATTAAAGTATGGAATGGTTCTGTTTTGGAAAATTTAGCTTTTATATATTGATCAGGAACCTCTGAAAATATCTTAAAATATATATATATATATATATATATATATATATATATATATCACAAGCGATGAAGAAATAAATGCGATTCGTGCATAATCATTGTAACAACATATGATATTATATTCTGTGATTAATTTACTATAAGAGATTATTAAGTTTTATAATTCACGCCACAAAGTCGCAGGCGCAACACTGTCCACATTGTAAGTTAATTTAATGTATTTTTTAAGCACATTACGTGGACTTATTGTTTATTTGAAACTTTAATTTTAAATTTAGTTAATGTAAATTTTAAATATGTGCAATTAATAAATTTAATATGAAATTAACGGAGACTTCAATACAGACCGTATTTAAAGTTATTTTGTGGTAAAATTTAAATAATATCCTTTTAAAAGCAATTAATTACGTGTTGACTAATATTTCATTGTAAGTATAATATAAGAGATAGATAATATAATATGCCAAGTTGTACGAGGGCGTAATACGGGTAAAAAGTAGTTACTAATAATATAAACTTAAATCGACTGTTATTAAAATAATAATAATAATAAAGTCCTGAGACATGATAAAAATACGCCAAGTTTGATTACAATCGGTAGACGAATTTGGGCTCTAGATGACATATGTCAGAGAGAAATTATTCAAGAACCCACATTTTTTTTACTCGGAGGACTTCAAAACGGATGTAATACGAAAAAACTCTACTTAAATCTAGTAACAAATCACATAACATTCTTTATAAAACTTATATTTAGGAAAACAGGATTAGTAACTCTACGTGCAGTTGTTTTGTTGGATTTTAGTCAATTTCGGCACTTGCGTTAGGTTTTACTATTCCTAAATATAATTCTTAATAAAAAACAATGATAGGAACATTAAAAAACATTCTTTAGATAGTTTGCTCTTACCTTTGACTTCAAATCGAAACTTTCATTCCATTTGTTTGCTAAATAGTTCTAAAAAATATTAACACAAACAAAAGGTCAGAGAACATTCTGATACACAAAACTCACACCAAAGGAACTCACACCCACCAACTGTGAAACGGTTATATCCCAATTATTTAAAGATTGATTCTGTTTGCCTACAACTTACAATCTAATACTCAAATGTACTCAATTTTTAGTAATTCATATTTTAGATCTGTTAAAAGAATTACCTTCAACACAACTCCTAGCAAATAAAAACCAAGGTATCTCAGTCTTAAAATAGAATAAGAAATAACTATGAGATCTCTGATGATAATAAAGTACATCACATGAATACAGAAGAAGTACATTTCTTCCCTGTTATTTAGGAAAAGAAATTCAGAAGGTGCCTGTTTTGCCAATCAGCTAGCCTTTACATGCAAGCCAGGTAGGCGGGCCGTGATCTTATATAAAGACAGAGACATGTTTATATTTCTGTCAGTATTTTCTGTGACTTGGATTGTGCTCAGGTATTGTCTTGATTAATGTGTAAATATGATGATTTTGTTTATAATTTACTAACTATACAAATACCTTTAATTCAATATGTTTTTGTAAAAGTTTTAAATATATAACTATTTGTTTTATAATTTGAAACAAAAAAATCAATAAATTATTATAACGTAAAACAATAACTGTTAAATACACAATTAAATATTTTACTTTAGTTTCTTGTATTTAGTTAGATTATAGTTAGTTGTATTCATAGCACAACTTATTAAATATCAGATGTAAAACAGTTAACTGAAATGAAAATTTTATACCAAAAGTAAAATAGTTGATAATTAAATATTGCAGTTCTTCAAAAATTTAAATTTATGTTATGTTTAATAAAAATGTACTAATCATTTTTAATGTTAATTATCATCCATAGATTTTGGAAAAAACGAAGGAAACGCATAAAATAGACCAAAGGTAACAAATAAATAAATTGATTATATAATAATGCAGAATATAGAAACCGGAGAAACCGAAGTCATTAGATGAAATCTATTCTTTACCATTAAAAAAAGCGAGTTTGGAAAAATAACATTAAATAAAATAGAAATTTAAAAATGAAATTGTAAAACTGTTCCAAAATTTTTCCACCTATTAGATGTACATATTAGGTGGTTCGCTTCCGTCGTTTAAATGATTTTTTATAAACGATTTATATTTCAATATTTAAATTTATTGAGTGATAATTATCAGTATAGTCTTTTATTTGGGATTTAATTTTATTGTTATTATTTATTTAGCTCTAGACAAAAATATGAATTGTTATTTCAAGCGTCATAACAAATCAAACAAAACACTCATAAGTCACACTGAAAAAAGAGTAAATTATATATCAAAACAAGTTTTTAAACAGTAGGCCTACATTCACAATAATTATATTAAGGTGTAGAGATTTCCTTATTTCTAATAATAAATATTAAAATAAGTATTTCAGATACTTTTTCATTTTGTAGAACTTGTTGTCAAGTATCAATTGCATACATATGTTTTAAAATTGTTTCTTAAATTCTTTGATAAATTTATTCCGATTCTAGAATCTACTTTTAACAAGCATTAGACGACAAAATTTTCAACACATATTGGATCAATAGAGAAAGTATACTAACGTGAGGAGGTCTAAATAAGTTTGTTGATGAACCATAACTAAGTCTTTTCGTCACCCCAGATTTTAGAAAACAGTCATATATTCAGTAATGTCCTAATTATACCCTAAAGTTAATACAAATTAAATTAAGAAAACGAGTTATGTTTATTTTGGAACAAAATTGAATGTATTAATTTCTGCTCTTTAGAATAGTCAGCCTTATAAGAAAAAAAAATATTCAAATAACAACAATAATTAGGCGATTGTTTAAATAAATATAAGTAAATTTATAAATATTACAAATTTTAAATTACTTTATATTTCTCTTTTAACTTCTAAATCAAACGAAATATAAACGAAATAATCTTTCAATTATTACAAAGGAAATAATAAATATTTGTTACAAAATATGGATGTTTTGGAACTAATTTTTTAATGAAGACAGTCAAGATTGCAATATATTTTTACCAAGATACTTGCTTCTTTACAGTCTGTCATATAGTAAAACTTATTTCATTGACAGCGTTGCGCTTATAAACACTACTAAAAAAACCATTTCCACTTTCTTACCTACTTCGTGAAGGTCCCCCTGACTTTCCGTTATTGAATACTTCAATATACTTATCAATGCTTAATCCACACATAGATAATTTTTGAAAATTCTTGGGAACAAACGAATCATTAAATGTTTAACGATTGGAATTTTGTCCGTTAGGTTAACGTCGATTTTAACTATTATTTCAAATTATCGCAAGTTTTAGAAACAAACTATCGTTAGAAAATCATCAAATTTTTTAAGAGTTAGGAAACTGACATCTATAATTTATATTTCCTGATTAAAACTAACTCCATTACATATTTAATAATTGGTACACAGAAAACCAATTGAAATTTTTAATACAAAGTTTGTTAAGACTATAAACTCATTATTTCCGGCAATGCCCTGTTGATGGGGCAGAGATCGTGTTTTGTTATGTATCATAGCAACACTTTTTCATCATAGTGTTCAAGACAACATTTAGAAGACCAACATTAATTATTATAAATTTTCAATAACGATGCTGTCAATTCGCGTGTGAATAACAAATATAAAGGGACAATTTTATATTCTAAAACAATGATTATTATTTAAATTAGCTTTTAATAAAATTATTTAGACTGTATCGTTTACATAGGTGTGAAGAGATTTAATTTGATGTTTAATACAATTAATTGTTTATTCTTTTGCACATATAAGTGAGAAAGGTTTATACTGTGGGTCAAAAATCGATGTGGAGTTTTTTCCGGATATATCTGTTTTTTTTTTCCCTGGATTGTTGTCTATCGGTCGTCAGTCTACTTGTTGTAGACTATGTTATGTATGTAAAGATATCTTGAGACGTCATTCTCATTTTTTTATGGTTAAATATTTGAGGTTAAGAAAAACTACAAAATTTCGATTTCATTAAAACCGTCTCTAACGATTTTGAATAATTTTTTTCAAGTTGCAACCTCTAAGAACCCAAATAAAATATTGGCCACTCTCTCTCCAAAAAATCCAATTAGCTAGTTTTATAAGTAAAATACATTGGATATGAGGATGTGATTAAAAATTTAATTTCTAAAGGTTATGTTTACCACCTTACATGTTCATCCCAACCTATGGGTCAGACACACTGACCCCCTTCTCGTATGTTAGCTGATCTGGGGAGAAAGAGGTTTGTTTATTTCAATCTTACTTAGGAGTATTTAGTTTTAGGAATTCACAAATAACAACAATTATCTTTGACTGACCATTAAAAGTCTGAAACGTAAGTTACATAATATATCAAATGTAATTTACGCTGAGTACACGTTTATGACACGTGGGAAGTATTTACAACTACCAAAATGTCATTTTCGGTTTGTAGGTTTTCATTTGGTTTTATGTATTGGTTTGTTACAAAGTTTTTTATTGTTCTCAAAGATATTTAAATAAAGTTTTAATTCAAATTCTTACAATATTCTCTACTATAAAAGTTTGTTAAAATAGTTGCTTTAACATTTGCAATTGAACTGTTTTCAGTAGATACTGTTACTAGTAACCGTTTAAAAGAAGCTGTTATGAACGATAGAAACAATCACTGACCCAAGTCTTTACCCCACCATTCTGATTATTCTCATCCTTACTACATATAAGTAATGTTGTAAATGTATGTTCACAGTATGCTTCCACTACTACTTCTCTTAGTCAGCACTATGTGCGCAACCAATAACTTCTGCCAAGCCATACTTCAATCCAACACTGATTTAGTTCAGTACTTGCCTCAGGAACAGATAGGCCAACTCACAGATTGGATACACGACACATCTTTAAATCAGGTAATATGGTATATAGTATAATTTATTGTCAGGTATAAATTTGTTTTTCAATAAGGACGTCGATGGTTAAGTTTCACTTTTTCCTTAACAACTAACGAACACACATTTTTTGGTGTTGATTGGTTTGTTTACGTTGTTAAATGTATTTTCAAAATTACTACAGACAACGTGATCATTACTTACGATTGAAAGCTTCTTACCATTGGCAAACGTTTAACCCTCTGAAGCCAGACTGTAAAGAATCGTTGAAAAACTACCGATGATATGTAACTGTCTCGTAACAATGATTGCAGCCGCGATCTCTAAAACATTCGTTCGTATTTTATATTAGTGTAATACTCGTCGATAACAAAACTGACTTACATATTTCTACAATGAATCAGGAATGGTGGGAAAACACTACCATGTGTTGGATCGGTGGATGCTTCATAGTCTGTGTTTCTATCAGGAAGATCGCGTCCTGTAAGAGAAATTTTGAAAATATTACATAATTTTCAGTCGTAACTATGTAGCAAACACTGCATCCAATATGCCCACGCTCTAGTAAAGTTTCTGTTTACCACGTGGTGGCAGCAAGATACACAAGTATCACCCAAAGAAAAATCGAAAAGGTCGTTACTTGAAGAAGAAAAATAAACTTATTGGAGCATATAGATAAACTTAATACACTCTTTACAATTATATTTAGTTACTTGATTTGATCAACCAAATATTTCTTCTCAATGTTCTGTTTCACTTTGAAGTAGTTTTTAATATTCTTACTTAAATGACTGCAGTCAAGTTACACAGCATATATACACGTTACGGTGTCAAACACAAAACCTAAATAAACATAGCTCAACAAAATTAAATTAATTAACTAAACTATGCGCGCAGGTCTGTCAAATGTATTCAACAACTTTCGTGGCAACATTAGGTATTCACAACGTTAATATTAGGAGTCAAACAAGTTGCACATGCAGGTTCATAGTAATCAATTGATCAGGGAGTCGGGAAAAGTAAAACAAATTTGTATTATTATTCAAAAAGTCTAATTGCACTTGAAAAAATTAATTAAATCTGTAATTTGGAAGCAAAATGATTTTTGAACGGCAACATTAAAAAAACATCTTATGAATTGTACTTTTATGTTATTTACGGTTTGGTACATTGGTTTGGGTTATAGGTTTTACATGGTTCATTGATGTTATTTAGTTCTCCTTCGCTAATTTTAAGATGTTCTTGAACTATTACAAGGTCGCACAAATTCGTATTTTTTTCATCGATAATCCACAGAGAACACGGTGGGTTAAATACCACCAAACTGTTTTTGAAATTATTTTCCTTCCAACAATGGGAGGGCCTACTGTAAATAAAAAGTGGTTTACACGAGTTGAAATAACAGGATTGATTAGAATTAAATTGCACAATAAAGATTCCATTTCGTAAATTATTTTTTATTAATGTTAAAAAGAAAACAATATTTTTATTTAATTATCCAGTATTCTAGTATTATGAGTAAATCTTAAATAATCGTAATGTCCGTTTTGACTAATCTTCCCCTTTCAATGGCCTCACTAAGCAAAAAAGCGATTTTTGAATTGTTGTCGTCATACCCACGATAGTGGATACAAAAATTAAGTTAGTAACGTGAAATTTGGTATAGGGACTAGAATGATGTGATATAAAATCCTATTGAAATTCTAAGAAATTTAATTGAATGACAGGCATTATAATCAGTTTTCTGTTCATATCTCGTGTGTTATTCAACTTATAAAATACTATACTAGACAAAAATTTGAATATTTTAATTTTGTATCGAATGTTACACAAATACCAACAACTCTCTACATTGACAAATAGTGAAGTTATTGTCAAAAATGTAATATCGAACCCCTGATCTTGGATATGTATATCTGTGAGACAGACCAGGATCGAAATACGAACATAAACATAGCGAGTGAAAACTTTAATATATACACATCGACGAGACCTGTCGGAGCCCAGCTGATATCATGAATGTAGTAATATATACAATTACAAAGTTTAGGAAACCAAAATAACAACTGTTAAAGTACCTTACCCCTTTGTTAGTAATACAATTTGACATTTATTACAAGGCCCAATAAACTATTTTTTAGGCTGGAGTAAGCCATACATTTAGAGGAACTGGAGGTAATTATATTATATGGTGAAGTTGTGTAAGTATAATGCTATTGGTCGTCAAACTATTTTTTATTCCAAAACGACTATGTTAAATGTAAATAAGTTTTTATAACATATAATTCTCCAAAAAAAGAAGAATGTAATACTTTTGTTTTTTTTATTTATTATATTTTTTTTTAGAATAACTAATTTAACAAATTCAAACATTCTCAGACCCAAAAGGGCTTAAATCTTACAATGGGTAAAAGTATTTTATATATAAATGTATATGGTTTATGGCCAAATAGTATGTGACAAAAACCAATGTATCCAACTTTTATATAATAATATGTAGGGTAATAACCATAAATGCTTGAGGTGGGTCACATTAATAACTGAGGCCAATGCAGAACTATCAAAAAGAAACGCAAACTAAACTAGTTATAGTTAACATATTATTAACAATAACAATAGTTAATTATATCATTTTGTGATTTATCGAAAATGCACTTATATTTTTATTAGATTACATTAAATATATGTATAACAGTTCATGATAAATCTTACTTTTATGTTTTTTGTAACAACAAACTGCTTTCAGAATTGAACTAGATATTAAACTGGTTTTTGAGATATAGATAATATACACTGTGACATATTAATGTGCTTTAGTGATTTAGTGCAACAAGAGTTGGTGTACTATTTAGTTTTAAGGAAATCAAAAATTTGTTTTGAAGTCCTAGGTAACATCAACCATGTAATGAAATTAATATTAATTTTCCAACAGGTTGAGTCAAAACGCAACGTTCCATCTCTATCTATAGTGAACCCTCTAGATGTCCTGAGACAGAAGCTACTATTAGATATTGCAAGACGGCGCATGCGCCAAGCTAAGGGTCAAGTGGATGCCAACAGAGAATGGTTAAAGTCAATTGGGAAAAGATCTTCTCAGTTAAGCGACGATTAGATATATTTTGTAGTAAGTATACACAGCTGTAAAATAGTTAGGTTAAGTTGAGTATTCTGTTCCACATAACTTCATTGGCTGTTCTTATTTTGGAACTTCTTAAAGGTTTTCCGGTTACATTAATGACTCAGATCCTGACAGTTCCTGAAAGATATTAAATTTAATATTAAATACATTTATATTATACGACTATTGCTATATTCACATCCAATCGTTTTGTTCCTATCGAAAACTCAGTCATGGTGACCTATTAGTTCAATAATAATAGATTTGTCCAAATGTTGTTAAGTATTTAACATTCGTTAAAGTATATAATGATACTTTAAACATTTTTCTGTTTTAAAACTCCATTAACGATAAAGTATACAAATTGACGAACAAAATTTCAATGATTACAAATTTATCGACTCAGTAATACTTAGAATTTCAGAGAATGTACTATTTTAGGTTAAATATTAACTATTATTGTACGAACGTAATACTGTCCATATTTATAAATTTAAGATTGTAAGTATGTAAAATAGAAGGGATGATTTTAGTAGCTGTTTTTATTTATTTTTGTTTAATACTCCTCCCGTTGTAAATGAGTAGCTGTACTGCGCACATATGCTAACATTCTTAACTTCTAGTTTTTTTGTACGTTATATGATTCTTTTTATAAATAACTATAAATAACATAAATTTACATAACTAATTTTACTTCCAGAAAATAATTGTTTTGAGTAAAGACAAATATTATTCTTTTTTTTTCGTGTATTAACTAATAACTGGTTAATTTACTCTATAGCGATGAAGCTTCTATAATTTGGTGGTGTTCTTTAATCCGGTATCATTATTACTGGCCTACAGATTTTGTTGTTGCTATTATATTATCTTGTAATAGTTTAACTAAATTTGTTTTCAGATAACCAAGATATGGCTTATCAATATAATCATTATTTATAACTGCTCATTTAATAACTTAAATATAGTGTCTAAACAAAATATAATTATGTTACCTTATAACCAATAACTAATAAACTGCCTATTTCATTTCGTTACGAGTTAGAAAGTCTACGTTTTAAATTATTATAACTAGACTTAAAATACCAACTCTTCCTATTAAATAATTAGTTTATACACATTACATTTTTATGTTTCTTTTCATCTATATACAACTTTGTTATATTGTAATGTATTAAATTTCACTCTTTGAACATCTGTATTAAAGCTACGTGAGCTAGATTAAGGTAGTTTCGTAAATAAGTTCAACTAATGACTGAACGAAAATGAGCGACTCTAACAGAGAAATCTCTTAAATGCCAAATAATTTTGTTAATATTAACAAACTGTTAAAATTTAAACGATTCGTTTTTTAACAATACATTATGCCAAATTTAACAGATGTTGGATAACTGGAGCCTAATGAAATAAATGAATAAATTACCATATAATAAGGACATAATTGTTAATAAAGTTTCCTTTAACAAGCAAAACAACATGGTACTGAATATTATTATTTTTATTAAGTAGTTAAAGAAAAAAATATCATAACAGTATACCAGAGGTATTAAATTATTAGTTGTAGGACAGTAATGAAAATAATGTTAATTCCTGGTTGAGTATCTATACCATATTTTATGTCGATAGTTATTTAATTTATTTCTTTAAAGTATAGCTATTAGTTTTAGCTATTAGCTATTAGTATAGTATCGAAGTTGTTAATTTAATACTGATGCTTTTAAAATAACACTATTTATTATTCATGTAGCACTTAGTTTGCTCAAATTTACACAAAGTGATACCTGACATAATAAGTATATACTATGAATTAAGAACAAAACTTTGTACAAACTATATATTATTTTTTAGCTCTCTCTCTCTCTCTCTCTCTCTCTCTCTCTCTCTCTCTCTCTCTCTCTCTCTCTCTCTCTCTCTCTCTCTCTCTCTCTCTCTCTCTCTCTCTCTCTCTCTCTCTCTCTCTCTCTCTCTCTCTCTCTCTCTCTCTCTCTCTCTCTCTCTCTCTCTCTCTCTCTCTCTCTCTCTCTCTCTCTCTCTCTCTCTCTCTCTTCTCTCTCTCTCTCTCTCTCTAAATAAAGGCAAATCAAATCAAATAAAGGCAAATCAAATCTCTCTCTCTCTCTCTCTCTCTCTCTCTCTCTCTCTCTCTCTCTCTCTCTCTCTCTCTCTCTCTCTCTCTTGCCATCGCACAAATAAATAATATACTGACGCCCCATAACCATATTACTACCGTGCGTAAATAATTGCGATTGTTTATTTTTTAGAAGAAAAAGACAATTAATTAATATTTAAATTGGTACAATACCCAGTTTAAATTCCTCTATTTCTTCCTTCGCTATAATCTCAGCTGTTTGTTAAATATGACTAGGTGCATTTAAAAATTTGTGTTGTTATTAATACTTTTTCAAATACATTAAAATTTGTAAAGCATTAGAAATTGCTAAATTTTATTTTTAATTGTTATATATTGCCGATTATGTAATTTAAGGTGTAAAATTAATTCAAAAGAACACTTATGAAGTATTGCAAATTTATTAACTCTTAGATATGTAGGTATGGAATAACGAGTTAACAAAGTGAATTGTATCACTTGCACAAAGAAATGGGTTTGTTAGAGACCCAGTCATCCCTCCGTATTAAAATCAAATTTTAAACTTAAATTATATCTTAGTTTAGCTTGTCACACCACAGTAAAAAAAGTTTTGTGTTCTTCGGTTTTTTACTTATCGATTAGGTACGGATACGTCAGCTCAACAATTCAGTTATTAAATTTGAATTAAAGTAGAGTTTTGTTGTGGTTTGTGCGACAACCAAGAAGATGTGTATTGCTACTCTTTAGTTATTGATAAACACATATTAAAGAAAGACTAAAGACATATCAGCTCCTGCAATCTATTGTAGTGAGGCTATTATGTCCCCAACCCTCCTCTTATCATGTTTTACCGTTAATTTAAAAAGCAGTTAGAGCTAAAAACATAGTGTTTGTATTACAAAACTTTGATAAAATTTAAAGATTCTGATTCAGTTGTTTGGTGGTTGCAATCTCATCAGCCCACTCCTCAGTTCATTACTTTTTCATTAATTACTTAGAGTACAAAACTCCTGGTTTGCGATATAAAAGAACACAAAACATTTGCGTAATTCGAATAATGAGATTCCATCATCTGAGAGGGGAGACAAAAGTACCAGGTTTGTTAATTATCAAAACAAATTCTGCTGTTTCTACTTATTTAGTTTGTGTAACCGGAGTCAAGTTCTGACAACGACAAATTGCTTTAATGACATTTTGAGAACATTTCTTGGTTCCGCTTATCTACCACATCCAATAGAACTACAAATAATAATCAGCACTAAAGACAAATATTTAAAGATCTAATGAAATCTGTACTTAATTAAAGTAGCTCCTATGTACATAACATAAGATCGCAATTTCCTGTTTCAGATAGAGCAAGTTCTAGATGAAGCATACATCCGCTTCCTGTCTTGGCTGTAACAATACAGTCTACATTATATTATTGTTTATTTCATAATAAATAGTAATTTTAATTTGGTCTGATATATTTTTAAAAATAAAGTATTTATAAAATTGAGTAATAGTTTAAAGTTTGAATTGTGTGTGTCTGCTTACCTACAATTTTTGAAAGCTTAAGAATAAAAAATAAAGTGTGCATAATTGTTGCACAAACTTTCTCATCAGTATGTTTTAGCTACTTTCACACTGGTAGAGTTAAAAGCTATAGATTTTTTCATAGACAAACCACTCACTATTGTACTAAAACAAACAAAAACACAGTGTGGGTTATGAAGGAGTGGAAACCTACCCCTAATAGACTATATAAACAGAAGTGTATAAAAATATATGTGGGAGGCTTACCGCGTGGTAATGGCCATACGCACAGGATTGTTCTTTTGTTTGCTGTAGATTTGTAGTTCGTTCCGACACTAAAGAATGAGAACAAATACAAATTTAATTTGATAATTATCTATACTGTCTTACTATCAGATGTCAATGATTTTTTTTCAATATTTCCAAAGTTCGGTAGACATTACTTAAAGACTGGTTAGGGAACGGAGATATTTAATAAACACAGTAAACGTACAAATTCAAATGAGACGAGGTGGAAGTGAAGCAGTTTTAACTTCCTAAACACCAGAAGATTCAGTTTCTGTTTTGATATGAAAGTGCAACACAAAATAATTCGATTAAAACCAACATATGTGAACTGGAAATAAAATAGTAGTTTACAATAAATTAATTTTAATAAGCTATTTTTTTCGTTGTTAGACATCATCAGATTACTGAATATAAACCGATATCTGATATTAATTACAATACAAAAAGGAAAGAGCGAAAGGTGAGTCAAGTTTGACCAGCAAAAAAGAAGAAACAATAACTAGAAGAGAGTGTGAACCAAAACAAAAATTCAAAGTAAAGGGATTTTTTAAAACATTTACTTAGTAAAATTTCTTACATGGTATCTATTAATTTATAAAATATCCTTTAATACACTGTATTGTCTACATTGTGGAGGGTGGCTAAATTATCTCACTGCTGCTCTATGTACCTGGAATTGGCCTACTCTTTTTTATGCAGTAGTGCATAGCTTAAATATTTGTAAATAACTGACGATAATAACTTAGTCACTAAAACTTTAAATAGTTATTAATAGAATGTTTGTTGAGGAAATTATTGTGTTTCTTTTATTTAGTTTACAATTTGATGTTAGAGATATAATATTATGGTAAAAGAAACAAGCATATATGGTCTTGGAATTAGTATCAGAAAAATATAAAAACATACAAAACATATTGAGTTTCAAGGTTAACTTGTACAACTTGTAAAACTGAATTTAAGAAACTGTCGATTATAATTTCCAGTATGACGCATAGAATATTTATTAAAACAAAGATATATAATAAATTATTTTACTCTCGGTAGATGTAGGGATAAAATACACAAACTACAGTGGTTAGGATCGAAGGAAATATCTAAATAAAAATGTTGGATTTTTTTACATGAAAGTCAAAACAACGTTCATAAAAATTGGTGTTTAAAATAAAAAATCTCTTACGTACTCTTTGGAATATACTGTGTACAGTGGGCCTGAATAGAAACTCCACTTATCATTAACTTTCGATTTCTTCACTTGTTGTTTAAATGCTAAAATCCTAACGGTCATCATCACCTTAAACAGAAAAAAGAAAGAGCATATAATATTGACAACAATAACGCCAGTATCGGAATGAACAAAAGTTGGTCAACAGATATCCGATAGAACAAATAAATATAAAGGAGGGATCTAATCCAAGACTGCATGAAGAAACGTGTAAATATAACTAGAATCTCGCGTGCAAGTCCCAACTATAACAGAGACTCCGAAGGTATCTTGTTATTTAGGGTTGGAAGCACTCGGCTTTGTAGTAAAGGGATGCTTCTATGAGAGTTCGAGGTTTTACGATGAGTGAGGTAAGTCATCGGCTTCGTCATGATACATCATTTTCAAGCGCCGAATGAGATAAAAAAAAGATATAGAAATGTTTATACTCCTTTAACCTTGTTTTTATTATAATAGCTAAACACGGTTTAAGCAATCTTATATGTAGGGAATGATTACTTCTATAAGCCCATTTTTCAATTTTAGAATTTACTGGACTGGAGGGAAAATTTATTACTGTTACGTAAGACATGGGGTTGTATTATACTTAGTTTTAAAGAACGGGATGAGACAAGAAGAATCTCATAAATATTGATTTTGAACCAAAGTAACTAAAATACGTGATTACTTTAAACTAATTTAAAGGGTTATTGGAACTCTCCGCATTAACTGTATTGTTACGTAAGAATTTCAGGTGATTTCAGGTGATAGGGTCCTCTCTCTCTCTCTCTCTCTCTCTCTCTCTCTCTCTCTCTCTCTCTCTCTCTCTCTCTCTCTCTCTCTCTCTCTCTCTCTCTCTCTCTCTCTCTCTCTCTCTCTCTCTCTCTCCCTCATACTTTTGGTTGTTGGCCCGTCAACTACGGTAGCTCAACTTTATTAATTAGGGTGTAAGGCGATTTGATACATTGTTTTAAAGGACATGACATGATATTAAAATTGATCATATTTATGTAAAAAAATATATGAGACACGATCTGACAAAACAAAATGACCTTATTTTAGCAACAGAAATACAAGACGATGTTTTAATGAATAAGTCATAATCCTCAGCCGCTTCATGCACACAAACCTTATTGACAGTGAACTGTCATATAAGGAGTGATTAAAAAAGAATGGTGCACAACTAAACAGTTGGTACTTCTTTTTCATGAATTTAAACAGCTGAATATTGCTACAATGGAAAGGGCAGGTTTATAAGTTTGTTTTGATAGTTTATATTTTTTCTTGGTTGATTAGTTGACTAACACTAAACTAAACAGTTGCTACTTTATTTAGAATTTAAACAGCTGAATATTGCTACAATGGAAAGGGCAGGTTTATAAGTTTGTGTTGATAGTTTATATTCTTTCTTGGTTGATTAGTTGACTAACACTAAACTAAACAGTTGCTACTTTATTTAGAATTTAAACAGCTGAATATTGCTACAATGGAAAGGGCAGGTTTATAAGTTTGTGTTGATAGTTTATATTCTTTCTTGGTTGATTAGTTGACTAACACTAAACTAAACAGTTGCTACTTTATTTAGAATTAAAACAGCTGATTATTGCAACAATGGAAAGGGCAGGTTTATAAGTTTGTTTTGATAGTTTATATTCTTTCTTGGTTGATTAGTTGACTAACACTAAACTAAACAGTTGCTACTTTATTTAGAATTTAAACAGCTGAATATTGCTACAATGGAAAGGGCAGGTTTATAAGTTTGTGTTGATAGTTTATATTCTTTCTTGGTTGATTAGTTGACTAACACTAAACTAAACAGTTGCTACTTTATTTAGAATTAAAACAGCTGAATATTGCTACAATGGAAAGGGCAGGTTTATAAGTTTGTTTTGATAGTTTATATTTTTTCTTGGTTGATTAGTTGACTAACACTAAACTAAACAGTTGGTACTTCTATTTAGATGAATTAAAACAGCTGATTATTGCAACAATTTAAACGTCATGTTTATAAGTTTGTTTAGATAAGGTTATATTTTATCTTAGTTGTTTGGTTGACTAAAGCTAAACCAAGTGAATGTGTGCATATCGATGATAGAACATTCCAAAAATAATAATTGTAAGTGAAATATAAACGGCAAACCGTGTTTCAGATTTAGATTATATAGTTACATATGTAATCATTAACAGGCTGCGTACTGTATTCACTTTTCAAAATGGGGAGTTATGTATGTCGAAACCTCGTACAATCACTTTAACGACTGTTATTTACAATAGTTTATTTCATTTGTATTGTTTTTCCAAGCCCTTTAATATGAGGTATAACGTGACCATAGGTCCGTTATGAAATTTTTTATTTACTCCTCTACCTTCTTACTTCCTTAAAGTCAAAAATTAAAAACCGTGTATTCACAGAAGCAATATTTCATTACAAAGAAGAAACGATATGGAAGTGTATTTTGAATTACTCTGTATAAAACACAAGTGAGTATTGAATATGTACATGCTTCGAAGAGTGACTTTGGTAGAGATGTGACAGATAATTCTGTTACTAAACAACTGATTTAAAACACAATTCCAGCGAGGTGCAATTAAACTGCACAGAAAAGATAACATTTAATTTAAATGTCCACGAATACAAAGCCGTGATAATTATAAAAGTCTTATCGTATTTTTAATTTAAATGTTCAGCATTTAATGAAGTTTATTTAAATTTAAGTTACTTTTATCTCCTTTTGTATTTAATAACATAATGAAAACTGTATAATAATAGCACTATAACAAATTAAATAGGATCCCATGTAGAAGTTATAATTTTAACGTTTTATTGTAATTATTTTTAAAACTTAAGAAACTTCTATTCTTCTGAAAACATAGATTTTTGTTCTTAGTGTGTTTATATAATAACATGATATTCATTTTTAGATAACGATTTTGTATAGTAAGTAGTTTCGGCTTTTCAAAGTTGTAAATGGCAATACAAAAATTTACTGTTTTATTTTAAATCAGAGATTATTTTATTTTACTTCAAAGTTTTTATATTATGGGGTGTTTAATTCTACCCCTTCCACTTTAATTAGAAGAATTTATGATAATTTAAAAAATGTAGACTTTTACAAATTCATTGATTGCACCTCGAAATATATATTTCTTTAAATAAACCAAACTATTTTGGTGCTCTGAGTCTAGATATAAGAATAGTTCATACCACTTTTGGTGATAATTACATTTCACTTTCAAAATGGTGGATAAGTAAAATATTTTAAGATTTTAAGCTCTATAACACTGTATGCAAAACAAACTTTAGTAATTATTGTTCATTAAAGTTGCTCTAAATATGTTATAGTTAATGTCCATGTAATTTTTATTCTTAACTTTTTTATGAAAGGATTATTAATTTATTTTAAGAAACAAGTTTACTCGGTGCTATATAACAGGATACTTAGCATACAAAACGTACGTACAAACTCAAAAAGCGGCTTAAAGGTTAAAGTTAATTTTTAATCAAAATGTCGCTCATATATGTTTTAATTTAGAGATATATTTATATAGTGTTCTTTAATAGCCCTTAATTGGGTGGTGCGGGAAGACGTCAATACTGAGGTCAGAACGGCGTTTTCAAATTAAAAATAAACTCAAAAAAATTACAATTTTTTTTTTCAAGCAGAAACATTTTATTGCCATTTTAAACTTTCCTTATTTTTTTAAGTAACCCCCCCCCCATAACATCCACTGTCACCAACAGATAAAGTGGAGTAAAATAATATTTTGTTTTCTATGTTGTACAATCCATCAACTATTGTTAAATTTAATAACGCATTAAGAAAGCAATGTCTCATTATGTGGGTTAGGATGATGCATTCTAATTTTGAAAAGTGAAAAATTCGAAAATTATGTTGGTTTAATGTGTCAAAATTCAGTCCAATGAAACAGAAATTAGCAATAATTGTTAGCTTAAAATAGTGGCCATTTTCAAAAGGTATCGGAGATTTTTAATTTGTTCGAATTCATTTGTGCAGTTACATTATAAATATGTGATAAGTGTTATTGAAATATGTTTAGTAGTTTCAAAAGAAGTTGAACTACGCACAAACGGATTGAGAGACTGTTATGTCATAAATTAAAAAAAAAAATAATAATAATAATAAAAAAAAAAAATGGACTGTATATATAGAACATATCCTGATATAAATTCTGACTTTTTCTTGTTGCTTAGGATATAATTAAAAATGAGTAGGTAAATTTATTCCAAATATTTTATCCTTTTTAGTAGAAAAAAAAGGAATATATATGCTGGTAGCATTGAATATTAAAAATTTTATTATTTCTAAACTCTTGATGATATTTTTAGTTTTATATAAGTAATAATGTTTAAGTTTTTTGAAAATATAAATTGATAAATCATTTACGAAAATATCATTTGAATTAAATAGTTACTAAAACTACTACTGATTTAATTATAAGTTGATAATGATTTTGTATCTGCTGGTTCTAAAGTATCGATCGAATCTAAGTGTTTGAAAATAATAAATAAAGAGATAACTGGAAAAAATTCAGTAATCAAATTCACTCAAGTCATGGTATCTAACAGCTAATAAACTATATGCTCGCAATTGAGAATAAATAGTGATGCTATTAATAGTTCAATTTGTATCTCTAATAAAATATTTTTTTAATGTATTTATTTCATAAAGGCTATTGCAAACTATAGGAATTGTATTAAAATATCTGCTATCTGCCTTTTGGAAAATAGTCTATGATAAAAATCATCATTGAGTTTAATGTTTAGCTCATTCAAAACATAAATTATGTGTTATTAAAGGCTCAAGAAGTCACACATTATTATAATTTGTTTTGATATAGTAATGACAATGATGTAATGTTGGCTATTTTTTTTAAAGTTATTATTTTTTATCTTTCAATTTTATTCTGTACGTTTATGTTTCGATTAGTAATTAAGTTTCATGTTTTATCCCTTGATGTTTATTATGCGATTATTGTCAGAACTTATTTTTATCCTTCTTTAAAAATTAAAAGACATTTCATTAATTACTATTTAATTACCTTGTTTGAGGTGTTACCGTCGAACAATCCTTAACACTTCAAACAAGGTAATTAAATAGTAATTAATTATTAACAATCCAGTTGGGCTATAAGCAAACATAATGGGACATTTCATTGTTAATATTAATAATCAAACTAAACATTGATTTGATCTCATTTTCTACGTTTTGAACTAAATTGTAGACAAAAAATTTGCTCTACATCCTTTCGAAATGTACTAATTTAACACTTTCCATTATTAATATTGGTCTTCCTTTATTCTCTTAATAAAAGAGTTTATGATCGTATAACCAAAATACTATTTTTTTTTTGTTTTCATGATCCAAAATGGTCAAATTAAGTTATACCAGCTTCCTTTTTACTTTTTAATGGTGGTACGGAGTTGGCCATAGTCAAATATAATAGATTAAATGACATAAATTTGTTGGTTTTATTATAAGGAAGATAAAAGGATCAGTATTTTTTCTCACTCAAGCAGATCCTTAAAACCTTAATACCGCCACTTATTCTAATTTTATAGAGAGCCACCGATATTCATGTAATTTATACGTGGCCTATAATCCGTTTTAACAGTAAAAAGTAACTTGCCGATATTACCTGAATGGAACTATATAAGTGTATTAAGACAAGACCCACCTGTGTCCTACATAGGTTAGTCACTATTGACACAGTTTTAAACAGAGTTGTTAAATTTTAGTGCGTCTTTCTACTGTCTTATAAGGCAATTTGACTGTTTGCGAACTAGTGTTTATATCCGATGAAAAGACATAGAACTTTTAATCACACCCAAGTTTTCCGAGATTATAGGTCTAATTAAAATGTTTCTTTCTTATTAAATAAACGCAGGATAGATTATATATTTTTCCTTATTTAATCAGAATAAAATTCTGTTAACATCGCATACCTAAATTTTTCAGGTATGTCTAATAGAGGTTATACTATTCTTTAAGCAGTAATTTTGTGGTAGCAAAAAATAAAAAAAATGTGTGATTAAAAAATTTGGCTGATTACTTCATTTTTTATCTTTTATTCTCGAATCTGAATTTTTGGATATTGTAACTATATTTTAATATATATATATATATATATATATATATATATAAAGAATTTAGTGAACCCCTCGGTAATTCACTAAAGTTATTACCGAATTTATAATCCAGAGGGCCCTAGCTAGATCTAGACCAATTTTCTTGTAGTGTTATGCCAGATCTCTCTTTTTCATTTTCCAAACAGGTCTCTCTTGACCAGCCCTTGTTCTCTCCAAACCATGACTCTATTAGATTATTCCAGGGTTAAGAGTCTTTATTTTATCTTATTTTAAATATGATAAGATGAAGACCAAGAGTTTTTTGTCAAGAAGATTTCTACCTTAAACAAAAACAAAATAATTAATGAAACGATTCGTGAGAATAGTAATGCAAGAAATATAGACATATCTTTTTAAAAATTGGTTATAAAGGTTCAAGGAAGCCCTAAATTTGTATATCCAAACTGAACATAGACAGTGTTTATTACGATACTGTCTTTCTAAAAACAACAAAATTACTGCCTAATTTTATTATACAAATAAACGACGCACAATCATTGTCTAATTTTCTAAAACAAACGGTCACAAAATTAGAACATAAACATGTATGTGATAGTGTCGACCCAGTGATATTATGTATATTGTTATTTGTTTTATTACACTTTAATTTTTAGGTTAATTAATTAATTGTTACTTTGTTATGTAAAATGTTATTTGTTTGACAACGTTGGAAAATAAATTAAATGAAAAGTTGTTAAAATTTAATCCAAAAATACAAATTGGTCTCAAATTTTTCACAACAACAAATAACTTGTAAATAAATAACACAAAACTCAATTTCTAAAACAAACCACTTCACCACAAGGTGGTATTTCAACCACTAAGTCTGAGTTTAAATTTGTTTGTCCACACGACGAAGCAATTAATTTTGGGTTTATGTTTCACACAAGTTTAGCTCGCTAAAGTATAAGTAAGTAACTGGTTTAAGTTTGTCAGGAGGCAAATAAAAGTGTTTATTAAGGGTGCGAACTTCTACACAAAACAAAATATCAATGAAAGGGTTCCATGATCAGAAAATTCCGTGAAAACACTTCTTCAGATATTGTTTGAATTAGAAATGGAAAATTAAGAAAGAAAAATATAAATTATATGTAAACTTAAAATATTTACGATTATTTCAACTTAAACTAGTGTATTCTTCTCTTCTAAAAAATAACAATGAATTATTTATAATTAAAAAAATTATTGTTTCACAAATGTATATCAAACAAATGTAAACAAATTTTCATTCTACATACTGTAAGCTTGTTTTACAGATGGTTGGATGGATCATTTATTTGTTAGAAAGAACATCGAAAATTACAACTATATATATTTTTCTTAATTAATTGAAAGAAAGAATTCTGGTAAAAATAAATGAAGTGTTTAATAAATTAATATTTTCATATTTCTGTGGTCTTATATATTTTTAATTCATATATAATTACAATTTAAAACATTTTAAATTATCATAAAATCTAAATGGAGTAAGACGTATACAAATTATAAGACTCCTATAGTTCATAAAATTGGTTTAAAACCCATTTATAAATAAATATATTTGTTTTTACTAAAATTCATTGAGGTGATAATAAATAATAACATAAAATTTATCACTACTTCAAATATTATCTTAATTAATATAACTATGTCTTAGTTAATGTTAAGCGACTCTTTTTCAGACATCCCAATTCTTGAATGTCTGCAAGTGATCTCTATAAAGTTGTGAGTTGCTTTTCAAACTGGGAGCAAAAACAGGTTCTCCTATAACGATAATAATATATTCAGGTGATAATGCTACAATAACCTACATTAACTTGAAGTAATGTTTCCTTGCAAGATGTCATTACAATATGATTCTAACGTTTTCAACAATACGTCCATATTTATAATAGTAATAGTTATAACGGTTGCTGCAACAGGATGATATTTGATTTACATTAGGCATTGCCTAAGGTATTTACATCTACCCATTTAGGCCTACATTTATTTACCCATTCATTGAATTGTTTTCTATGAAATCGCGCATAACCAATATTTGTATTGGCGTTGAGAACTGACTTTTAAAACATACTTTTAAAAGAAGTAAAATAATTTTAATTTCAATAGATTTCTTATATATTTCAAGAACTAAATGAAAAATTAATTCGTTTAAGTATAGATTAGCGGCTCTGTTTTTTGTCAGTTCTATGGTTACTTTTCACTTGACTAAACGTTTAATTAAAACTGAAAGATGATAATATTTTCTGTTTTGATATTTTTTATTGGTTTCAAAATAGCGATGAAATGGCAAAATGTTTATAGAATGGATAATTAAAGAAATCATAGAATGGAACTTAAACATTTAATAATATTTACTAAATCATTTTATACTTCCAAAGTTACCATTGAGAAGAGATCTTAATTTTGTAAATTAACAAAGATTTGTTAAGGACAAAATAAATTAATCGGATATTTAAATAAAATTATAAATTTATTTTTAGAAGACCAAAACGTAAAATATATGAAGCATGTTATATCACGACTTTTTTGTGAAGTTTGAACATTTATTTGAGTAGTCGTTTGTTAGTAAAACAATTTTCAATTTTAAAAAGTTTTGAAAAAGACAAGCTTTTATGTTTGGGGGACTTGTAAATAATGTAAATTCTCAGTTTCAAAAAAACGATGTTGATTCTGTTTTCTGGAATATTTAATGTAGTTATAGGAAATGGGGTCACTACTGGGTAGGTGAAAAATAAAGTATGAAAATGAAATCGTTAAAAAAAAAAAAGAAGAAACTAGTAGAAATTTATATCTCGGAAAAGAAGCGAGATAGGATGTTGCTTACCACATCAACGAAATAAAGTCAAGTGTACTATCAACGAGGTTATATGGCACATTGTTTACCATTCACTCTGTACAATGAATTATGAGTGGACATATTGAAGTAAAACTAGGACATATTGATTTAGACAATAAGGAAAGACCAAATAATTCTCTAATTATTATGATATATTCTTTTAACTTTTGTTTAAAGGAAAAAAAACTGTACGTCTTTTTTGTCTTATAAAGAAATAAGAAGACAAGAATATAAAATAAATTCATAGACCTTGACTACTCGCATAGCGTCAGAGTCGGAAAAGAAATGGAGTTTAGGAAGAGAGACATGAAAGAGAGGGATTTATTCCAATAGTGATGTAGATCATGCCAGGGTAATTCGGTATTTCCACACAAGTCATACTCAATGTAAGTGAGACTCGGAGAGGATCATGATCAAAGTTGCGAACTACTAAATACCACGCTCACAGGAAGCCTGCTGTACTCAGAGAAATTCCGATTTCTATCATGATTAAGTATGGTATATTTAACCTGGAGAAAGATCAAAAAGAAAAGAAACTGTAAATTCGCTTCTCTGTGTTACCAATGAATACTAAGAAGCCATTCGTTAGGGTTTGTATTCGACACTGTTCCAACTAAAAGGAATTAAATAAACGATCAAAGGAAATTTGTGATTGGTTCTGTTATTTCAACAGAGTATCTAACTGAATACCTATATATGTGCTTATATTGTAGGCTACTTATTTTAATAATTTTCGTGTGGAAATAGAAATATGTTGATAAAAACATTTAACTAATCATTGATAGTCATTATAAAGTAAGACTCTTGAACTTTAGTAACTTCTCCATTTCAGAAAACTTTGTTGAATTTCTTACAAGTTGGAAACTTTGATCAAAGTATGTTATTCAAATTTTAGTTTCAAATTCCTCATTCCATTGTGTACAATGTTTTCCTTAAATACGAGTACTAAGAATGTTTACAATGATGATAAAATAACTTCAACTAAATAAGGAGTAAAAATGTAATTTGTTTTTGTTTAAATGCAATTCATTTCATAAATAAATATATATAATTTGAATCAATGACTCAGCAGCTTCACTTTGACGTAGAAATTGTTTTAAAATCTGTTTTAATGAAGAATAAATTAAACAAATTTTAACATAATTCATATTTAATTAAATCTTGTTCTAAAAATATTTTAATATATATTTTCATTTAGTTTTTACTAACTGTCAAGAAAAGATAATAAAGTTCCTATGATGTGTCATATTATATTTATAACTACTCTAGAGTTCCCCCTCCTCCTTTTTTCACATTGTTCGCCTCACGGCTTCTGTCACTTGTTCTCTCATTAACTTATGAAATGTGAGTCGCAAAAATGACTATTATAAATTTTTTTTTATTATTACAATCTTAATCCATAGATTAAATAAGTAATACATAGAACATAAAATAACATGTATTAAACCTAGATATTAACTAAGTCCTGCGGTTTATGACGCTTAAGTCGTATTTTGTCATATTCTACGTCTAAAAGTTGGATAGCTTCCACGTTCACATGTCGATGAAGTCTCTTTTCATGGCGAGAACGGAGTCTTGAATTACCCCATTCACACTTTTCAGGTTTAGTTCAGAATGAAGGTCATCATTCCTTTGGTACCCTCTTGCATTTATAATTGTACGTATAATACGATTTTGTATTCGTTGTATAATTAGTTGATTTGAGGGTTTCGTACATCCCCATAATTCTGCACCATAAGTCCAAATAGGTCTAATAATTGAAATATACAATAATCTCTTGTGATACAAAGCCAATTGGGATTTTCGTCCAATCAACCAATACAGATCCCGCAGTTTTTGTTTTATTTTGTCCCAAGTAAGACGTTCATCAAGATGCATTCCAAGATATTTAGCAGATTTACTCTGTGGGATTAGTTTGTTATTAAGATAAACTCCAAAGCCTAGATCTATGTGCCGCAATGAGAATGTCACTTGAGAAGATTTTAGTTCATTAACCTTAATTTTCCAGTCTTCTGTCCATTGAGTTATTTTATTTAATGCCAACTGTAGGTTTCCCATTGCTTCAGCATGTGATTTATTCGCAGCCAATATGACAGTATCACCGGCAAATGTAGCTATTGTAGTTTTATTTGTAGTTGGAATATCTTCTGTGTATAACAGGTGAAGTATTGGTCCTAATACACTACCTTGCGGAACTCCTGCTTACTATTATAAATGACTACATAAATAGTTCTTTATGAAATTTTTTCTTATTGTACACATTGAATCGCCTTTTGGTAAATATAAATACCCTAAATCATATTTTGCAACCTCAGGGCTTATTAAAGTAAGTACAAGCAGGACAATAGCGGGGTACACTAGCTTGTGTTAGATTCCTCTCTTTCGTATTTCCTATCAGGTCTCTCTTGACCAACTCTTTTTCTCTTCCAATATTGACAATATTAGAGTATTTCATAATAAAGGATGTGTTATTGTATATTTCTTGCTTATTTTTACCTTTGAAGTTTTCGTCTTTGAAAAACAAGAGAAACAAAACAAAAACCTTTTTAAATTATTATCTGTGACTTATTTAAATATTTGAGTACTAATTTAAGCAAGGGTGTCACAATTTGAAAAGACTCCGAACCGTAAAACAAATTTTGTTCAATTAAAAACAATAATTTATTGCGTTTAATATTTTTAGTTTTTAAGTATCACATATGATTTCTTGGATTATTTAATTAATTCAAAAATATTGAAAAATAATATTTAATTAACCGTTTTCCGTCAAATAATTTTAATTTAAGTTTCGAGTTGAAAAAGTGGTAACTTCGTCACATTTGTTTCTTATAGTCATCTTCACTTAATGCTGTCTAATGAAGACAGCAGAATAGCGTTACGCAGTATAACTTTCAGCTATCTAGCACAGAAGTATACAATCTACAGATTAACTTCCAGTTTCAACGAGCTATTGAGACTGACGAAATTGTCCAAAAATTCGTTAGAGCAAGCCAAATAATAAAATTTGGCAAAAAATACAAAAAACATAATTATACTGTGTATATACTCGTATTTCTTTAAACCAGTTTCTGGTATTTAGAGAACTAGTTGCATTAAAAAAAAATTAAAATTAAATAATAAATATATTTCCTCAAGAAATATCAATTTTTACTTATTTCCTAATAAAACATTGAACAACAGAACAAGGTTAGGAAAAGAAATTTGTGAAATAATACCACGAACTTGTTTAATCGACTACTGATGTAAGCATGGAATATATATATATATATATATATATATATATATATATATATATATATATATATATATATTACCCGATTTTTTGTTAGCATCGCATACCTGTAAATACTGATGGATTATAAAACTACTCACATTGAAGTTTCGAAATGTAAAGTGGTTTGGAACACAAAATTGTTCAAACAAAACATAATGGTAATATATTCTTTTCTGAGCTACTAGAATATTGTTCCTCCACAGTTTGATTGTCCTGAAATTAATATGTAATTAAGGTTAACAGAATTGGTACCAAAACCATATAAAACCATGTCTAATAAATGACAGGCATGTGCAGAAAATAACTTTGAAAATCCACTAAAATAAAGGATAAATCATTAAGTCAGTTTTTGCTTATGTATTTATGACAATGAAATTAATGAAATATATGTTATATTATTTCAATATACATCTGCTACATATACCGTGAAAAGGTGAATGAAAATCACCTTTAAAAAGATTCTATCGAGAGTTTTAAGAGTTCACTCTGGTATTACATCTTTGAAAATGTATTTCACTCGGTGAACCTATGCGCTTCTTGAAGCACCTAAAACTCAGTCTACTAGTGTAGGGAAAGACATATTTATTTGTATTTGTTCCTATTTATGTGTTTATTAATTTAAAATAGTGATTATTGGCGGTTGTGTAGATTTATATATTATTTATTTAATTGAATATGTTATTTTAACATTTCGTTTAATATGTAGAGTTAATGTTAAGGTTATGCATATGTTATGAAGTAAATAAATAAAATACATTATATGTCTAGAATCTCAAACCAAAATTGAACCCCTTAAAAAAAACTTTAATTTTAAGATTTTCGAGCTATCTGTACTAATCTCTTGATTTAGTGATTTAATTGTGACTTGTAAAGCTCAATTATTATTGCTTTGGTATAAAGCGACCACAATTTGTTATAATGACGTCCTTTGTTTTAATTTTAATATTGTTGTCCTTATGTTTTAAAAATTACCATTCTCCACTTACAATTGATATTTATATAAAAAATCATGTTACGAACGTATTTTAATAAAACTATGTATATTTATGATTTTTAACACCAAGGAAAAAAATATGGTACCCAATTATTTTTTCAAAACCAAACAACTCCAGTGATATCTGAACTACATGAATGATAACATAAGATATTATTAATTTGTGCTTGCAATGTCCTAATGTATAACTTATAAAGCCTCTGCAAGGCTATTATATTTTAAATGCCATTAATATTATAATTTGGGTATATTATGTGGATAATAAAATAATAAAATAGGTTTTAACCCAGTCAAAGCAGATATTTAAAGGAATTTGAATCTATTCTTTTTCCCGTTATTATATATTTGTGGACTTAAAAAACAAAGACGGCTACAGACTATGAATGACAAAATATTGATATGTTTCATTTATAATTAATATTAGATATTATTTTATATTTGCATATAATCACTGTATATTTTTAATCAGCAAACTCATCAATTCGTAAGTCTTCGAGTGTGTAGCTAGCTAGTAAACAAGGAAGAGGGAGGTATCAACCACAATCATCCCTTTATTATCTCTTCCACTGCACGAGATAATACCAATCGTATGCAATAAGAATAACATTCTCAACATTAGATCCAACGATTTTGATAAAGTTTTGTTCAAATATATCTTCTTCAGACCTAGGCAAAAGATATTGGTTTCTAGTTTCCCAATAATGGTGGATTATGAGTTATGTAGAAAAAACCAAAATTGAATACGGGGCCACACGTATTTTCTCAAATTCAGCATTACAGATTTTGTTCAAACTGTAGTGACATATGAGGATTACGATTCAAACACGTGTGAGGAAAAAAAAATGACACGGTTCAGGAATAATAGCAGTATAACAAAAATCATATTTTGCTGCACTTAATAAATACTCCATTCTAATAATTACCTAAATGACATTTTTAGCAGTTAATCATTTTTTTAAAGTGTTTGTTTAGTTTTGGGGATAACTGAGTGAGGAAGTTAGTCCAATATTTTCACAGTTTATTTTAAAGGCGAATAAATTTAACTGCAATAGATTTATCGTTGTGAATATTTGAATATTAATTTAATTTTAATTTTACCAACTACTTATTTTTTATGGATTTGTAAGTTTTACTATAAAAAAATACTTTATTAATAAAAACTCCGTGATTTATAAATATATATGATAAATCGTGATACCATTGGAATAATTAAATATCAGGAACTAAAGCTATTAAAATAAATTCAAATTTAGAAACGGCCTCTATTAGTAAACCTGGCAATTGTTTATTCTAACTGAATTTTATATTTCATATTTAAACATCTGACATAGGCCTATGTTTCATAATTTAATTCAGTAGTTTTCCTTGACCAATCAGACAGGCAGTTAAACAGAGAGATAACATAATGCATACCAAGAAGATCGTATATTTGCATTTTGTGATAACAGGTCGACCAAGAGCAAATCTTCATCAAACTCTTGTCAATCAAACTAACAAAAGGTTTCTTAGAAATTAGTAAAACCATCATATTACTTCAACATAGATATCACATCACCATTGGTTACGCGAAAAAGTGTATTAGTTTATTGGAATACAAATAATTTTATTAATTTAAAATCAATCTGTCAAAAATATTTGATAAAATATCTTTTAAAAAAACTGTATTTTCATTTACCTTTTATTATTTTATAAACACTGATATTTTCAGTTATAATACCAGTGTTTGAGTTGTCTCAAAAAATAAGGCTTTGTTATAGAGTATGTAATACATAATGATCCTAATTTTTAGAAAATTTAAATTGTTTGCTAGTCATTTTAAAGTTAACTTCTTTTTAAAAATCCCTTCAACTATGGGTCTGGTTTGTTGTTACGCTTTTTTTCCAACTTTCCCCTACCGGTGTTCACATACTGACCTTGAAACTATGTATAACCAACATTATAGCCTATTCAAGTGATGTTTCCTTGAAAGATATCACTTCAATTTATCGAAACTTTGTCAACAATACGACCACATTAATAATAATAATAGTTATAACTGCTGCAGCATCATGATATACCTATCGATTTATTTTCAGCGATAGACACTACATTTACTTCTCACAAACATTAATTTCAACATACATCCCTTCCATTGTCAAATACTTCTCTTCTATCAGCTGAGTTGTTAATTAATTTCACAATACAATCTGAACAGACGAAGTATATTATTTGTTGACATTTAACACTTTTGGAAAAAATAAACTAAACTAATTATAAATAGTCGTATAAAAAGTCCTTTAAAAGATTATTTTATATATTTAATGTTACAAATGTTTTGAATTATTTACAATATATAAAAGAGTTAAAAAAAAATTGTAGAGCATAAATACAGCGTGCGGCTGAAAATTTAACAAAAAAATATTCCTGTGGAACATGATATTTTGTGAAATTTAACACTATTCTGTGTTGTTAAAGTATATTTCTACAAATCTATTTTTATTAAGTTTTGTCACAGCTCACTGTTTTTTCATACCTCACTTCAATATTCTCTATTTCATACTGCAAAGTAAGCTTTGAGAAGCGATATTCAGAAAAAACAAAAGAAATTTGTTAAAGAGAAAAGGTTTCAGATTGATTACAGGCATGGTGGAAATGTATTTTATAGGCTCAAAATGCAGAAATGCATAACAAAAATGTATGCGCCTATAAATAATTTAAAAGACATGATGGCTCTAGGTGTCAAATTCTATTATTATAAATGCTAATTATTTCTATTTTCATTATGGAAACGACGACATTTGAGAATGAAATATTCACTGATTCTACGCATAGGAGCAATTTGTCAATCTTAAGAAATGTGTTTTTATAATGTAAACGTTTACTTTAACAATAATATTTTTAGAATAATTTAAGGGTGTTCCTTGTAATAAGTATTTATTACTTTTAAATATTTATGTTTAGACAAGCAATAATTCTGAGAAAAATACACATCAACCGTTGGAAGTGGTATGTGTATTATTATTACGTTTAATGTAATAGATGAACAAATAATGTAAATCCGGATAAAATCTACTATCTATGGTCAGTTTTAATCATGAGGTATATTTTATCAAAGTTATTACATACTGAAAATAACAAAACAATAATTTCACATCCACTGGAAAGATGGCAACCTACGTTTAGTTGGGCCGTTCAGAGGCTATTCTTGAGCAAAATTTTATGAAAATTGGTATAGTCGATTCTGAGATATTGTATTTTCTTACAAATATTTCTCAATTTTTAGTTTTAAAAAATTAAAAAGTCCCAACATTTACCAAAATATGTCTCGCTGTACCATATCAAAATTGATTAATATCAGCCCACACACTCGGGCTAGACAGACACTATTTCTAAAACCTTGCCATACATTTTCGTCGTGATAACACAACTTTCTCTATTCCATTTTAAAGAAAGAAAGTAAAAATCAATTTCACAAAGTCCAATGATGCTATTTAAAGATTAATTTAATACCATATTGCTCGTTTTTGCTATAATATTTGCATTGTTAACAAAATGGCGTTCAAAGCCACAGGTTAAAACGGAACACACAATGAAGTCACAAAGAACAAAAGTGCAGAAGTAATGAAACTTGTTACAATAAGATCCCTTTTTATTACTGCCTTAGCTCAGTGTTTTAGTATTGGGGATCATCTTTGTTTCTACATTTTGGTTTTGCATTTTCCAACACAATTCAAAATACAATTTTCTTTTGTGTAAAGTAAGGTGTTAAAAAGAACAAAGTTTTACCAGTGTGCGTTCATTTTTATTTGGCAATAATTGTTTTATTACATTTTGAAATATTAGATTGGTATATTTTTAATATTGATAATGTTATTAAATATTTTATCAATGTTATTTATTAATATACATTCTAGTTTTTAAATGCCTTCCACATGCCATTTACTCTTTTTACCCGAAAATCCTGATTCTGCATTTTGGGGAACCAGTTTCAGTTTGGTTCTCAAAGAGATTAAAAAATTGATTAATTTAATTATAATATTTAGTGCCTTATATTATTTTTTGTTCAATTCAAAGTACATTATAATTTAAATACGGAAGTCATTTAGTTAAATGTCATTCAAATGGATTCATCAGAGCTCCATTCTATAGCTCATCTTGGACAAATTTACCAATTAGCATGCCATGAAGTAATAAATCACAGTTTTATATCAGTAATCCTCAACACGGATAAATCTTGTTACATCTCAAAATCACTATTCTTTTAGCAGCAATATAATCGTACTTTATGCAATTATATAATATACAAGTAAGAATTATTGTTATTATATAAATCAATATCGGATATTTGTTACAAACAGCAGAAGTCGTGACGTTCTCTGATTGCTTGTTCTCAAGTTGTAGTCAATCGTTAAATTAAAAATCAATACGACATTCTGTTTCAAATTACTCCCACACATTGATTTGTCTGAACAATTTATTTGAAGCTGGACTATTTCAAGAGTAGACTCAGTACTACTGAACCTTTAAACTTAAAAATATGTTTGTTTACGTTTAGTAACATTGTAGTGTTTAAGAGTCAGCCATTTCTCTAATTGCCTATCCTAGAATAATGCAATGAATTAAGTTTAGAATCCGATAACACTGCAAGACCCAGGAAATGTCTTTCCAAATACTGCCGATTAAGTAATTCAAACATTTGGAATACGTTTGATGCATTACTATTGTAAAGTATTCTTGAAGAACTACTTTCATAAATTTCTGTATTTTATTATTTCAAGTATAATATATTATTTATTATATGTTAGTTACTTGCGTGTTCAATTATTAGTGATATTATTTATTAAAGGCGTTTAACGAATTAATATTTAAAATATATAGAACACTACTAATTAATGTTATATTAGGAATTTTTTTAATTCTTCATCTTTTTCCTTAATTTAAAATTTGTAGATAACATAATTTTTGATTAATGACTTTAAATATAAATTTTCGTGTCTTGTTGATTTAAAACAAAACAAACCCTTAGTAAAACCAAAGTTTGTACTGATGTTGATATTATTTATTTTAACTCGATATTAAACGGTTGGACGGATTGTATTGTTAGATCATTGATCTCTTATAATTAAAGTAGATTTTAATGACTTAAACAAAGAGAAAAGAAAATGCTAAACACGAAAATATATATTAACAGACGTCATTACAAATTTGATTTATTCAAATATGACCAACATTTAGGACAATTTTAGGTCCAAATTAGGTTTAGGCCGTAGAAACCGAAAAGCTACACACATTTTTTCTACCTACATTTATTTTCTTTCTGTAATATTTTCAATAAAATAAATATCTACATATTATCGAAGAAAAGTAAATGTATGAGAAAAATTTGTGTATAGATTATTAATTTCTTTAAATAAATATTTTATGAACTTAATTTTTATGTGATAAACTCTGTGACTTGTTCTAGCCACGGTCACCGCGCTCGGATTTGGGATCGCTGTGGTTCCATATTTGGTTGGGTTTTGGGTTGCCAGAACAATCTTGGTTGCAGCCGGGCTAACCGCGATCACAACCTAGTTTAGTACAGCACGGCGGTGCAAACTCTAATGTGCAGACGGAAACCTGTGACATCTTGTGGATTCAATCGGTGGTATATAGTGTCCGGCAGATAGACTTGCAGATACGCCGACCAGAAGATTTTGATGATATTTTCATTTTACATTTTGTTTTCGATGAGTTTTTCCCATAAGCAAAAGTTATTATTGAATGCCATATTACCAAACCCTAAAACTGATAAGCCAACATCTTTACCTTATTTGACTTATCACAAACTATAACTTTAACTGTCCAACCAACATTTTTTAAACTTTTTTCTAGCTCTAGCTTCTCTCAAACTATATCGAAATCACCTATTATGCCATCCCCATTCTTTTTTAATAATTATATCTCTAACTTTCCCACACTATTTTCCCAAATGATTTTAATCGGTTTTTACAATATAATTTTATTAAATTACTCCTATTTCCATGAAATTCTACGTTATTGTATTTATCCTTACTTTGCAGTCCAGATTTTTATACTTTTATATTTGCAGTCCTATTTATACTTTAATAATCGACACAGCTTAACCTGTTTACTTTAGAGTATAAATTGAAATATTACTTAATATTATTCTTAGTATGTCATTTGTTTTCTTTTCGCACGACTTTACCCTGCTAACCCGAACCCATATTTCAAACGCCGTTACTCCGATTCTAATATATATAATTTTTTAATAACATGGTTTATATAAGTCTCTTGGATTAATAAAAGTTAAATTCCAAATAAAAACAAAATCTGTTTTAAGGATTCCGCCAGAATAAATAGTTAAAAAATAAATAAAAATTAAACAATCCAAAATAATAAAAAATCTAAATCCTCTTTTACTTCAAATGCCCAAACATCCCATTTTCCCAACCATCCCCTTTTTTCTAAAACTCACCCTCGCCCACTCTACATCCTTTATGATTTAACGTCATGACTGAGTGTCCAACCTCTCATAGGAACCACGGCTCGAACTCTCGTAGTTTTGGGAGACAGTCTTGTAGTTCGGCTTGTATCACAGCAACTGTACTTGTATGGATTTTTTTTTGCTGACGAGGGTGACTGTGGTATCCAAATTTCACGCGGGTATCATAAGTTGCCTATCCAGCAAACCACAGACGTTTATTAAATCATTCCGAAAGGGAGGAGTACATTGCGGATGCGTTACCGCAGAAAAGACCACTTAGTCGAAATTGGAAAATGGGTCGAACGATCCCTAGTGAGTTTGGACACGCACCCCAAAATTATATTAGGAATAATAAATTTTCATAAAAAAAGAAGAAAAAATCCAACGCGATGGTCGGTGACGCTGAGTGATTTAAACTTGTGCAAACCATTCAATTTCATCCAATTTAAAGGTCACGTAAGTTATTTGAGTGATATTTGCATAAATAGTTTAATAGTTACAAATTTAGGGACTCGTAAAAAGATGGTTGGTCGAGTGGGACGAATCGATGGCATATGACTATGGTCGGGCGGGTCGAAACATGGTAGGCTGAATGGTTTTCACCTCAATTATTTCCCATTTTTTTATAACTCAAGGGGGTACTGAAACGTTTGCGAAACGATGTACGAAGAAAGAGACCAGAAAAATGGGTCAATGACCTCCTCCTTCATAACGACAACACATCTCGCCATACCTGCTTCTTATCCGTGAGTTTATGGCAAAAAAGAATGTTTCTGTCTGTCCTCATTCACCTTACTCTCCGGATTCATCATGCAACATCTGGCATTTCCCAAAATAAAAAAAAACATTGGGAGGCTACGACGGAGCAGCTGAAGGCCCTTCCGTAAGAAGCCTTCCAGAAATTTTTCCAGTCATAGACTAAACTTTGGGATAAGTACATCGCTAGCCAAGGAGAGTATTTTAAAGGAGATTAATTCAAATTTGATGTAAGCTTATTACTTTGTACGTAATAAAATTATTGACCGCATTTTTTATATTACATCATATTTATTTGTCATATTTAGTCAATATGTGCATATCTGATTTCGCTACATATAACATACTGTATATAGAGTTATTGCATAACAGGTTAAAGAAAGGAATCAGTTATTGGTTTGCAATGTGCTTTTAAAGCGTTGTGTGCACCATATATGCATGGTTTTTGAAAGCCATAACACCGTGTGTGTATGCTGAATGAAAAAGGAATGTACCCCTTTGTTAAAGTTGCCAAGTAATATATAATATTTTTGTATAAAAACATGTTATACAAAATAATCCTACAACTGAATAAAGTAAGAAATTTCTAAGCTTTGGGCGACATTAAAATGCTTATCGATAAATGAAACGAACCAATAGGAATAGTTGAAATGTTCATAGAAGGAAAACAACATTAATTGTTTGATTGTGTGACCAGATGTTATATGTTTCAGTATATGATATATGATATTGGCAATAAAACTGTATGAACAGCAATATTATGTGTCTTATCTACAGATTTAATCTACTTGCCTACTGGAGCGTAAAATAAACACCCACTTTCTCTCTCGTTATGATTTAATTTTAAATCATTGTAAACAGTAATTGGTCACTTTAATTTATTTTATTACAGTACATTGCTCAATTTAAATTACTAGTTCTAACAATTGCACCATCACAAATAATTAACTTTTTAATCAGTTAAGTACAAATTTGATACGTAAAATTATGTTATGATTTGGTTTTGGTAGATCGGGTTTTATTGCAATAAATATGTGGTTTCAAAATATTTACGATGTTAAATCAGCTTACAGGAAAATATTAGATAGTAAATGTTGTAGTTAAATCTGGCAAGGCAAGCTAGAACAACAGCTATGGGAAATTCTATGTGCTGGTTAGTATAAGGTCTTCACTGGCAGATGCATCACGTAGTTAAATTTTAGTTTTAAAATACATCTAAAACAAGGTATATCAAATGCAAATGGTAAACAGGTTGATAGACAGTATTATGTTACTTTCCAAACCTCGAGATGCAAATTAATACAGGGTTATTAAATATTGTAACGGCAGATATTGTAAATTTGGTAACATCGACGCTTAGGTATTGTAGTTGTATAATGTTTATTCTCCTTGAGGGACTTCTAAACTATTTATTAATGATACATACGTCACTGTAAAAAAACTGTTTTAAACTGTGAGGGCTACTCGTATTTGGCAACTAATTATACGAATAATATTATACAATCTAATTTTTTGAAATAATTTAAGAGCTGTCCTCTTATGTAAAAATATATTTATATGATTATCAGTAAAACACAATTTTAGAGTATGAAATAACTATACGTGTAAAAAGCATAACGTCACAAAAAATACTAATTTGCAATAAACATAAATTATAAATTAATTACACACAAGAAATCGTATAACGATTCTGACTGTAACCATTCACCATTAGGACAACACTAAGCACAGATGCAAACATCTAAATGTTAATATCCAAAGTTAATACAATATTAATAAGGCAGTGGTTGAACGGTTTGACGTTGTTCTGGATAGTAACCACTTGCCTGGAAATGAACTTACTTATGTTATTCAAGAGATTGGGAGGTAGGAGAATTTATTTAAGGATATAAATAAAAGAATATCGTAATATATTATTATAGATCCACCACTTTCCTGTCTTGTTCGTGGATAACCCGATTGCTAATGACTAAAGAAGACAAATGTCTAACGGGCATGTTGAAGATGTATTTAGAACGTATTGTTTTCAAAGCTGTGTAACTATGACACGGGGAATAGGAAACAATCTACAAATAAAATATAGTTTATTCATCCAAAACATCTTGCCTTGAGGAACTTCATTAATTATCTATATAAAAATACATCGTAATGCGTTATTACAACCCCCACTACTTTCAACATAGCGTATTCATCGAGAGTGTAAAATAAATGGTGTATCATTAAGTTATTTTACAATAGCTGTGTACAAACATGTGACAAACATTTTTTTTTGTGTGACATTTCACAGCCATATTCTCTCCATAAAGCTCACAGACATATGGGCAAACAGGCAAGTGAACAACTTACTACAACATAATAAAATTACAAAAGTATATAATAATAATTAGCTGTTAATGTAATAATCATCAAATCAGAATATTAATAAAATTCCAGAAAAAATTGAATAGTGTTGCCATTAATTTTCCAAATAACTGGTTGATAAAATGATATGGAAATAGCAACGGGAAAGTTTGAGACTTACGTCTCCCCATTTTGTTGTGAATAATACGTGTACCAACAATTTACGATTCAGAATTTTAGTAAAGCATGTTTTCTTTGAATCTTTGTGGTATTTTTGAGTATTTGAACAAAGTTTTATAGAAATAGTTAAAATTAACTTTGATAAAATTAATCTGACATAAAATCATTTTATCAGCCATTTTGAGCTAATATATAGAAGCTATAGATTGTTCATTTTACAAAGATATTTGATTGATATTTGAAGACTTGAATAAATTAAATGAATTTATATAGATTGGCAATTACAAGTGCAGAATGCTAACTTCAAAGTTTAGGCACTCTTTCAGTTACGTTTATGAGAATATTCAATGTCTCATTAAGTTTGTACTTTTGTCTTTAAAACAAATATATTGCTAATTTTTAATTTATTTATTTTAACGGCTATACGTTTTTACCCCAGGTCAGTTCAATTCCCAGTCTAAACTGTATATTTTCATTCAAAATATTATTGAAATATATTCTATAAAACCACTGGAATGATTGTTTTTAAATTTAATTTTAGGCTATTTTATTTAAATTATATTAATCTTATTATTACAATATCATCTTCCAACTTTCTTTAAATTTATGTTCCAGAGTTTTAAGGAAAATCAGTATTATTTTTATACTTTGGTGGTATGCAAAGGTAATACCGTATCCCAATCTGAATATCTAATCTTAATACTGTGATGACATGGATAGAAATTTTTTTATTGATTGAAATTCCTTTTTACTACAATTTGTAATAGGTCAATACTTGAGAAAATGCAAATAATATTTCTGAATTTAATAAATTAGACATTTTGAGTCTGTTAAATAATCTTTAGAAGCACAAGATTGACAATGTGTTTACTTGTCACAATAAGTTGATGTATAGGAAACTTTGCAGTCTGCTGCTGACAGCCATTGCCTTGCTTTGAGTTAAACAATAGAATTTTACTCCACAGAACGTAGCATTTGTATGAATGCTTTCATTTCGAACTATCGGCTATCTAGTAAATTTTAATAGAGAATTATATGAACACTTGTATTAGACAAAAAACTAAAACATTAGTGTTTAAGGTAAAAATAAATCGTTAAACTTTCCCCGATGTATTGATTGAGGCGAATTGAAAACATAGAATTTAGTAGCAGCTTGTAGATAATAATTAGATTAATTTTGTCATTCCGTCATTCCTTCAGTGGAATAATTGTCCACTTTGATGCCTGATTTTGAATGTCAACCTTCAATGGGTTTTTGAGAAAACATTTATTTTTTATAAAAATATAGTATTGTTTTAATTTTTTTAGTTGTAAAAACTATTGGAGATAAGATATTCATTATTTTTTTCTCGGCATAGCCTTAAAAAATAACATTCCTTAGAAAACACAATCTTAAATTTAACATTTTATTTTAAAATGTCATTTTCTATAACTGATTTTGGTTTAAATTATCATTAGTTTTAATGGCAAGTTGCACGTGTACAACTTAAGCTTTATTTTGAAATTTATAATTGTAATTCTGTTGAAATAATATTGCATATGCGAAAGAAAAAACAAACAGATTTTTTATTTACGTGAAATGAGCACAGATTGTGACAATTTGAATCACTACATAAAAGAAAACGTAAAACTTTCCACAACAAGCACATTTATTTTATTAGCAACAAAACAATGTTCAATGACTATTAATCTTCTTCAGTATTTACCTGAATATTTTTTTTCGTGATACTTTTTCAGTACAAAATATTGAGTACTAAGAGAGTTTGAATACAGGTAATACAGGACTTTCCTCCACTTGTTATGAAATATCAGTTGTTTAAAGTTGTGTATTTTCTTTAGTTGACAATTGTTTACAACCTTTTTAAATTTTATTCACCTAACTGTAACTACCCCAATCATGAAGTTGCACTTGCAGAATATGTTGTACAACATGGCTTCCTTTGTCGTTATAAATATTTACACAAATGTACCAATTAATGAAACAGTAAACATTCGTATAAGCAACCTTGTATCAAATAGCAAACTTAGTGATTCAAAAGAAGCAATAATGAATTAATAGACAAACTGTAACTCCGACATAAATACTTTTTTCTTAATATAACAATATCTATTTACAAAATAACGGTCTGGCAATTGAATTTCCTCTATCAGGAATATTGGCAGAAATATTCCTTCATGAAATAGAAAACCACCATATAATGAACACCAATACCATATTCTACAAATAATATATTACCATAAATATGTTGATGACATAATATGCATGTTCAACGTTACCAAAAGAAACAAATTTAAATATTTTTTTTTAACAATATTAATCCATCACTTAATTTTACATCCGAATTTAGAAAGTAATAAGCAATTAAATCCCTTAGATCTCACTAATACCAAAACAGACGCCAAACATAATTTCAAGAAATTCAGGAAACATACACAAACTAACCATACCATCCAGTCCCATAAAATGTCAGCTTTTTACAATTAGGTTCACAGAACACTCAATTCCCATGAATACCACAGATTTCAATAATGAACTTGTATAATTAAAAATATGGCGACAGATTATAGTTACAAAACTTCTATTGTGGATAATTGTTTTCGGAAACGTTAAATTGAAAACTACAAAAAGCCAAAAAGTATTAAATTAGGTACATGATTTATTAAACCAAAATTTGTGTCCCTAAAATATAGTAGCCATCTTGAACATCCTCACAAATGTTTTAGAAAAACATTATTCAAAATATCACACTGAACTACTGGTAGTATCTACCACATCTTTAACTCATACAACAGCAACACGTCAAGCAATTCCCACACAATATGTTGGGTATATAGGCTACACTGCGACTATTATGTTGGTCAAACAGGAAGAGGTTTAAAGAAAATAATAACATATTCAAAGTCAATTACAATAATGCCGAACACCTGATAGATAATGACCATAAATATACACGAAAAATCTGGAAATCACATTTTAAATAAATACAGAACTATATATATATATATATATATATATATATATATATATATATATATATATATATATATTAGAAGAATACGAAACTTATAACACATTTAAAAACCAGCCCTAGTAGTGGATTGAACTTCAAACTGAATTTAGTATCAAACTGTTTATATGCTACTCCTAGACAACAAAATAAAAGGTAACAAGATTTAACCAATTAGTAAGATAACCATGTGTACTGCTTCAGTAAGTAGTTAACTTCTGGAAGTGTAGGATGTGGCCACTTGATCCAAAGAACATTGTTTTAACTTTGACTTGTACTATGGTAATAATGTTTTATGTTAATATAAATATTAGTCTTTGCGTGTGAGTGTTTTATCGTCTGATGATGGTATTGTTAATACCGAAACAGATGTAATGGCACATTAAATATCATCAACAAAGACTGTTTGACCTAAGTACTATAATACAAATAATATAAGATTTTTTTTTTTATTATTGAGGAGGAAATCTTAGTTATACCTTGATGATTAAGTCATTTGTTTTGGTAAAGTATCATTTCCTCTTCAAAGTATTTCATCAGTAATAGTGAGTTATAAAGTAAAACCGTTTGTGAAAGACATATAGACAGAGATGAGACGTACAAAGGATGTCGAGGACAGGTTACACCACAATATGTCCCATGTTTCCTACTTTGTCTCTACATTGATTTGACATCTGGGTCACAGTTCAATACTATTGAAACCACGAACAATATTTGTGTTTTCTACAAAATTAAAATTGACATTGAAATCAGTTTTTGGAATACATGTATATATACATAGAAACACAAATATCTGCTCGATAGTAAATATGTTTTAGTGAAAAAGTAGTTCATTAGCGATTGCAACCTGAGTTTATTTAGGATTATCCAAAAACTACAGGAATAATTTATATCCTAATACTAGTTTAGTTTCAAGCAGCACTCAAAACACTTGGATCAGTTCAAATCTCATATCCAACTTGTCTTGTAATGCTTCTCAGTGCTATAACCACTTTCACTTTAAATATGATGTATTTGAAATGGGTGACAGAACACTGTGGCATATTTGTAAATAAGATTGTCAATGACATGTAAGAGACATCCACCCAAGTAGATTGATTTCAAAGATAATATAATATTCACATTGACGTAAGAATTTGGTGTATGTTGGGAAGTGGATTCGGTTGACAAATCGTACTACAGATCCATTTTACTAAATTCTCAGTAGAACAGATAATAAAGAATAGCAAGTGTGTAAAAATGGTTATTCCAGAGTAAATTTTAAATGGCAGTTATTGATGGCACATGTTAAAAACAGCCATTGATAAAACTATATAATATATAAGGTGGATCTCATTTTAACTAGGGAAAGACTATTACTAGAATTATTTAACTTTGGTGACTCCTATACAATCCAGTTCCTTTCTATTTTCCATAGCCACAATCTAGGAATTAAACCTAACTTGGTGGTTTTTCTACTTTTTAATAAATTGATTGAAATTTCGAAAATTCCTTAAATTTTTGTACTAGCTCGTCTCGGACTACAACAAAACATTTGCGTGTGTATATTTGTTTTATATTTGTAATAATGAAAATGTTAAGATTTCTGTATAATTTGTAACTGTACTTCAAGTTTTTAAGTTACAAATATACGGGCTTTTAGATAATTTACTTGACTTTCTTACCTTCTCCAACTCCTTTTCGTGCCTTGGTCATGTGGTAAAGTGCAACTTGAGGAATCAATAAATAACAAACATTTAAAGGGTCAACTATATGTTTACACACGTTTTTTTCCAAATGTGTTACTTTTTTTCATTATTTTAATAGTTGGAAAGATTTGATTCTCAGTTATTTAATATTACCAGCAAGAATTGTTGCATGAAGTTAGGAATTAGTGAGTCAGACAACCGTATCTTTTAAGATAGATGGATGTATGTTGTGATATCAGATATATAACTACTAACCTCACATGGTTTTGTTTTGAAATAAAGCCCATTTGTCAATAACTCATGGTAGTAAATATTACACCATTATTAAATTGTCCATTTTTTTGTGAACTAAATAAATCGAGACAAAAATTAATTTTAAACCTAATATAAAATGTACTCACTCACATTAGAAACTGTAAATATAATAACTATAAAATATGATATGTAAATTAATACAAAACTGTGTAAAAACATTGCATAAACTTTCTCCTTTAAACTCATATCACACTATAACCAAGAGGAGAAAATGAATTATACACTCCAAACTATATGCATTCCTAAATTATATTTTACAATTTTTCAAGATATTTTGATAAATATAGTTTAAATTAGAAATATATTGAAATAATTAAATCTATCAAACCGTAATTAATATACAATTTCATATCATGAACAGCAAGAAATATATTCTCTATTAAATTTACCTTCATAAAAAGTTCTTTTATTTTCTATTATCTTGGGTTGTAGTTTCACACTGGATATTTCTGTGCTCTCTTTCGTTTGGTAGATTGTTTAGGTGGTGCTATATAATCTCCTTGTAGTCTTGTATTAAACATTTTATACTATGTGGGAACGGAGATAATATTCGTTAACGTTTAAGCCTAAAGATGTTTTATAATTAAAATATCGTTTTGATGCATAGATAATCAAAATTATGTTTTTGTCTCGTTATTCAAAATTTTCCGCGATTTCCGTAACTTTTGTACCTACTTTCATGTATATAGTTATTATCATCTTTATCCCATGTAATAAAGACATACGTTCATCGTCCACGTGACTTAAAGCGTACAAAACTAATTTGAATTAAAATTATTACACCGCCTGACTTCATCTCATATAATGTAATTTTATTTTATGAAAATTTAACACAAAACCTATGTTGTGGTTACAACACACAGCATACGTTAATGGTTACAGTTTTACAAAGGGTAGTTAAATAGTAAGTATAATAGTGATTAATTGTAATTACATGAACAGTGGGTCTCTGCTACTTACACTGAGAGGTATATAAATATTGAATACACTTTGAATAGAGTATGGTATGTGGACACCTATAAATTAAATAATTATATTAAATAATTTATTTTAAAGTTTAGGGGTTGTTTGTTTAATTTTGAATATAACATGTCTAATACAACACGATGCCTCTAGCTGTACAGTACACACAACATTCTGTTCAGTTTATGAAGTGTCAGTTTAACATACGTCCAGCAGGAAGTAACTTACAACAAATACAGATACTAACTACTCTTCAAGTATCGAATATTGTACCATACTTAGATGTGCTTAAAATGTATGTGTTTACGTAAAATGGAGAAGTATACTACTAAAAAGTATGATCCTGTCGACAAAAATTAAAAAGATATACTGATTTTTCTTTTTCAAACTGAATTGTCTGGATCTACACTTAATTCAGTCAATTTAGATACTGACTGAATTCACTTATTCTGATTTTTTTCATAATCTTAGTCTTCCGTTATGAAATGACAAGAATAACTTAAGCTTGAGTCCGGCCATAAGTTAACTGTCCAATTACTGTTGTGTCTTCAAGATAGTCGTGGCCAGTAAGGATAAATAGGACCACGATATGCTGCTATTTGACGAGATAAAGGTTGATAAGTCATTCCGACCTCTTACACCTGATTGTACTTTTGCGTAATATACTTACAGTTTATACGTTCTTCTGTTCATGTCAGATATCATAGAGGTCAGATGGTCTGGTTAACTCATATTGTCCGCAAGTTTGAAAGTTTTACTTCTCATATTCGAGTTAAATAAATTGCCGATTTTCACTCAACTAATTGGAAAAGAGTTTCAGACACTTATATGGATTTTTGAAACCTTGCATTAATTGCATCTTGGTAGACGTTGAAGAAGATCAGCTTATGATTTTTCGGAGGCCCTGTTTTTTCAGCTCTGGTTTTATGGTGATGTACTGCTATAATTACATCATTATAGTTTTTAGATAATTAATTATTATTCATAGAAAATTAAATAACTCATATTATTCCTAATAATTTAAATGTTTTGTAAAGCACATATATCAAAATTGTGTATTGTATTACAATTTATATTAATCTAATGTTTTAGTAAAAGAGGCAGTAATATAATTTGTTACTGTTATTACCTGTTTTGTTAGAATTATATTTTATGTCCGTGAGTTCAGAAAAACTTGCTTAATATTTCTTAAATATAATTACATTGAAGTGTAATAAACATACACAAGCAGTTTACTTTCTTTTTTATACTTCTATTGATTTGTATTTCTTACTTCTTCATTTTAAAATCTTACTTTACGTTACGACTTATTTATTTTTATAAGCCGTTTTTATTTTTATATATATATATATATATATATATATATATATATAGCTGTTTTAAGGAGGGTAGGAATGAAAGAGGGATGCAATTATTGTGTTAAGGTTAACGAACTTTGAACTATACGGGTAGGGTGGGTAATCAAATGACAACACTTCAGTCTATATTTAAAGTAATAACAGACTATAGTAAGTACCACGTGTTGTAATTAAGAGGTAACCTTATTAATTTCTCATTGCCATTTGCTTCTTTACACTTTAATGTTATCTTAGGCCATGTCTATCATTTATTTCATTCTATATATGATATATATATATACCTACCTACCACTTGTCTAGTGAGATAGTAAATTCGATAGTGCCATTTCTTTATTTCTATTGATAAATTACAATTAAAATTTTAAAACTGTTAAATGACCAAAACATGACATATTTTATGTACAAATATTTCTGTATTGCATACTCTAAAGAAAATCACTTTTATTAATTTATTAAATATCAGGTTGTAGATGTAAGATAGAAGAAAGCACATTGCCTACCAATCGACGATATAAATATTTATATGAAAAATTATCACCATGAGTAAAACAAACTAAACGTACTAACTTAAGAGTTACCAAACTGTCATATTTTTATTTTATAAAATGTCCGATATCTAAAAAAGAACACTTTTAAACTTTCAACAAATTACAAATGTAATTTCCTTGATTATGATTTGTAATACGACCTGTTTTAACTCTCATGATATTGTTTGTCAATTTACAACAGTAATTCTTCAATTATACCATTTGGTTTGTGTGTTCTGGTACAACGAAATTGTGTGGCATGTATATTGCCAATTTTATCTGTATTACAGTTGAAAAACAGTTTATTATTGTGACAGCCTCATTTTTTATTCTCTTTATGTCCGTCATTAAAATGTTATAAAATGACTTTTCAATAAAAATCATCAACATTAGATATCACCTTTTAAACTTTATAACCCACATTCCACACTATACATATTTTAAAAACCTCACACGTTATCTGCTCTGTACTTGAACTAAACTTTGATGATTATAGTTGTAATTAAACAGTTTACTGACACACAACTTGTTATGTTAGCCTACACATTCATATAAGTAGCTTTTTATGTGGGAAGATAGAAACATTTAATATTTATTTATCAATACAGTTTCCTTCTATAAGATATTTGTACTGATAAATTTTATGAATAAATGAAAAATTAATTGTTAGTAAATTGTTCAAATTCAAAAATTTCATTAAATGGGATGTGCCATGTATAATACAAAACATTCCAAAAGTAAAACTGCAATAGATAATTTTGTTGAAGGATGTCAGGATTCAAATATTTTTAATTGAATACAATTAAGATTGTATTTTAATATTTGATCATTTTGAATATACTTCTACACGAGTTACTGCTTGAATACACTATTAATGAAGCTTTAATGGTCGTCAACCCTTTGAGTAAAGAATGGGAGTAAGTGTGAATAATTTTACAATTGTTGATTTTTTTATGCAGTTTCTAAAATTGATTTATTTTTCGTTGTGAGTTCTTTTGTCCACTTTTAATTTCTGAATCCTCAAAAAATCTAAAGTAAACACAATTTACTTGTATTTATTGAATGTTTTTTGTATAATGATTAAAGTTTTTAAAGCGCTTAGTTATACTAATTTATTCCGTAAATAATTGGAAGGTAGCTGCTTAATCAAATATGTGTATATAATCCCTTTCAGTTGTTTACTATGACACATATAGTTGTTTTAAGCATTAAAGTATCCAACAAAAAAATACACAATACAATCTCCAACGTAAATTATATCTATTTTATAATCGATTGTGGAAATATTCATATGTTCAGTTATTTTATTATTGTCTACTTTCACATTTCAATGCTGATGAAATTTTTACTTATCACTTTGAAGTCATATCATAAAATGTATTTATTATTTTGTAGGTTACAGAATATTAAGAATATATAAACCATTGGTTTTTTTCACTATTCAGGGTGCTTTACAGTTAAACAGAAGAAGATGTATTTAAATTTCTTTCCTTTTTTACGTTGTTGTTTTTTTTAACCTCATCACTCTTACTGGAACCTAAAACATTATTATAATCTATTCAAGAAGCGACTAAAAGACCCGAAATTAGATTTACACTAAACTCATTTAATAACGCAAACGCATATTAAGAACAATTGTATCCCTAAGTTTGACCTACATATCTGTTTTTAATGCTATTCAGTTTTAATCAAAGGTAAGACTATTTAACGAAATGTAGTCTGATATATTGTAAATATATAGCAAAATGAAAGTTAGAGAGAATTTACCTTCTACAGTATCACCTGAAAAATAGATAGAATAAATAATATCGTTATGAGCTGTAGCCAGAAAACCGTTGGCAAATTATGATTACTTGTCGTACATTGACCAGTATGGAGTCAATATGGTAATATGGATAAATAAATATATCTGGTTGTAAATTAATCACCACAAGCGGTTAAATGATTTACAATTTTAAAACTACAGCATATGTAGGATGCAGTTTATACCTACTTACCTCAAGGGGTGATTTTATTTGTTTTCCTTCAATGGCTATTATAAACTTTATGTTCGCATATTAGTATTTCAGGTAACGTTCCATACATCTGTACCTGTACATAAAGTCATGTATTGTTGTAATAAACGATGTTAAATGCATAGGGACTTCCGTTACTATGCAATTTCCACCTTCCCTCTTGTCCTGGAGATATAATTCTCATTTCACCCGACTCGTGTACAACAAACCTTATTTGTTGTTCAGTCTCTACGTTTATTATGGATGTTACATTTGTTAACATTGACTAATTAGAATATTTATTATCTTTTATATTGCGATTTATTTATTTTTATCTAGTCCAAAAATATATTCAAAAAGAGTTTTCTTTTTGATCTGTTGAGGACATCATACGAAATACCCGAAACTTATTTTACCGACCGAAGGACAGGTTTACAAGGAGATGATAACAGAGAGGTACTTAACTATTAACTATAAAGAAAAGACAATAAAACAATCTGAAGAATCTATCTTAATCGTAACCAAACTGTAAGGTTCGGAAATTATTTCTGAATTGATAATGATGTCTGAACTGTTTAAGCACTTATTCCCCCCATGTATCTGAAATAAATTTTTATTGCTACGATAGTTGAATACAGACTACAGCAATGTGGTATTTTTATTGCATTGCCTCAGCCATAAGGCAATTACCTAAGTGCTTTCTAACCTAAATTTTTATTACTATTCTATGTTGGTGCATTATATTACTTTTACATTAACATGTACTAGAAATATATGAGGATTTTTTAATGGTATTTGTATATTACATTCTCATGTCATCATATGTAATCATTATATGATAACGTTAATCAGTTTAATTTAAGACAGAGTCAATATCACTTTAAGAGCATGCGAAAAATCCGCTTTTATTTGAAATGGATAAATGTACTCATACTGATTTGCAGCTACCGAATAGGGTGTAACGCCGATTTGTATGTCACCTATAGTGAATTGTTTCTAATGCTCCATGATGATCAAATCTATTGATATAAATGCTGCAATTCAGGTCTATTTAAAAGACAAGTATATACTTTATTTTGAATGTGATTTTTAAAAGGTGTTTAAGTCTTTTTAAATGTTTTCTTTAGAAGAATACAGGATGACATATATTAATTGTTTACTTTGAAATATTTATTAGGTTAGACTAATTTTAGGTGTTTAATAAATTAATAAGACACCAATTGGTGTCTTTGCTTATCTCTCGTTACAACAGAGTCGAAATTGTTAGCAAAAGAAACTGATAATAAAATATAGTATTAATTTCTTTAAAAAAAAAAAGTTTCTACGTGTAAAGTAAAAAAAAATAAAAATTACATTTAGATTGTATAGAAATATAATAGTGCTGGAATAGAAATATATATACAGGGTGTCCCGTAACTCTCTGGACACATGTATAATATAGTGTTATTGCTTGGGTCAAGACAAACACATTTCACCATAGGAACATGGGTCTGCGGTGCCTAGTTTTCCGTCTATCTGTCTGTATGTGTTTTTTACAAAACAATTCCTTACTCCTAAACGGTTTCAGGTACAACGTTGAGATTTTGCAGAAATGTTTATCTTATTATGACCTATGTTCGTTTAAAATTATACTAAAATATCGTCAACCGTTTCAAGATGGCGGCCATTTAAAATCTTTGATGCCAAATTCCACGAAAACCGTTGACTTTACAAAAAAATTGCAAGAAATGAAAAAGTTAGTAAATTTTATGTAGTTTTCAATAATATATTATTTGTTAAGATCGGATAAAAAATAACAGAGAAATTAGCTCTTTTCGTAAAGCATGACCACTTTTCTCCGTTTAAACAATGCTAATACTCCTTTTACACTGTCTAAATAATCTATTGCTAAGTAACATATATATATATATATATATATATATATATATATATATATATATATATATATATATATCAGCTTAATATGGTAATTTAAAGTTTTAATTATCAATAATCTTGTAACAATTTTGATGGTTATATTTATATATTAAATAATAGTTTTTTATTATATGTATTAATTACACTTTCGATCTATTTGTATAAACAAACATTTGTTAGTAAAATCTACTTAATTCATTTCGCTTCATCATCTATTTAGCCTCATTAAAAGATAATTTTTGTTTCGTTGTTTTATCTTGATGTTATTTACTTATCTGTTTCTTACATGGTAGTTAAATTAATGTGACGTTTGATTTTCTGAAGAGTGTGTTATTGTTTATATATTATCTGCAGGTTAAATTTAAATAGAGGATAATGTCTGAGTAACACCGTTGTCATTTCAGTTGGTGTTCGAAAAATTAATGTATTATATGTTCTTTATCCTAAATTTTCACCTAACTATTAATTATTAAGAGAGATAACGAAACATTCACATGAATAACTGATTCAAGAAGAAGGAAGTTTTCTTAAATAATATAAATATCCTTTGAGCAGGTTGTTGTTTCTTTAAATAAACGTTGCGATTCCTGTTTGTGATTCAAAGTAAATAGTGTTTATTTACGTAGATTTAATATTCTGTGTATTTTTCTTTTGTTTACATAAGGAATGACATTACAAATATATCTGACTTGGATTGTTCTTTAAATAAACAAGTAAATACTCACAAGTATAGCTTAAGGCAGTTAGCCGTGGATTTGTTAGATGAGCAAGAAATGTGTATTTCTACCTGAAGGTTGACTAGAAGGTTTTAAATATTTTATAATATTTAAATAAAACAACCCCTGTATATTTAGTTGTTTAGAGAATGTACTTATACTAAATATATATTAATTGCTTAAATTTCGATATGGGTATAATAGAGTTCATAATGAATGTAAGAACAAGAAATTAAATATAAAAGCAAGTATTAAAAATTAAAAATGATACAAGTATTATGTAGGTATAATTTTCATCTAATAATCACAGTAACTAATTTGTATCTATCAGGGTTTTTATTTATTACGTCATAATTTAAAGAACGAAAAACATAAAAAATAAACCATTACAGTAATCTAGAGATAGAAATTATGTATTTTATGCCGAAAATATTTTGACGAAATTGAATTAATTCTACTTCAAAATTGTAGTAAATATTATTGGGATTGCAGTTAATAAAATTAATCCTGAAATATCGTCATAACATGTCACAATGTAAAGCCAAATGATTTCCATAAAGCATTACTGTTTAAATGTTTCAAACCTATGTAGGCTCCCAAACTGAATGCCTTAAATTTATCTTTCAGTATTATTGATTTTAATAATAATTTGGTTAATAGTGGAAAATGTTTTAAATTAATCATTTGCTGTTTTTATAACCACAAAAAATTTAAACAATTAATTAAAGACCTATTAATATTCTAATTATTTTCGATTATTTGTATCTCACAATATTGTTTACATATTCCCTTAAAACGTGTGTTTTGTTGATTTTAAAAATATATAAATTTTATCTAACGTCTGAGTATCAGTGTGGTTGATATGTGTAGTAAAATAGTGACCAACATACTATACCAATGTCGTTAGGTTTTAGGAATTAAGATTCGAAAATTGATAATTAGGTAAATAAAGTCAAAGAAAAATTACCACTTTGAATTTTAAACAAAGTTAAAATTAGGTTAAACACATAAATTCGCATTATAGGTGTACTATGTAAAATATTTGCAGTTTTGTAGACGTCGAATTGTAAATTTAATATAAGTTACGAATGATGGTTTTAGTGACACTTGTGCAGTTTTAATAAGTAGCTTTTGTTTATATAAACACAGAATGTAAATAGTTCTCTCACTCTAAAATAAATTGTGTTAGGTTTATATATTCCCAGCATGCTACATTAAGGGTTGACAAATGTGTAGTTTATTAGAATATCACATAAGAATAAATGTAATCCTGCTCCCCTTCACTCCCACTTTATAGTTTGACATTTGACATATTGCTATAAGTCGTATGCACTTTTCCCATGATCTGATCTATGCTTCCAAAAACTTTCAATAAAATAACTTTACATTTGCTGCAATTCTAATATCGAATTATATTCTAAACTGAACGCTTGGGAATATATTTTTTAAACTTTTTCGCTTATAGTAGAGGGAAATCAGTCCTAAAAATTGATGAGAAGTAACGTAACTAAGAAAATGATTTTTGTTGTTTTTGTTTTCTTTTTGTACATGGAACTGAGTGGGAAACCGAAAAAAAATCCCAATCTGACTGAAGCTTTGCTAGAAAAGTGCAAAATGTGTAATTTTACTCTTTTGTAAATTTTTTCCAGTATATCGGAGCTGGGTCTAGACAACGACGTCGCCCATTTATGAATTTCAACATTTGGTTGAAAATTTGATTATTTGATTGAGAACAACATTTAAATATTTTTTTACGGAAATATGGTTACAATAATACAATATATACTAAAAACCATTTATTTTTTATTATATCAAAAGCACTTCACCTTGATAAAAAATTCTTGTTTATGTCCACTAGAAAGTAGGGTCAAAAACTGACAATTTAAAAAAGTTTACCCTACGACCTCATCAATCTTTAATGCTTTCAATTTTTGTTGTAGAAAAAGAACAACTGTTGTCGTAAAAATTGATTTATTTATTTTTTAAATCTTAAAACCTCTTTCTAGTGTGAAGATACATAATTAGTTCAATATTTGTGAAGATCTGATGATTCTTACCACATTGGAAATGGAAGTAATCCTAATTTTACTATACACTTTCATATTGATAGTCCTTTCATTTCCGAGTATATTCATTTTATTTTCGTTTTTCTGCAATCCATAGAACCGGAGACATTTTAAAAAATAGTTTAGCGCTGCACTCAAACTGCATAAAAACTGCATAGGGTTTTAATACGCTATAGAAACCAAATATCTATTTCTATTGACTACATGAAATAAAAACTACTATCCTGAATAACACTTTATTTGTACAATTCAAGAAGACGTTTCAATAACTAAATCTGTTATTCTAACAAGTTAATACCCACACATACCCTTCTGGCATAGAACTACAACTGCATATCACCGATTATTTACAAATTGAGTGTATTTCAGTGACGGAAGGTTGTGTGTATGTCATAACTTAGAATGAGACTTAGTCATTGAAAAGTCGTCTTTTACTGCATTGTACAAATAAAGTGTTATTCAGGAAAATTGTGTTTTCTTTCATTTGGTGATTGAAGTTTTCACAAATGTTACTCATTAGAGTAGAACTCAGTTTAAGTCAATTTATTGAGCAACGAAATGCAAACATACATTTTGAGGCTTGTAAGGTAAGAGGACCTGGTCTCATTAAATTTAATAATCATGAGATCATGAGGTCTGATCTCTAGAATTACGATGAATGTCAGTTTTATTATTTTATTGGACGTATGTACTTTCGTTACATAACAGCAAGGTTATTCATTCTAAATTCTAACAAACATGACTTCCAAGATTATATTATATGTCTTTAAACGCCATGTATTGCAAAATAAACTTGTTCAAACGCAATAAATGTAGCTTTGAAATTAAAAATAAAGCCAACACTGTCCTACATTGAAGATTGTTACATTGGTTGTTAAACTCACTAGCGACCACATACACTGTCTACTCAGTTTTCATTTTGTTTTATAGCAAGGGATATATTAACATTAAATATATAAGCTATGAATCACTATTATTGAAAATGATACATTGTTATTTGAACCTCAAATATTGTTAGAAACTACATTTTCATATAATACAGTCACAATTGGAGCATAGTGAAATTAGTTTTCTAATTTATGAATATTTGTATCTTTTAACAATATAATTAATTATGTGTGCCAGCCGTAACTCCTCTTTAAGTGGAGTTTACATTTGGTTCAAGACCACCATTGGATTTTGTATGTTAAGCTGTATACAAACTAGTTATTACTGCTGAAAAAAAGTGTTATAAATACTCGCCATTATTTTTGAAGGATTTATATATTCTCAAAATTAAGGGAATGAAGGTTATACTTTTGAACATAAGAATATACAAGCTGAGTTTCGTTGAAATAGCTTTAGAAGATTGTGTTAGAGAAGACTCAGATAAAAAAAAAGATAAAAAAAGTTTATCATGTAATTACAGAATGCTATTTTGTTTTTGTTTTTATAATAGATTATGATTTTAGTTCATATTAACTACCGAAAAGAATAAGGAAGGTATATCCATCCCAGACTAATGGGCTGAATCGTTTAGCGTCTGTAATTTGATTATACACGCTGAAGAACACAGGATCATCCAATCCTTTAGCCCATTTTTAATATTTGAAAATAACCTTATAGTTATAACCAATCCACTACAATTGATTAGGTAATGAAATGACTTAAAACCAGAACGTGTATCGGAAAGTAGTAAATTGAAGAGTTATTAATTATTCATAAATAAAATTGAAGTTTTTGATTAATGTCCATGAATGAAATATTCTACGGACGTTGTAGAGGTAGAACGCACTCTGTGAATGATTGATACAAGTGCGTTATAGACTGAAACTTTTGTCATTATTTATTATTGAAACGGATTTTTCTCAAAATCGACTATAAACATTTTTATTAAATGCTGTTGAAGTGTCGCTTTATATGACGGTGAAAGAGGGTATAAACTAGTGATTAATATTTTTGATTCGTTTTATTTGGTTATGACAATGGGTGAATGAGAAATTTTGCGCATTATTTTTGCACCTATTGCTAATCTTAATAACATTTATTAATGTCTGTATGTTTCACATGGCTGTTTTTAACATCGAAACAGAGTTTTAATTTGTGTTATTACACCTTTTAGGTACTCATAACGCCTCAAACACTCTTCGTCTTCAATAAAGTTGTTATTCACTATCCTCTACTGGTTGACATAACATATCAGTTAGAACAGTTTAAAAATAAAAAGATGAAAAATGTAGTTTTTTCTGATTTGAGAATATTTTAAAGTACACAGCTATTCACGATGTAATTCACCTAATGAGTAGAAATTTGCGAAATCTGTATAACATTAGAACTTAATAAATAAGTATAGGGCCCGAAGACTTTGTAATTTTGGCCATATATAGGATTGGGAGATCTACAATTTACAAATTGTTTGTAAGATACTTGTATAAAATGTAGAATAAACAAAATTAAAATAATAACAGTCGATCTATAAATAAACAAAAAATAATAATTTGTAAATTTGAGCTATTTTGTATATTTGTTGTACATTTATATAGAAATTAATAACTAGATTGGATGGAAATTGTTATATAACCGATAGTTAGAACTGAATTTATTAATATGTATATTAAATATCCTCTATAGTTACATGATTTATACGTGTAGCTGATTTGTAAATGTTTTAATTCATTTGGGCATTTACCAATAAGGATATTTTTTTTTCCATTTGTAGAGTCTGTTATTTGCTCAGACGTGTTTTTTCCCCAAAATCTAAGTCGATATTTTTTCTATTTCAAAGTCTTTGATATTACAATAATATTTTAATAAAACTGTAACCTTTTATTAAGGAATACAAATTTACTGAATGAAATAAACATTTGGCTTACAGAAGCTCAGTACACGGCTCACAGCGAGTAGATTTATTTTGTCTGTGAATGACCGTGTATGTAAAAAACAGTAGGAAATTTGAGATTTTAATATTATTTTATTAAATAGTTAAACGTTACTTAATTTTTTTTTTAAATTTACTAATAACTAAAACATTGTCTACTAGAACTGTTTCTGTTTATTTTCAAATTTTTAACTTCTCCCATATTGTTAGTACAGAGAAATTTATGTGATGGGTTAAAATATCAATTTTGAGCTTGTTTGTGGAAATATCCTTTTTGAGGGACCTAGAGTAACAAAACAAAATCCGTTTAATTGTATGTGGAAATATTTACCCCAAAATTGTGGATCGACTTTAATCAAATTTGTTATTTACGTATATTTCGGTTATATCTCAGGATTTTGTCCATAACTCAAAATTTATGTTTAATTGTCATATTAAAAAAACGGCTTTAATGATTAGGATAAATGTTTCCTTGATGCACAATCTTTAAGGACCCAACAAAGTGTATTGATTGCATCTCTCAGAAAATTTGGACTCATAAGTACTAAGTAAATGAAAAAAAATATCGTCCATGGGGATGTTTTAATTATAATTTCTTAAAATCTGATCTTCCGATTTAGGTGAAACTTTAGTTAAATGTGAAGGTAAATCAAATCCAAGGATAAAATAAAGCAAGAGCTTAAAGTTTCAAATATTTAATAGTATAAATGAGCTACAATTGTTTCGCCTTGCGGCATCGTCGGGCAACTGATAATTTGATAATGACGATGCCGCAAGGCGAAACAATTGTAGCTCATTTATACTATTAAATATTTGAAACTTTAAGCTTTTGCTTTATTTTATCCTTAAATATGGAGTTTCAACAAGAAATATCTGCTATTACATTAAAGTAAATCAAATCGTTGTAAAAATAACAAGTAAAGAATGTTAAAGTTCACAAATAATTGATTCACTATTCAGTCCTATCTAAATGCATAATTTTTTTCTCTCAACCTTTTTGATTGACTACTACTGAACTGATAATTTATTGGTTGATTATTATTTAGTTTTTGCCAATGGGTGAGTGAGAATAATTTTGTACCGTTTATCATGTTTTATTTAATAATTTTATTTTAGTGATGACTTAAATTATATTATAAAAACGAATTTAAATTTAATGATAGTTAGGTTAGGTTAGGTATGAAGTTATAAAGTTATTATTGAAATTCCAAGTTTTTTTTTATTAGGGAATCTGATTTTATTTTAAAATGAAATCAGCACTGTATGGCTAACAAACTTGTTTAATTACTCTTAAAACCGAACCTACATTGTCTATTTGAATAAAATCAGATAATAATTGAAACCGAGGACAAAGAATTTAATTAGATTAGGCCTACTTAAGGTGACAGTCATTTAAGCAGTATGACATGACAACTTTATTCAAATGCTTACTTTAAGTGTTGAAATGAATTTAAAGTAAATCCCAAAGGCAAAAACTGTTTCCTTTCTTAGATTAAATTAAATTATTAAATTTTTCTTCTCGTTGGTTTATTTTGATTTCCACTTCCGTGCACTAACTCGAGTCTTTTCTTAAGTAAAATACTGAAGAAAATCGAACAAATATTGATATAACGGAGTTGAAGGATTCAACAGTTTCTTTCATTGTTGGTAACTTTCAGGTTATGAAAACAGTAATTTAAAAATAAATTAGTTCTCGCATGGATTCGGAGTCTAACGTCAAAAATGTCAGATACCAAATCAAAAGTACCAAGTTATCAAAAGTACCAAACACCTAAAGGTTTATATTTTTGTATGTAGCTAACGTGTATGTGAATGTAGGTAACCAGTTTTACATTTTCTCCCCCTAACAATTTGTGACAAAACGCTTTAACAACTGTAAAAACTAAAAATCTATAATTTTGTATAATTAATTATTTAATAACTACTGAACGAAAATAACTGCATTGTTCCAAGGACACAGGTAATCAGACTAGGATTGAAACACGCTCCGAACTATTAATTTCTACGGGTCAGAACGGGGCATAATTTGCTGTCGTACAAAATAAACCTTAAATGAAAAATACAATTTAGTAGTTTTATATTACTTTATCTTAATAGAAGTTACCACGTAGAAAAAAAAGTTTCATATATTAATTAAATAGGGTTGTAAAAATATTAAATAAATATTTGTTCACATATTTGATCTGAAAACTTTCAAATAATTTGTATATTTGCGTTTTTAAATTATATTGAACTAAGAGTTTATAAATAGTAGTTATATTGTTTACACTTCCAATGCATTAGGTGACCCGCCACCAAGGCCTGCCAGTGTTGGAGGTAGTGTTTTGAATTTCAGTTAAGGCATCGATAACTACAACATAATATTTACTATCAATCTAATACCAATGAACTGTAAAGAACACTCACAAAGCAAAGACAAGCCATCCACGCATCACACTTATCTTTATGAGTGATGTTTTCTATTAATATTGTTATATGACACGACTTGCGTTTCAAAGTAGCCACATTTTATTGAAAAGTCGATTTATTGAAAGTATTATAACTTCTAGTTCACGAAGTATACTTTTCAAAGAACTAATTGTTAAATTATTTTCAATTTTATAACCAAATATAATATTTTCAAAAAGTTTGTTGTACAGTTATTACACCGTTTTAGTGTAGTTGTACTTTTACGGCGTTAAACAAAGAACATACGGCGATGATGCAATTCAGGTACAGGAATGTAAGGCAAAATAGTATCCATTTGAAATGCAGGCGCTCTGGTATGTGATGTGTTTGTACTCGGGTTACATGATGTATATTATAATGCTATATATATATATATAAATATATATATATATATATATATATATATATATATATATATATATAATAATATGGGTGATCAATGAATGATCTTTGAAAAGTGGTAATGTTAAAAGAACATCTGCCAAAACTAAGACAGAATTTATTTGTATAATAAATATTGCTGCAAATGTACGAAATTGGGACATTAAAAAATATAAGTTAAAAATATAATTTACTATTATTATATTTTATATTACTATTATTATAATTTACTAATGGATATTAGTTAAATTAACCAGAAATTGGTTCTAAGTAAGAAATGATATTTAAAAGTAGGAAAGTTATGTTTTGAACATCAGCACAGACTATTAGGTAAGGATTATATAAATATTTCCTAACATTTCAGTATACCAAAAAATAATACAATGGTTTTTTTTTGTCTTATTAAACATATTTTTATCTTCATCACTGTTAAATAATCAACTAAAATTATTTTATATTTGACAGTATTTAGATAACAATTATTGGTTATTTTATTTAATGATATATTTCGTCACTGTCAGAATAACAGATGTGCCATTTATCAATTTAAAGTATGCAGATTTATCTACATCAATTGAAGTATCTCCTACATACGATGGTTAGATTAGATTGGGTTAATTTAATTGTTTACTGCGTACATTCACAGAGAGACTTATTAATATTGCCAAATTTACTGTTACTGTAATGCAATGTAATAGTTGATATATGTATCATCTACATACCGTGGCAGTTATGACATATAATACACATGTAACGTACAATTTATAAAACTTAAACTCATACCATATTTTACATTTAGGTGTTTTGACAGGTATTCCTCTAAAACAACACATTGATATATTTATGGTACTTTGAGACTGAATATCTCCTTAGAGTTTATCCACACGTCATGTCTGATATATGAAAGTTTTGATAGATCTATTGGTATTATGACAGCTAAATGTATAGTTCTTTTCTTTCCATTTCGGTACATATGTCTGTGCACAGACAATGCTCGAGTATAAGTAAACATATTTGATAAATTGATAATTCTCAAATATAATTCTACTTTATAGTACCTCAGTGATTTTTCAATGTGTGTGAGTGTTAGACAAAGTATTTAAATAAAATATGAATGGTTTTTTATCATATCTTTATATATCTAATCAATATGTATTAGGATTCGTATTTAAAACAAAGGAATCTTATAATATCACTAGCATGTATGTATCAAGTTAAACCTGTGTAGACAGACAATACGATTGATACCATATATTTCAAAACTGCATTTGTTTGCTTAGTATATTCCCACAATTAGGAAAAATAGAGCTGTAACAAAAATAAGAATTTGTAGTAGTTAAGAGCCAAAACTATGAAGTTGAAGAGAATAATATTTTTAAATACAATGTTTGAGATATGAAATAAACTGAAAATTATTATGAATACGATGTTTTGTATGTTTATTTGACCAATAAATTATTGTTTTGCTAAACTACACATAAAGCCCTTTAAATTGACATGTGAACAGCTAAAATCCATTGAGCCGTTATCTATTTATAACTGTGACAAAAATCCCATCCTATAATTAATATAAAGATTATAGACAGGTCATCACGGGACCTATACACTGTATTTTGTTCCAATTATAGTTATTGGTACACTTGTGGTTATTAAGGTTATTGTTATTTATAATTAAATTACAGTTTACTAAGAACGTTTTAGGCTTAGATCGTACTTATCATGGTTTATAACTTATTGTGAGTTGCACTGATTTTATGTAGCATAAGCTTGAAATAAATTACTTTCTTAAAAAATCGTGTGTATGTCAGTTTTTTCATTTGTGTCATTAGATAAAATTAATAACTTCAGTTAATTTTAACCTATCTAAATATCTAAACTTTAATTGTCTTAAAAATAATTTAAAAGTGTAGTTCCGTTATACAAAGTGGTGGTTAATACTGAACATTCAAAACTGTTAAAGTGCTATGTTTTCATAAACTATAAAGTAATTGTGTTACGAAACATGTGTGTTGTGAGTATTTTACAAATACTCACAAATTGAAGAAGTAACGTGTAAAATATTATACACAACTAGTAAACCTAATAGTGAATTCTGCATTATAACAAAAATAAATACACACGTTAAATTTTAAATCATTGGCTTTATTTTTATTTGTATTCAAAGTATATTCACCCAAAATGAAAAAAAAATTGAACTACTTCATCCAAAATAACGTGGAAACCAATTTAGATAACTAATCAATATAACAGTTTCATTGACAATCATTGATTCCAATATTTTACAAGTTATTACAAAATTTTACTTATGCAGCATTTTCCATACACTTGTGGCAATTATAAACACCCCATGATTTCCTTAAACAACATTTACTTTAGCATTTTGTATTTACTTGTCTCTGGATATGATCACATAAATCTTCCCATGGGAGAATACAGTTTTTAAAGGTAAAACTCAATGTGGGCGAAACATTGTCACAGACTCTTGTTGATGGGGCAGGAAAAATTTACTTTTATTGGAAGTCTTCGTTTTCCTATTTTGAAAGACATGTGTCATTAATGGCTTAATGAATTTTTGGGATCAATTCTGTTTCATTCTTAGCTTCGCCTGTATTACCTCTCCTTCCACAATTTGTTTTCTAGTGATTATTTAATAGTTAGTTTTGTAAACATTGTTCGTCACCCAATATTTTCAAAACAGAGGAAGATAGGCATTATAGAAAAAATCAATGATTAGGCTAACTTTGGCACTAACTAAATAATAAAAAATAACACATATTGAAAAACATTTTGTAATAATTCAATTTTTGTAGTGATGACAACATAAATCACTTTTGTAGGTCAAGTAGTACATTGTATTCCACGAAGACATAAACAATTTGATTTTCTATTATTTGCTTACTGCTGAACCTATTCTTTTGAAACTTTACATATTTTAATAAATTTACCAAAAATGTTGTGTGAAAATTTCAAGAGTATTATGTTTATAAAAACAAAATGGCGGCAACACAAAAAACTTCTATGCCTACAACTCTTGGAGGTTTAACTGTTGAACAACTGTTTGATTCAAATTAAAAAAAAAGCTGTTTAATTCAAATTATACAACAATTACATTATTATTTTGCACACAATCTAATTGTATTTTCTAGTTTCGAATTTTTTTTTTTACAATTGAGCGTAAAGAAAAGTGTTCCGCGTAGGCCATTGTTTTTAATAACATTGCAGAATTATTTAAACAATTTCAAGTTGTCTTCCCAATGTTAGTCCACCAACCACTCACTCAATAATTAAGTGGGAAAAGTTCATTGGAAGACAGAACAAACGCTTTTACTTTACATCAAAATTCATGTTATCTGTTGACATAGTGCTGAGTAGGCCTACAGCAAACATTGCGTGGTAGCTGTTCTGTATATTGGAGATGTTAGTACACACTCCAAGTTCAACTACTGATAGGCTTAATAGATTGCCTGACATTTCAAATTATTTTAGTAAACAATCAACTTGATTTGATTAGGAAATGTAGTTTGACAATTTGATATGAATTTCCTTGGCTTTCAGGGCAATGCAGTGTTTATTTCAGAATTAAGTATATAACTTAAAGAGTGTTAAGCAACATGCATTCAGGTTTTATTTCTGGTTACAAGAATTAAATTAGTTTTCTTCTTTTTTTCTTGTTTTTTAAAGGCGAAAACCTCTCTTTAGTTTATTTTGAGTTTTGTAGAGAAAAAATCGTCTTTGTCATCCATTAAAAAAATAAAAAAATTGAGTTAAAACTTTTTTATCTGATTTCTATTTGGGCTAATTATATCACTCTGAAATTACATAACACACGCTGATACTATTAATAATCACGGGCTCACGGAAGGCGACACGATGACCATTCCTCCCAAAGAAAAATAATGGAATATTTTGTGTTAAATAGACAGTAATTATATCATAAATTGGTTGTAGCGTCAAGTTCTAGAATTCCTTGATTTCCATAATATCGAAATGGTTGAATAATATTTTTCTGATCGCTACTCTAAAAGAAACATAATGTTACCAATATAAAATAACAAACATTCAAAAAAGTCCAGCTTACACTGAAACTCCTTAATATATAAGTAATTCTTTTCATCAATTAATTTTAAATCAGTAATAATACATTTTGCTGGATATCACGTTTACCGCCTGGTATTGCTTATATTTTTAGTAGAATAATAAAGTATAGCTCTATAGACATCTAGCGAAAAATTATAAAACAGTTTTAAGATTATAGATTTATTATATTAATGTTTAAAAATAGTAAAACATACGAAATTATATTACATATATTTTATAAACACATTGATACAGAACGTGTAACAACATTACAATAATTTTGTATATCCCATACTAAATTATATTTTTTATTTAAAAAGGACTCTAATAAAGTTTCAGTTTTTGTATAATAGCTTTTACAACATTTTACAGATGCCGAACACTTTGAGTGTGTTATGCAGTGTGAAGTTCATATGTTTAAAGCTCTGAATTCCTGTTGTCCATACCTTTGTTTTTTTTTTTTTTAAATTTGTATTAAAGCAAAAATTATGTATAAAATCATAATAAAATATTAATTAAAGATATATAATAAAAAAAAACAGCTGCTGTAAATTTGGATATGTATTTAATTGCGTTACATAATGTTTAAGTAGAAGCCGAGATTAAGCTAATAAATTATTATTACATCCTTCTCACATTGAAATTTGGTACGAGAAACAAAGAATTCTGATAGTAAAGCAGATTACATGGCACTATCAAGAAATTAGGAAAATATATAACATCATTCGCTTGGCTGCAAATTTGCTTAAAACATCGATGATACTAAAAAAGGAAATTTGTCACTTAATGATGAGGTGACACTAGTTATTACTATGATCGAAACTATATCATAACCAAAATAATCATGAAAAACTATATTAGTTTAAAGAGAAAATAATTAATATGTTTCCAATAAACAAAATTCCTAATGATTTTGATGTTCTAAAAATGTGAATTATCAAGTTACACATAGATTGCTGGCCGGTTTTTCGAAATGAAAATCATAAATTATCGACAAAAATAAAACTTAGAGACTTCTTGCAAATATTTTAGTTGGTCTGCAGATTGGAAACTAATGGGGTTGAAATTGAAAACTATTAGGAGTCCTAATAACAATTTACAAAAAAGTAAACTAGAAAATTGTAACGTTATAGAAAATAGTAGAAAGCAGATATTTTTCAGTAAATGAACGAATAAACATATCTATGAGAGATGCAAAGGCTTTCAAAAATGGTTTCGATATAAATAATAAAAACATACGTATATATTAATAAAGCTGTCTACATTCTTTCTTTTTTTTTTTTTTATTTTGCAGACAAGGATTTAACAAAACTTTCAAATCACGACTATTTAACCTTGTGTATTTGCGTGTGGCTACTTATTTTAAAGGAATTCCATAGTTTCCTAACTTAACTTAAATGGATATCCATCAAAAGTTTCATTACAAACGTTAACTTACGCGTTATCACACAACGAACATAAAATACTTTGTTGCCTTAATACTTCAGTGTAATGTTTTAAAATAAGATAAGATCAATGGTTTTATGTACACCATGGAAACGTTAACATAAATATCTAAGCATCTTTATGGTAATAACAAAGTACAGGCTGTTAATTTAAGATTAATATGATAAAGGAGTAATGTTAAAGTCACACTTAATAATCTCTAGACATGTGTTGCTTGTCAGTTATATGGTCCGAAATGTAAATTGATTTAGTTAAACACATTAACTTAGCAAATAGAGATTAAAAAATATATATATTGTATATTATGTAGTTAAATATCGTGTTTTGTAAAACAAAAATGAGCAGATGAAATAAATTAAGTTTAAATATTGAATAGGTTTTATTTTATTATTATTGGTTAGTTGAATATTTTTTAAGGTTTTCCTACAAAATAGAAAATATAACATATTTTTGAATAAAACATAATTCCACATATGTAATATAAAATACTGTTTTAAAATGCCTAATAGAGTTATGCCTCATCACACTACTTCTCGACCTCATAATTAAATTTGCTAAGATATTTTCCCAAATATGGTTATAAAAGATAAAAACTACATAGTTATTTAAAGTCCTTATTGAAAGGCATTTGTTAAATATTTTGCAAGCATATTGTAAAACCTTTAGAAAGCAACTGTTGATACAAGTGGTATAATCAACTGAATTATTTTAATTCACAAAAGTTATAAAATAAAATAAATTTATTAAATTTTCTACTTTTCTATTGCTTAAGGAATATATATAAGAAATGTGTTTTTTTTGCAATGTTATATACAACTAATGAAGAATTTAACAAACAAATATATATAAGAGAAGTTATTAGATTAATTAGAACACATGCCTGGTTGGCTACATAATATGATGGACCACAATAACTATATTGTTCCAAGGACACAGGTAATCAGTATGGAATTGATACGCGCTCTGAACTATTAGTTTATACGGGTTTGCACATGGCATAATAATCAGTCGTACAAAACAAACCACAGAAATTTGTATTTAATTCTACTGTATAGTACCACAGGAATTTGTACGTGTGTGTGAGTGTAAAAGTTAGAGAGAGTATTTAAATAAGTTATGGATGGTGTTTTATCGTATCTTTATATATTTATTATCTAAGTAATTTTATTAGGGTCCGTAGATAAAACAAAGAACTCTTATATCACTCGCATGTATGTATCAAGTCCAACCTGTATAGACAGACAATACGATAAATACCATATATTTCAAACAATGCATTTTTTTGGTTAGTATTGTCCCACAATTAGGAAAAATAGAGCTGTAACAAAAATAAGAATTAGTAGTAGTTAAGATCCAAAACTATGAAGTTAAAGAGTTTAATATTTTTTAAATACAATGTTTGAGGTATGAAACAAACTGAAAGTTATTATGATTAATAACTTTGTATGTTTATTTGACAAAGAAATTATTATTTTGGCTAAACTATACCTAAAGACCTTTAAATTGACACCTAAACAGTTAAAATTCATTCAGCCGTTATCTATTTATAACTGTGACAAAATAATCCCTTCCAATAATTATTACTTAGATTATAGACAGGGAATAACAAGACCTTTACACTGTATTTTGTTCCAATTATAGTTATTGGTGCACTTGTGAACGAATGTCACAACGGAACATTTGAACTATGCGTTAAAGTCCATATGTGATTGTTTTAGTATTTTAGATTCTTGTAATAGAAGATCAATTAAATGAACACCTTTCTACATGTAGGTTGCAATTAATACAGCGGCATAAAAGCTTTTTACTTTATAATAAAATAACTACCCCTATATGACTACGGAGGCTAAGCAACCGCTTGACTCTTAATACAGTTGTTCATTTCACAAAATGTAATTCAAACATCAAATGTAATCGCTTATTAATAATTTCAATTTTTGTGACACTACACACTTTGTAGTCTAAGTTTGAATTTTGTATTTATTTTCAAACTTAGGAAAACTTGACATTTATTCCAAAAAGGAAACAATACTATTAGAATAACATTAATATTATAAAACTCCACTACATTACTTCTTCCACTTTGAAAATCACTCAAAAAAGATAATTTTATGGGTAAATGTTTAAAGTTTATATAAGAAGCGGTTTATAACACAAGATTTAGGATATTTTTCAACTTATAAGAAACATCTAACTATTATATTGTTGATCATTAATTGTGTTAAATATTGTGTAATTACACGCCTTGATCAGAAACTAAACCTAATGAAAAAACATCCAGGACAAACCCCGAGCGGTCAAAAACTAAAAAGAAACTCACATGTGATCAGGAAACCACAAGTCAAAAAAGATCATGAACGGTGTACACAGCAACTAAAAAATACCAACAATACCTCTAAATGGCACTCCGGATACTAAAAACTGTATTTACAGTATACAATGGCAATGAGATAGGCGAGATAAAAAGATCTCTAAACATAAGAATAAAATAACACAAAAATAACACGCGATTAGGCCTAGTAGATAAATCAAAAATAGCCGAACATATATGGTACGAAAATCATAAGTTTAATTGATAAAAGGCAAAAATAATACTCCGTGAAAATACTTTTTATTAACCAAAAATAATTGAAGCCTCATATATAAAAATAACGGACAACCCAAACAGCCAAACTAGTATAGAAATAAGTCCCTTGTGGTTACCTCTTATTAAAAATGAGCTTAATATTTAAAATAAACAAAATCTTAAAGGAAAAAAAGGCTAAAGTTTCAACTGTTGAAAGCGAAATAATTCAACAAGTTCAAAGGCTAGGAAATAAAAGAGAAGACGCTGTAGGCGTTAACTACCGGTTTCTTAACTCCTCCCCCCTCTCAGTTGGTAGTTGTTTCACGGTCGTTAGTTGTTCTGTGACTGTGGTTGTGAACTGACTCGTTTGATGGTATTTGTCAGCTGCTGTCTACTCCGTTCATGATCTCTTTTAACTTGTGGTTTCCTAATCACATGTGAGTTTCTACATAGGTATAGGTAGACATCTACGCGTGTCTTCTGTCTGCATGTTTTAGTTTGTAAGTAATGCACTGAATAACGGGAGTTGATTTATACTCTCGAAACGTCGTGTATTGTTTGTTTTACATAAATGATGGCAATTGTCCGAACAAACAATAATATTAATTTAGATATTACTTTTCGTCTAAAATCACTATCGTCAGGATTTCTTTAGATAAGATGTTATTCGGTAAATATTATTAAATAGGTTGACTAATTATTTTCACTCTCAAATCCAGTTGTTTCCTTTAATATATTAATCTGTGTTTTATTTAGTAATTATCAATAACAATAACATATTAATTTATAAACAGACAAATGACATAACATTAAGCAGTTAAAACTAATGAATACGGAAAGGACCGTATCTTTACATTGCGTGATAACAGGTCGAGCTGCAGTAAATTATTCATGCCACCTTTCATCAAATTTGTCGGAACAAACAGCTTTACAATTTGATCAAAATCGCTTTAATAATCCCTTACCTTCATCAAACACAGATCTGAAATTAGCGCCTAATAGAGCGTGAAAGTATTTTAGGTTATGTGAAAATTGGTTTTAGTAGTGCAGAATGCATGCGTAAAAATATGCAATGAAAATAACTTTCTAGAAACTAATTTACAAATATAAATTTTGATATAATTTCTAACACTGAACAATACTTTGAATACGAGAATTTTATTAATATTGATCAGCAACTTATTACGTAGAGATACATATACCAGTTATAATGCTAGGGTTTAAGTTGCACGATAGAATTTGCACAAATGAGTACGCTATACGTAATTATCCAAATATGTATAAAATTGAAGTTGATTCATTTAGAAGAAAACCGTCAGATTTTAATCTAATTATTCCCCCCCCCCTCCCCTTAATATCCCTTAACAGCTATCAATATGCTGATGTTACAATTATTAATAACCAACATTAAGTCGTTATGATTTGTCTTTACGAAATATTATTTCGGTATAATTGAAACAATGTCTACAGTACACCATATTAATAATATCCATAATTAGGGTGACTGCTGCAACATTATGATAACTGTATTGATTTAGATACAGAATTAAACATTACTTAAGGTATTTACCTCTCTCAAACATTAACGTAAATTTAACTTCCCCTTCATACCTAGTAGCTGAGATACCGAATTAATTAATTTCTTTCTTATACAATACAACAGTCTAAATACATATATGGGTATATTTAATCATATTGGATAAAATATAAAGAAGTCGTTTATAAACATTTATCATATCCCAATTATTTTTTTTAAAGTTTGGTAATTAAGGTTCATACAAATTTTTAGTAAGATATTTTCAATATTACCTTTGACACTTTAAATTTTTTGAATATTATTTACACATTATTAATGAGCCATAAACAGCATATAAAAATTATACAGAGCATGATATAAGTTACCTAACCGTAGGTGCAGAAACAGTTTACAATGAGCGTTACAACTTTAGAATTGCTCTTAAATATTGTTGTATTATGTTTATAATGTATTCTACAAATAACTTTTATTTTTCAGTAAGTTTACTGAAACGGCTCGGATTGTAAATTTATATTTACTTTAGATTTAAAATTAAATATTGACTACTGATTTATCTATATTTTCATACAGTATTATGTTATTATAGCAATGAATTGTTTTCCAACTCTTTAAGAGATCCAGTTTCTTGGTGTGTTTGCTCATATTATGTACTTAAAATGTTAAAGATACAAATAGTATAGTTTGATAATTTTTATGATAACTTAAAAAGTAATACATGACGTATCCACCTATGGAAAAAATCACGGACAGGTGTTTCTATATTTATATAACTTATTTTGTATTTTTTCCCCTTATAACGAATTCAATATAATTTTATTTTTTGCAAAGTATAAAGCGTTTAAAACACTTAGTGAAAAGTAAATTTGTTTAATTCTAGGCTTTTTTGTACATTTTTTTACAAATCCCAACGATATTTTCTTTGTCTAAAATTAAGTATATATTAGCTTTTATAGCCATTTCTGTGTGGATTATAAAAATCTTAATTCCTTTTACGGGATTCATAATGGCAATAAAATAAAATGCATAACTTGTTAAGACCGCATTACAAAAACAGAAAAAGCTATTTAAATATTTAAAAGAGAACACAATGTCTTGTGGCACTTACCGTGCAATTATTCATTATTGTAAAAATATATTTTCCTTTATGCAAAGTGCTTTTTGTATTTAGTATCTTCACTTAATATTAACAAGTTATCTTCGAAAAGAGTTTTAACGTTTTCAAGGGAAAAGATTGGTTAATGAGAAAAACCCTTCTAACCAAAAGGTGTTCCTAGAGGCTCAAGGACCAAAGAACCATATTTTATATTAAAAAAAAAGGAACATTGGTAATAATAGTATTTACTAATCGTAGAGTCCTTACATTATAAAACATTCAAGTTAAATATAATATAAATATTTATCTTGCTTTAAAGTTCATTTTAATAGGTATAAAATTTGTTAAGTGGAAAATGTAAATCACTGTTTAATAAAAAATTTTAATTTTAATTCCTTCCTACTTTTTTGTTAAATGTTTTCATTAGTAAGAACAACTGGCAGAAAGTAACAGTAATAAACATCATTTTATGTAAACAACCAAATCAAGATTTAAAATAAAAGTTTTTTAAATGGAATAACTACATAAATAAAGATATAAAGTCGATAGTTGGACTAATATATTAACTGGGCTGTTACTTCGATGTAGATTTATTTTTTATTAAATTCTTTCAATAATGACTAAAAGAATTAATGCATATTTACTAAACAAATGTCCAATAAAATCATTATTTAAAACTGAATTACATCTATAAAAAAAGTATTTTATTTATTTAATACTTTTAATTAATTCTTTTTTCAACTGCCAAGAAAATATAATAAAGTCCCTGTAATATCTATATTACTTTTATATGTGCTCCTCAGTTTTCATACTCTCTCTTTATATTGCCTGTCGCTCAACTTCACAAATTGTACCACTTACCCTTTATATATATATATATATTAAACACAATTTATAAATATTTTGTTTAAACGCATACTTTTTTATGAACGTTTTTCTTATTGAATAGACTGTATCGCTATATATTTTTTATTTATTAATCATCAGGACTATATTCTATGTTTTGTGAATTTACCGTTTTACTCCACCTTATATAATTTTTAATTGCTGGGCAAAAACTCTCGCCATTTTTTATTTTTACGATACACTGAGGTATTTCTATTCCGTCTTGTTGTCCATAGGATAATATTCCCTGTCCATTGTTTACATTACGTATTTGTATTTTAATTGCTTATTTGTAATTCAATGTTGTTTACGTGCTTTAATTATGTGGCAAATGATTTTATTTTCGTTATAACTTTTATTATTATTTGGTTTATCTGTGTTAAAATAATACATAGAGATATTTCCGTCACAAAATATTAATTTATCCTTTATGAATTCCCAATTTTCTTATATTATCGAGTCCTAATAATAGACGAAAGTGTTTATGGAAATTTAATAAATAAAATTTTGAAATTTTCTTTCCTTAAATTATTATTTTGCTGCTAAATTTTACATTGGACACTTCGTATGCTGTGAACGGTTCTTTTTTTAGTGATTTTTTAAAATATTGAAACCAATACCTTTTTTAAGAAATGACCAGTATCAATCAATATTTTTAGGTTAGTTTTAGGATCATAAACGTATGGCAAATCGTTTTTGTCATTATCTTGTTTATTATGGAAAATTTCTTTTTACTGTTGTGAGTACTAAAAAAAAAGATTTTATATGTGATCATTTTTTGTGTAAAACCGCATGCGTTGTCTTCCTCAATAGGGTCATTGACTACATTGTATTCGTCTTTTGTTTCTCCATAATCTCCCACGATGTTATAATCGATTCTATTTTGTTCCGATAGTGAAATATTCGGCATTTGATCCATCATCCGACACATCGAATGGCTTTCATCCTCTTCATCGATTGGCTTTCCTGTTATTTGGTATAATTTATTTTGTCTGATTGAGTTTCCGGTTTAACGCGTTGATATGCTCATTGGTGTGGGCTCATAAATTTGGTTCGTTATTAAAGGTGTTGTTTTGTTTCCAAATTGTTTTTGTTGTGGAATGAATTTTTGTCTATTAAATTAGTTAAATTGATTATTATTATTGTTTTGTGGAAACTGTCTATAGTGTTTCTGAAATGTCTGTTTATTAGTTATAGGTTTACGAATTGGTAAGTTTTGGGCTCTAGGTGGTACTTTTTGCCAATCAGTTTGGAAAAACATACTACTTTTTATTTTGTATTAAACTGGTTTTTTGCAACTGACATGTAAAAATGTGTTATAAGAATGTGGATAAAAATCTAATGTCTAAAATATCTGTGTTACGTGAACTTATAATATATTTCGCAAATCCATATTATATGTAATGTGTGCTCTATATTAAGAAATTATTTTATCATTTTCGTAAATTTGAATTTTGTAAAATACCTTTTGCAATGAAAATATTCTACAATAGTTGTTAAGATATTTTAAAAATTGTGCAGAGTCGTTATTAATAGAAAACAATTTTTGAATTACTGTAACAATATTGTTTAGCGTCCCCCTCCCCAATGCGGGCATAATTTTGACACTCATCAAGACATTGGTGAGGAGGGGTCAAGTTCGTGTATGTGTGATAATTATTGAAGGAACACTTGGATTATTCTAGACTCCTGCCGGCGGGTACACTCACCAAATAAGAATGTTAAAGTTTCATACTTCCGAGGCACCAAATTAAGGTTTCATTTGATAATCAGTTTTTGAAAGAATATTGTTAGTCAGAACAACTACTGCCAATAGTGGGTAGTCAAACCTTGGACTAACACTGAAAACTTTTGTTTGAATATGAACAAATAATTTTGTGTGTGAAAATATATAAGTTTATATTACATGGTTTTTTTAATAATGTATATTATTTAATTTTATAAGATATGTATATAATTTTGTATAATATGTTCTGTATAGCTGGTGGCCACCGTAAGCTCAAAGATATTATCTACTTGGAATATATGTTCTTGTATTGTTTTGATAATTAAATTCAATTCTTACATTCTAGATTTTTGAAATAATTATATGGGATAAAAAAAAAATTAGTTATTGTCACCCTGAAGTCATTGTAATTCAACCAATATACCATCAATCTAAACGTAGGTTTATAAGGGGTGTATATAATTTGAACTAATACTTCAACAACAAAATAATAGTAATTTTTGGGATAAGTTAATTGTAGATATTTATTTATTTTGTAAATAAGATATAGTATTTGAAGAAAGTATATTAGAAATTAAAAGGAGCATAGTGCTTCTTTGTATTTTCTCACATTTACCGTAGAAGATACATAGAGAATGTAAATTCGCATAAAATCAGCTGTTTCAAAACATTCTTTAAATCATAAGTTTTTTTTTACATCAAATTTGATTTTGAAAATCCTATTTAAAATGTGAAAATATTTAACGGAACACAATAATTTTGTTGTTTTCGTCCTCATTTAAACCGTTTTGTAGAATGTATATAACAATTTGTATTACAATTGATAGCTATTAGGATTTTATTAGATGGCATAGAGGTTGGGCAACCCAGTGGACATTAACTGCATACAGCCTCCACAAATCCCTTCTCATGTTCTGAGGGCTTTATTGTTACGTGCAGCACTTTCTGAAGTCAAACGGATTCTTCATCCCCTTTTTACCTTCTATTTTAAACCAATACCTTAAATGTAAATTGATTTGTGCTCGTAGCGTTAATAGAATCGGGGGAGATTTATCTTATATGGGGCTTGCGGCATATTTGGTGACGTCTCATATTGTTTAACCTTACTCAACCAAGCGGAACTCAGCAGGATGAACCATATTTTCCCTATCTGCTCGTGAGATAGCATGGAGAAGGAAATAAAAAACAACCTGCTGATAAATGGAGTAGGCTCTCCACGATGACCATAATCATAGGGGAACACTTTATCGAGATTGGGAAATAGTATTCTATCATAGGTCCAGAACATTTTTGTGGCCTTGAAGATTCTTACAGTAAGTACTTATGGGAAAAAATACCACAGTTAAGACTAGTCAAAAATCTCCTGGATAATCTTAACAGGAGAAGGGGCGTTTACCCATCACACTAAGTAGTGATGCAACAGTGAAAATGCTATCAGGGATCCTATCGGGGTATTATAGACTAAGGGAACATATTAGAAAAGTCGGTATAGAAAATTAAGCCACCTCCAGATATCGGGAGGAGACTCCATTAGTCCCATGAGATGCAGTAATGTACCAAAAGACGGGAATCCTGGGAGAGCATTAGATTGATGTAGAGGAGATGCTCACCCTTGGACTCTTAATTTTTTTATTGTGATTCTTAAAGAAGTTGAGACTTCCACAGACAGAATTCTCTATGTTGACTGTTTCGCCTCTGGTAACATAAAGACTGATCTTCCACTTCCCATTGGAGTTCTTACCAAATACTTCTTGAACTGAAAGCTGAAAGCTACCCTGATTGTGTTTTCCTTGCACAATAGAAATTGTTGAATCACATATAGCTTTGATACTTTCTACGCTCGGTTTGTTAATCTCGTTATAACTATTGTTGATGGTTTCGTTGGACCAACATTTAAATGGTATAAATCAACTAACATTTAGATGGTTGTGTTTTACGTATAGATAAATGTAAAAAAGTACAGACATTTTCATTAGGGCCATCATTATATTTAATTAAATGACATCCACGTGAAAACACTCACTTTGAATTTCTACAACATTAGTTAACTAATGCAGAATTAATAAGAATAGACGAGACAATATAAATATAAACAAGTTAATTACTGATTTAATATACATCAGCTACTTAAAATTAGTACAGATAAAGTAAAATATTCTGAAAATTATATAAAGTAACATTTTTGTTTAAAAAAAAGAAAGAAAGAAAGAAAAGTTAATAACTTTGTTAAGGTTGAAACCGACGTTAATTGAAAAAGAAAAGCAAAAGTTACCGAAATTTATCACATTTTTTTTTTAATGTGCTTAAAATATTATGTACTTTATCTCTATATGAATCAGTTTAGGTAAAAAAGGTTAATTGTTTACGATACTGCAAAGGGACTTTAAACTTGAAGGGGATAATAAAATACCTAAACGTTTACTCACAAATTTAAAATTTTCAAAATTTAAAATAAAGAAAGTGAATATGAGCAAGCTTTATATGTGAACTTAGTTGGTTTTAAAGTATTGTTAATCGGCAAAAACAATGACTAAATGGAATAGAGATTAAGTTGCGTTATTATTTCAAAACATATAGTAGACGTAAATACCAATTTTGTTGCAGCACAAAACAGACTTCATTGGATACTAACCTTCACATGTTTAATAGCCTATATAACAAGCTTTATATCACTACCACAATATTGGAAAAACTATTGTCTTTCTTTTTATGTAAACTATAAACTTGAATTGCTTTCTTAAGACGATAAATTGTTCTATTTTACTAATTTCCCCATAGTTAGTGTTGAATTTTTTAAAGACAATAGTTTGGTTTTTAATACACATAAGTTTTCATTATTCCACGTTAACATTCACTATCAGAAATTTACATACATAAAAAGGGGGAGAAATGAAACCAAATTGAGATTAGTTTTACTACGTTTTCGTTTTAATAAACTGATTCTATCTTAATCTAGAAAAAGAACAGCTAGTCAAAACAAATACACGATTTTTGTTGCCACATTATTTTATAAATACTTTTAGTATAAACCTTTAAATTAACTCAGGGCCACAGAGACGATAATATTACCAGTCCTCTCATTCAGGCAAAATAAATCCACATTTATTAACTGTTGGATTTTTAAAGTTTCGAACACAGACATTATAAAAATTGTGTATAAAATATATTAGAATACAAGATACACAATGCGTGTATGAAGCGGTAAAGCAGACAGTATGAAAGGTGCAGCATAAAATCTATTAAGTATATACTGTACAGTTAAATTTGAATATTCCACGAGCGTTATTAGATGTTTTCCGGATTTGCGATAAAATAAATGAGAATATCAAATTAATTAATAGATGATCTACAAAAAGGTTGATTCAGTTTTGGAAAAAGATTTGAATTAACAAAAAATAATTTAATTCATTATGCCGTTACGGCTGTTGAATATAATTTCTTCGGATAGAAAAGTAGGTTTTACTTTGACCATATTATAGACAATCTATTGAGTTTTTTATATTTTTGAATGTATTTAATTATAATTTAAACAATAATACCAGCTTTTACTTTGAGGGAAAAATATTACGCTTTACACGCTTATTCATAATTTCATTGAAACAACATAATTAAACTTTTTTTTAATTCTTGTAAAACAAAACAAAATATAATTGTTCTAAAAATGAAACAAACTAATAAAACCTGTGTTCCTATTTTGCCTTAATGCTGTATTATAATTATTTAATTTACCTTCATTCCATCCACATAAGCGAGACCTGAAAAAGGCTTTATTTGGATTTAAAACTCTTTGAGAGTTGATAATGCTGAGCTATATAACAAGTGAATCGAATATAACATATTTGAAATGACAAGGGTTGGAGGTCAAATCACTAAATGAAACGTTTCCTATGAACGTATTTCATTAACACACAATTATTATGCACATTTTCCTGCAACCTGTAAATAAAACTGTGCTACGAATTATTCCCATGACCACATTGTTCATAACTCCATATTAAAATTGGATAGTGTTTTGTTTTACTTGTACAATAATAAATATTTTGTATATATATTTTTTTTGTAGTTTATATTACACTACATTAGTATATATTAGTTTATATATTATTTCATTCTTTTATATATTTTAAAATATTATGCTCGGAGAATTAGATTTAATTTGAACTGAAAACTATCAACAAATCTGTGCTCCAAGTGTGTTTTCACGTAACATGTCTTTATCGTATTTTATACAGTTGTAGTTTATAAGTAGTTTATAATTGTTATTATAGATTTATTGATTTATTACCTTATGGTTTGATTGTTTGATAATTATTAATTTTTGGAATGTTAAAATTTCAAAAGTAAGAAGTTTAATGTACTTTATTTTATGTTTACATTAAATGAAATGTTTAAATATCCGTAAACGGTTTGTTTTCACCATTGATTTTATCTTAAAATTCTACGTTAAAAGTATTTATCACATGACCATCTTCCTATATAAATAAATTAAGTTTAATTCAAAATGGCGGTTCCAAGATGGCGACCAATTTTTTAAAATCATAATAAAATAGTATTTTTAAATGGAGTAGGTTTCTCAATAACATCTACCTACAAATTTCCCATATATAAGAGATATTAAGCTGTTTTCATACTTTTTACCCACCCTGTATATCTTAATATCTTAAAATGTACGAATATTATGATATATATATATATATATATATATATATATATATATATATATATATATATATATATATATATATACAGTTATGCATAGCCATAAAAGAACCAGTTTTTGACAAGTTTGACATTTTTGTGTGTCAAATGTACTTCATTTTTTAACGGAAGGTATTCGTGTAATACAAGATTTTAATATACATTTAACGAGAAAAAACAAAATTAAGTTCCTTTTTTGAATATCTAAATCCGTTTTAAGGTTATCGTCAGTCAAATGAAAGAGAACGCAAAATCGTAGGTCAAAATAATCAAAGAAAAAAATGATTTAAAAAAAAGTGATTTCATATAAGTTAATTTCTTCTTTTAAGTCATTTTATATTTGTTAATAACTATTTTGAATTAAAATAAATTATTTAAAAAATAAATAATCTTGTTTTTTCAGTCTGGTTTTGCTTATTTTTATTTCTCTAATTAACAACGCTTAGGGCGTTAATTAATATTAGTATTTTTATTCACATTTTTGGAAGAAACTTTTAAAGTTGTAAAAGAATTACAATTACAGTAGTATGCGATTCGTGTTTGATTATTATAACCCACGATTTGGCGTTTCCCTCATTTGACTAACGATAAGTTAAAAACTGATTTAGAAACTAAAAAACGGAATTACCACAGTTTTTTTCGTCAAATTTTACATTAAAATCATGTATCACACAACTATCTTCCAAGGAAAGAAATGAAATCATTTCATTTGGAGAACAAATATTTCAAACTCACCAAAAAGTGGTTCTTTATGGCTGTGAATAACTGCATATATTTCTCATGAGACTTGTATATTTTAATTAGAGATTAAACAGTTTCCAGACTTTTCAAACACCCCCTTATAAGTGTCTGTGTGCATGTGCGTGCGCGAACGCGTGTATGGCGGTCTGGTAGGTGTGTGTCAGAAAGTGTTAGTAGAAACACAATAACTACAAAGTTTAGTCTAATAATGCTTAAACTTGGTATGCCGGATCAGTTTCAGAAATTGTTGGGACACGTACGTTAATTAGGAAAGTCAGAGTATGTCAGACTTAAACTCCAACTTGTTAGAAATATTTAACTGGCAAGTTAAGAAACAACATTTCTATACGTTAATTTATTGTTTTTTTTGGAGTTTTGTTTCACCAATTGGAATTCTATCTTAAATTAAATCTTTTTACTTATATCAACACTGATGTATTGACAAATTATCAAATTGCGTGTATTATATAGCTCACAGTATGATATAGGGTTATGACACAGTATATCCAATAAGGAAAATTCATCAAAAACTACGAGTTGAAAGAAAATATTTTAAAATTGTGTGCCACATATATGAAAGAACAAGTGATAGAAGCTATGTGTGAGATTCTGAGGCGGGCAATATAAAGAGAGAGTATGAAAACTGAGGAGTAATATATGAAAGTAAATGGGGATATTGCAGGAACTTTATTAGACTTTCTTGGCAGTTGCGAAAAAGTAATGAAAATATGAAATTAATTAAAACACTTTTATCACTCAGGTCATTCAGTTTCAAAAAAATGTTTAATTTGAAACGTGATAAATGGTATAATTCAAAGAGAAATAAAAATAATAAATTAATAAAATTTTGAAGTAAAACTGCTCATTTTTATATTCACTTTATCTTTATTTATATAGTTATTCCATTAAAAAAAAAAACTTTATGTTAAATTTTGCTTTGTTTGATTAAGTTTATAAACGAAGTTTATCACTATTAGTTTTTGTCACATGTTCTTCATATATAACGCAAGTAATGTACAAAATTGATGCAGAGAATTAAAATTTGTTTATTACAATTTCCACTTAAAAAATTATAGACCGATTGAAACTTAACTATTAGGAATACAAAAGATTTATATTTTATGTAACTTGTAATGTTTTATAATCCCAGCACTTTCAAATAATTCAAATTTCAATTTCGAATCTTAAATATGGTTCTCGACTCCTTGAACATTTGAGAATACACTACGTCTGTGTTTATACCACTTTGAATAATTGTACTGTTAAGTGTCAGAAGTCATTATGTCACCCTTAAAATGTTTACTTTGCGTTCTTTGTTTTCTTAAAGTAATTTTAACAACTTATGCATTTTATTTCATTGTGATTATAAATCCCGAAAAAGAAATAAAATATTTAAAATCCAAATGGAATGTTCTACAACATTTATTACGCCCTAAATTTTAAAACTACTAAAAAGTATCTTTCAGATTTGTACAAAAATGATCAACGCGACGACCCAGAATTAAACAAAGTTACTTTTCATTTAGTGCATTAAAAAGACGTATTCTTTAAAAAAGAAAGAGTTATTTTAGTATTCAAAAATAAAAAGTGCAATATAAGTTAGTTAACTATAGGAAGTCCTGTGCGAGATTTCTCCCATGAACCGATACTGCGAGTATTTCTTCAAGGTTATATTCGTGGTTATAAGCCCTTACGTTACGTAAGAGTTAATAAGTAGACTTTATGAGCATCCAAACCAAGAAACTAGGTTTGAATAGTTGGAAACAATTGATTATAGTAATGACACCATTCTGTATGACAATATAGATATATTATTGCTCAAAAGTTTTTTTAAATGAAAGGCAAATAAAATGGACATTTTGAGCCGTTTTAGTAACCTTACTGTAAGATAAAAGTTAAATGTACTTTATGAATACAAATATATTGAATCTTATTTAAGAGCGATTTTTTTACGTTAACATTTATTGGAAACTCTTTCTGCATCTACGGTTAACTGACATATCGGGCTCTGTATAATTTGTATATGCTGTTTATGGCTCTTTAATAATGTGTAAATATAATGAAAGGTTTTAAAGTATTAAAGGTAATATTAAACTGATCTTGTCAACGATTTTGATCAACCTTCAATCCGCGAATTTGTCTAAACAAGAAATGAAACATGACAAATGTTCATAACTGGCTTCTTTCTTTTGTCCAGAATTATTAAATGTAAACATTAACTATAATGTACTTAGTCTGTTCGGATTGTTAGAAGAAAGAAATTATCTATCTCATCTGTTTGAGATGTAGGGAATGCTACCTTTAAATAATTGTATGATATAGTATGTAGGTTAGGTAATGTCTAATGGTGTGAATAAATCAGTACAGATATCAAGATGTTATAATTATTGGTATTATTAATGTAGTATATTGTAGATAGCGTTATAATCTACTTGAAATGATATTTCGTAATTAAAACATCATCTTAAGATAATGTTTCCTTTTAAATAATGCATCGTACGTTGATAACTGTTAAAGGTATCTTCAAAACATCTACAGACAGTTTGTTCTAAAAGAAGAAACTTTGTCATAAGAAGCAAAAATTCATTATTATTTTTATTTTTACAAATTTGTGTAATTGTGTATCGCTTTCTCTCTACCAAACTTTGTACAACCTCTATTGTACAACTTAAATATTAAACCGGTACAATGCAGTCAAATACTGTATTATGTACATTACAGTAACAGTACCATTAGTTAATGTGTCGGAGTGTAACAAGTGTCGTTGTGTATTGGAATGGGCCGATAGTAATTGCATTTGCGACTTATCACTGCTCGTATCGGGCCCGCGGCCGACTTATCTCCGACTCCGGGAAAGCCACAATAGTCCGGATTTATGAGAGTCTACTGTACATGTAACTCTGTGCAATAAGTTCTTTAACAATATTAACAAACTCTTACAATCAAAGTCTTGTTGAAAATTATTATAATTGTATTAAAATATGTTTTTGTGAAATATGTTGTAGAAAGATATTTGTACATATATTTTTGACACATTGAATGTATACTATTAAAAACTATTTGGACATCCATAACCTAAAATACTTTTCTACTTTAATAGGACTTAAATTCAGTTCTATATTTGGTGAAGGAAGATGAATTTCTAATAGATTTTTATTAAATAATAGACCGGTTATATCGGGAGAAGATTGACGAAAGATGTCACGAATCTTTTACTCCACCTCAACTTGTAATCATCCAATGATGTGAAGCTACGATCCTTTTCGTATTCGTTATTTTTATTTGCTTATAGTAATGACATTTGTCTTATTTTTATCAGAATTACTAAATGAGATATAGACTTAAGTAATAAAAGAAATAATTCGGATTTAGAGTGTAAATACATAGTCAAGCTATTTAATAATATCGACTATTTAAAATCAACTTCACTAAAATAACTTCCTATCTGAATATCCTGACAACTGATTTTAGGCGACAAGTACAGGATGAGGGAGTGAAGTATCCCTACTTTCCAATTGGTGTAGTGAATGGAGGGGAAGTGTTCGAGGGACATGTTCGTAGGCTTTATGCCGCTGAAGCCTTGGGAGGTTTCGTTAGTGTAGCCATTAGTTGTAGACATGGTTACGACTTACTGACAGGCAGAAGGACTGATATTTTAAAGATCCTTGGTTTTACGTAGGGATCCTAATTAAAATTACTTAGCTTTACACGATATGATAAAATACCATTAATGCATTATTTAAGTACTCTATCTCTCTCTAGTTTACACTCACACTGGCATGTTTTTTTCTATGGTACAGTAGAGTAAAACTATTTTTTGGGAATTATCAATTTATCAAATACGTTGACATGTACTCCAGCAGGAATAATACATCTACCAAATGGAAGAACTATACATTTAGCTGTCATAATACCAATAGATCTATCAAAACTTTCATATATCAGACATGACGTGTGGATAAACTCTAAGGAGATATTCAGTCTCAAAGTACCATAAATATATCAATGTGTTGTTTTAGCGGAATACCTGTCAAAACACCTAAATGTAAAATATGGTATGAGTTAAGTTTTATAAATTGTACGTTACATGTGTATTATATGTCATAACTGCCACGATATGTAGATGATACATATATCAACTGTTACATTGCATTACAGTAACAGTAAATTTGGCAATATTAATACGCCTCTCTACGTATGTACGCAGTAACCAATTAAACTAACCCAATCTAATCTAACCATCGTATGTAGGAGATACTTCAATTGATGTAGATAAATATGCATACTTTAAATTGATAAATGGTACATCTGTTACTCTAACAGTCAAGAAATATATCATTAAAATAAAATAACCAATAATTGTTATATAAATACTGCCAAAAATAAAATAATATTAGATGAATATTTAACAGTGATAAACATAAAAATATGTTTAATAATACAATAAAAAGGTTTTATTACATTATTTTGTATTCTGAGATGTTGGGAAATATTTATTCAGTACATACCTAATTTATAATAGTTTGTGTTAATAATCAAAACATAACTACAGTACATACTTTTAAATAACATTTTGTACTAAGAAAACATTTCTTGTCAATTCCACTATTAAAAAAAAAATTGTAATTTTAAGTTATTATGTCCTATTTTTTTACATTTGTACCAATATATAAATGCATCTTGTAACACTAATGACATACCAGAGTATTGTATTGCGGCTGCATTACAAATGAATACTACTGCCTTACAGTACTGTACCTGAATTGCATCATCGCCGTATGTTCTTTGTTACAACCCCACAAAAAAAGAACTTTACTAAAACAGTGTTAAAACTGTACAGCAAACCTTTTGAATGTGTTATGTTTGGTTTTAAAATTCAAAATAACTGAAGAAGTAGTTCCTTAAACCGTAGACTTCGCTAACTGAAAGTTTTGTATATTAAATAAATCGACTTCTCAATAAAATGTGGCTACTGTGAAGCGTGGGTTGTGTCATACAACAATAATAATAGAAAACACCACTCACAAAGTTTTCTGCCTTATGGATGGACTTGACATTGCTTTGAGAGTGTTCTTTACAGTTCATTGGTATTAGATAGATAGTAAATATTATGTTGTACTAATCGATACCTTAACTGAAATTCAAAACTGTACCTCAACCACTAATATGCCTCGGTGGCTTGTGGGAATGACATTGGAAGTGTAAACGATGTGACTACTGTTTACATTCAATCTAATTTACACTATTATATATTAAAATGTTTTGAAAGTTTTATGTAGTTATATATCAAATATGTGAACAATGATTTATTGGATGTATTTGTAACACAATTTATTGAAAATATCGAAACTTTTTTTTGGTGAAGGTAAAATGTCTTGTGGAAAAAATACAACAAAACAACTGTTGAAATTTTATTTTTTATAACTGATTATTATGCTTCGTTCAAACCGGTGTAATTTATTTTATGGCCCCCTTTCTATCCCAGTTTGAATATCTGTATCATGCTTTGAAACAAAGCAATTATTTTTTTTGAGTATTGTAAAAACATTTTGGCGACTTAAAATAGACTGACGTATTTTAAAACGGTTTTAATTTTAATACATTTTCTTATGAAGATTAACAACTGGAAGGGGTAATTAAACATAAATCAAAATATACAGTTCTTAAATAAGAGGAACAAATTATAATTAGATCTTTAAGATATAGTTTTTTTATTGTTTACAATTGATAAAGCCTTCTGTCATATATTGTTTTGAGAAGAATATAATTTATTCATTTACGTCCATACTTAGACTACAATTTTAGTACACTTTACCTGCATACTAAATAGCAAACCTTTAAGTATTAGATGTTTTTAGATAGACTGATATATTTACGAAATTTAGGATTCCTAGGCTATAGACTCGGGAAAACATAACGGGAACTAATTTGTTATCCAAATCAATTCCTGTTTTCAAAACCTGAAAGTTACCAGGAATAAAAGAAATGGTTGAACCCTTCAACTCCGTTATATCAATATTTGTTCGATTTTCTTCAGTATTTTACTTAAGAAAAGATTCGTGTTAGTGCACTGAAGTGGTAATCAAAACAAAACCTACGAGAAGAAAAATTTTATAATTTAATTTAATCTTAGAATGTAAACTGTTTTTGCTTCAGATTAAATTAATTTCAACTTTAACGTGAGCATTTGAATAACGTTAAGTCATGTCAGACTACATATATGACTGTCAGCTTAAGTAATCTAATGAAATACTTTGCTCTTGGTTTCAATTGCGATTTGATTTTATTCATATAGACAACTCACGTTCAGTTTTAGGAATAATCGGACAAGTTTGTTAGCCATAAAAATCTGTTACTAAATTTAAATAAATCCTATCTTCTAGTACCAAAAAGTTGGCCCCTCAATAATAACTTTTCATCATTTGTCATTATTAGTAATTACATTGGTTTAGTTTAAAATTTGTTTAAACGATAAAAATTAAGTCAGTTATTAGTAAAATAACAGTATCAAAACAAACCTTAAAAACGCGTCCTCATGGAATATTGTATTTGTAAAAATCTAGATTTTAATGATGGCAGTGTAAGTTAATTTCATTTTTAGTCAATTTTTCATGAACAATAATATTCTTTTATTTGCTATTTTTCATACGGGTTTAGATCAATAATCTACACATTCAACTAACATTTGAACTAAATTGTAAGAGCAGATTAAAAAAGAAATACGTACCTGTATTTAAGACAACCCCATGCCTTATGTTTTTGTTATTTTTTTTAGACATTATAACCATTAGGCTTTGTTTGGGTCCTTAAACAGTACTTGTGAGGAAAATGTAATTCTAATCATCATTAAAGAAGTTTTTTTTTTTTTTTTTTTTTCAAATAACTGTTATATCCTAATATTTAGTTATGGAAAAAAAACTTGAGATACGATCAAAATATGCTTACTTACCAAATTTAGTCAAAGATGTCAAAATTTGTACAAACAGCAGACCGACTCAAGGATGCTCAAAACGGAATTATCTACAATCAAATTCATAATCGATCATTTGACCCATCACATACATTTCTCTATAATACCAATCCGGGAGAAGTTAAATTTTTGAAAAACCAACTGTAATAATTCCAATAGATGGAGTTTTGGTAAGTTTGACCCAAATTTAGCAAGATCTTTACTGTATAAAAAAAAAGATTGAACATTAAAAATCTCAAGTATCATACTACTTTTGTTGTACATGGTCATTCCAGACCAAATAGTTGTGACACATTTGGAGTTGTATACGGAAATGTTGTAAGCCGAAAATTTATTTTATTAACTACTACAACGAAAAAACTAAAGTTATTTTCTTTGAGTCAGACTGTACGTTTCCCCTAGTTTCTTTAATAATCGCACAAGTCTCAAACCCTGGATTTTTTTTATCCAGGATTCGTTCCCGAGAGATAGAGAACGAATTAATCAACCCACTGGAAGTTTTGGCTTCTTTTGTATCTGGCCTGGATTGATTAACCCCTTCAACAGTTTAAGTTTCCCTAAACCGTTGGTACACCCCTATTTATTCAATTACTTCCAGTACTAAATTTACTTTACTATTCTCAGGGAAAGCACGACTTTAATTTTACTTTACTAATCCCCAAGGAGTGTGTTCTGAAGAATACCTCTGTCACACAATATATTTTATCTCGATTCCCTTTATTTTTTTAATCTAATACAAGTGGTGTGGATTATCTAAATTAAACAACACATAATTGTTAATATTAACAAGAATGAAAGAGTTTATTCAATCCGCTTTTAATTAAATCAAAATTAAACTTTTCAAATATTTAAAACAATTATACTATCAATCAAACAAATTTTATAATTCTTTATCAAATAATATTACATTAAAAAAGAAAACATTTTACATTACACTTTAATATTTTATAAATTACTTTAACTAGGTTGCAGATTGGCAGTTTACACTTCAGGAAAGTTATATTTCAATAATTAATTTTTAGCACTTCCTCTATTCAATTCCTGAACGCTAATTACCCAGTTTGACAATTTAATTAGTCGTTCAGGTCTAATTTATTTAATTTACTATTATTTTACAAAAACGAATGTCCACAATTAAATTTATCAAATTACAAGGTATTATTAAACATCTTAAATCTATATCCCAGGAAAATCAGTTGAATTTACTTTAATTTCGGCCAATTTTGCCTTTCAAACAAAAAGGGATACCTTGACTGATGATTGATGATCCTGATTCCTGGATAGGGAAGATGTTGTTGTCCTGGTGACCGCTGGTTGTAGAAATGATTTACAGATCCATGAATTTATTGCAAATTTCTGACCACGTGTTGATCTGGCTAACACTGGATGTAGTTTTTACTTATTTTATAACTTTTTGAAAATTTATGCACCATAACTTTGGGCATAGTAACGCTTTAAACGGTTTTAATTAATTTTGAAGAACAGCGCGAGCTCGGGCATAGCCCCCGTGTAGTATTTCAAACTTGACTTTTTAGAAGAGATCGACTCAGTCGCCGGCAGCTATATTTATAGCCAAAAAATACGATATTCTCGTACCAATTTATTTCCCTCACAGGGATAATGTGATATTTCCTTTTTTCACCTTTTCCATGAAGTTCTTTGGTAAATTTCATCTTCTATTATTATATTTATTTATTTGTGGTTGGTTTACTATGGCCCGAGTCTTTAAATTCCTTTATTTTAATTAATTTCTATTAATTATTCTTTTCTATCTAGTAGTAGACTGGTTGGTAACACTAACTCCGCCCCTACCGACTTCACGAAGTCATGACGTTTCAGCTTCTACATCTTCCAACTTGTAACTAGACATTTGGCTATTGTTTTTCCTATTTTTTAATTTATTGGGTTAACTTATGACTTTTTCGTGTTTTGAACACCAGCATCTTGTAGATCTAGGTCTGAACTTTCGCGAGAAGTTCGCGTGGTGATTATCGGCCCGTAATTCGTTACGTAATGTTTTGTGTGATTTACGATTTTGAATTTTCACACATTTCACTTCACAGTTCTGAAACTTAACTATTTTGTTCTTCTTATGTAACAACTCTCACAGCCGTGGCGCCGATCTTCTGCTCCTCCTAGATCCTGAGTTTTTGACACCTGTATTTACACCTCTTCATTTGGGGAGGGGGGGGGTTAATATGTTATTATTGAAGTGTGGAGTCAATATGGATAATTGAAAATCATTGGCAGAAAAATAAAATATTTATAATTTTAAAACAACAGAACTAATGGTATGCAGTTTATTTCTATTTACCACAAGGGGTTAATTTTTAGTATTCCTACAATGATTTATATAAACGTTATTTACATATTTATTATTCTACGTATGGTCCTATGTATTTATGGTGCATTAAAACTTGTATATAGCTGCACGTAATAACATGAACTGATGCAATAAACGATGTTAAATACACATAGACACTTCCTTTATACTACACAATATCCACCTTCTCTGTTGCCCTTGAGACGTAATTTAGCCGGCTCGTGTACAACAACCGTTACTTGTTGATTCCGTTTTATATTGAAACATCCTCAATATCAAATTCAAAGCATTAATTAATCAAATGTGCATACAACACACCGACGTTGGAATTTCACAAATTTTATAAATAATTTAATTTTGTAGTTTGGGTCGTGTGGTTTTGTAAAATTGTATACTTAAAACTTATGAATTTATTAAGTTTTTTAAAATAAAAAACTTACATTTCTCTTAAGGTTTTAAGTGGTATCACACATATTTTATAGACCAACATTACAATTAACACTTTAGTGTAAATTATAAATTATTACTAAAGTTCCATTAACATATGTAAGGAAACTATTTTACTGTTAATCATTGAAATTGTAAATAGACAAAAAACTAAATTTATAATTTGTTAAACAATTAGGAGCTGCCTAGTTTGTGATCTTGTATGACTTTATGAGTGACCGAGGGGAGGGAGTACTTCGGGTAGTAGTGTTTCGTAAAAATAATCAGTTGAGCTGTTCATTAATGTGAATAAGACTAAAGAACTATAATAAAACACCCCCCCCACATACACACACACACTAACACACACATGCATTTATTTAATTGTTGACTCTGTAAAAATCAATTTTTTGGGGCAACAAAAGCATGGGTTATAGATGAACAATTTTAGTAGGTTATATTAAATTAAATATATTTTAGGCATGTAAACATATTATGCTTTGCTTTTTCAGTACAAAATACTTTCGCTTTGACGCAGACTTTTGTTTAGTTAGTTTGTTTTACTATTTTGCTATTTACATTTCTAATTCAAATTAAGCTTAACAAAATTCGAAATAACTAAAGTCAAGAAGTGTTTAACGAACTTGAAGAGACAAACGGTAAAAGTGGATTCATCATTTGCTTAAATTAAGACTTCAAAGTGAAATAATTATGTTAATAACAGTCTAAGCTTAACAAGCTCTGCTTCAAGACGTCTTAATGAAGTATTTCAAGGAACGCTAGATATATTTTTCTTTTTATTTACAATCATGAATATTATTTCTTACTTTCTTTAAATTAATTGTTGAGAAAATATGATGTTGATAATATCTTGAACACATTCTTTTGGAACACTTTAACACTCAAAAAGTTTACTTTTTACAAATTACTTTTCAGTAAAATATTTATATATATTGTAAGCTATTGGTAATATCATTAAGCTTAGAGAGATCAATAAAGTATAACAACACCTCCAAGACAGTCATTCCCCTAAATCGAAGGCTTAATATATCAAGAAATTGGTCTCCTGATATTGTACATTGTAAATGCAAAATAAATCTATAAATACTAGCTTAAAATCAGCAATACTGCTGGAATAAAATCCATAATTCTTCAAAACTCCACAAGTCATGTAACCATTTAGGAACATAACAAAGAATTTTTAATATCTAAAACTACGAAAGGAAATGAGTAATTCGATTAGAGATAGGGAACCAATTCATTCAAACCAAGATAACTAAATTAAAAAAATAATAAAATCATAAAATATAGTGTAAACTCAATTAATATGAAAGGATCATACAATTATAAATTTATTAAATTAGTAGGATTTCCAAATTAAAATATTGTCTCACAAAAATAATCTTATATGTTTGTAACAATAGTAATAAAGTAAAAAATATATAAATTATAAACGCGTTTTATAAAGGTTTAGCTTAAAAAGAAATGAAGTGTTATCAAAAGGTGTATATATTATATATAATTATATATATATATATATATATATATATATATATATATATATATAAGTGTAGTACGAGAACAGTTTTTAATAAAAAGTTAAATTGTGTCTTTTTTTAAAGATTTGAAAAAAAAAATAACAGAATGGCATCTTTCCTGTGTTGACTGGTTGCAATTTATAGCCACACAAGAGAGTTAAAACGGTTATTGCTTTTACATAGGTAATCTAAAAGTATACATGCTGAATAAAATATGGAAAAAAATAACCATTCTATAAGGTTAGAAAATAATTTTCTGAATTGAAATTGTGTCTGTATGGTTCCATAACCAGTTATTTCACCCATACATCTGAAGCAAATTGTTATGGTTATCGTTCCTACCTAGAGTTGAAGACGAAGTGCAGAATTATGGTGTTTTTATTGCATTGCCTCAAGTAATATCGTCTAAGTGCTTTCAATCTAAATTTTTATTATAATTCGAGTGATCATGCATTATGACACTTTTATATAAACACTAGAAGTATTACAGTATTTTGTACGATATTTGTATTTTTTAAATAAATATTCTCGTGTCTTCACATTTATTAATAATATCATCATATAATCTGTTTACGTTAGGAAAAAACAAATACACCGGTGGAGACAATGTCGTTTTACCAGCATGCAAGAAATTAAGTTTGTACATGAAAGGGATCTTATATCGACAAGTAAATTACTTGTTCATGAACGTGATGATAGCTATTGATATGAATTTCTAAAATTATTTAAGGCCACTTCATACTGAGTGTCACTTTTAAAAGACTTGAAATCTTTTTTTCTAAAAAACACACCAGATTATGATTTAATGCTAACAATCCTTGGATGCTACTTCAGAAAGACTTTCATTGCTTTGTTTATTAACCTTCCTCAGCTTAAGTATATTTTATGAATTAATTTTTAAAATGTTTACAAAGTTTTGGTAGAATATCATCAATAATGTAAAGCATTAATTGTTATCGTTGGTCAAAGAAATTGTATATCCATTTCAGGATGGCATCACAATTATTTTTTTCCAAAATATATCAAAATTCAAAAATTTAATACTTATTCTCATTTCTCTCTCTCTCTCTCTCTCTCTCTCTCTCTCTCTCTCTCTCTCTCTCTCTCTCTCTCTCTCTCTCTCTCTCTCTCTCTCTCTCTCTCTCTCTCTCTCTCTCTCTCTCTCTCTCTCTCTCTCTCTCTCTCTCTCTCTCTCTCTCTCTCTCTCTCTCTCTCTCTCTCTCTCTCTCTCTCTCTCTCTCTCTCTCTCTCTCTCTCTCTCTCTCTCTCTCTATATATATATATATATATTGCTTTAAGTCTTTGTTTTATACTGTCGTATAATTAAATTAAAATGTCAGATGTGTTCATAAAAATGTATCGAAATTATCTAATCAAATATTTGCATTAAATAAATGTTAATGTCATTTTTTGAAATCATAAATTCCAATAATAGCAAAGTTTGAATTTAAGGGAATTATTGCTTTCAAAAAGCATCAGATTTTAATTTTCTGATAAAGATTTACTGTAGAATATCCGTGTTGATTAAATTTACGTCTTCAATAAATTTATAATAAACCCATTTGTGAGATTGCTCACCTCTTGTGAAAACCTAGACGACTTTAATGATCAAATAAGCTGATAACCAGATATAATAATAATTTCTTTAAAATATAACTTTTGTACGTGTCAGTAAAAAACTCTTTCTATAATATATAAATTGTATTAAAATAATCGTGCTGTCTTCTTGTATTTTGGTAATACGAGTATTTTTCAATTTAATATTTTAATTTTGTATTTCAATTATCGTCGTGCTTGTAACATTTTTGAAGTTTATATTATTATTTTAAATACATGTTTTAAAATTATATATCCTAATTACTCTATCGATTTATTTATATGAACGGACATTTACTAATAACTCACTTGGATTATTTTGCTCCATCATCTATCATAGCCTCCATGCAAGAGAATGTTGTTTGTAGTTTTTGCTATTATTGTTTTCTGCTGATCTGTGTCTTACATCCTTGAACAAGATTAGAGTAATTAATTACGCAGTATTTGATTTTCTAGGGAGTGCTTATATTTTCTCGTTCTTCTTGGTTACATTTTATGAAGGAGGATATTTTTAAGACTCCTCGTTGTCATCTGTGTTAGTGATTGAGTGAAAGATTTACGTATAATCGAATATTATTTTTTGTACTAAATATAAACTTAGCTACGATTAAGACAGTTTAAAATATATTTACTTCGATAAATGTTTTGAGATGAATTACTGTAAACTTCCTTCGAAACATTGTTTTATTAGGTGGCAATTTAGCTTTGCAAGGAACCAAAGTCTTTATTTCGATTAGTTATTATTCTCTGAAATTGTCTTGAATTTATATAAGGAATGGGATTCAAAATCCTTTTGCCCTGGATTGCTCTTTTTATAAACAAGAAAATACAGATAATGATCGTACAGATTAAAATACTTATGTCAGTTAATTGTGGATTTGTAGAGTAATCAAGATATTAGTATTATTACTTTAAGATTTACAAGAAGGTAAAAAATATTTTCGTATTTTAAAATGAAACCATCCCGTACATTCAGCTGTTTAGCATATGCTGTACATACACTCAGCATATTTTTATTGCCTAAATTTTTGTAAATCTGTCAAAAGATAGATGAAGACTAAATTATGTATATAATTACACATAAATTTACTGTAAGGCGACAAACAAATGTCTGTCAATTTTTCTATGAGACTAACTAATTTTATTTTATTTACCTTTAGTTTGTATATATTACATTATAATTTAAACAATTTAAAACGCCAATAAATGATAATTTGATAATCATCTAGAGTTAGAAAGTGTTGTTATTTTAGGTCTAAAATATTTTCGAGGAATTGAACAAATCTGTCAAAATTTTAGTCAAAACAAGTAGGGGTTACCGTTTATAAAATTAATTCTAAAATATCGACGTAACATGTTACAAATATCATATTAAGGTCAAATGATTTTCATAATCGTTTACTATTTAAACTTCTGAAATAAATGAAAGGTACCAAACTGCATACCTTAAATTTAACTTGTAATGTTAGTGGTTTTAGTAATAATTTGGGTAATACTGAAAAATGGTTTAGGTTAGGCTGTCTTTTCATATCACAAATATTTTTAAAAAATTACTACAATTAACGACTCTAAGTTATATGTATGTCAAATTTGAATTTTGTTTATTATTCCCACTTGCTAGTTTCTACTTATTTGTCTTTTTGCATCTCACAAATATTGTTTAGAAATTGTCATAACACATAGTTATTGATTATATCTACAAAAATATACATGTTATTGAACGTCAGGTTACCATTGACGTTGATATTTGTAATTCCGTTTATCTTATGTGCACTAAACTAGCGACCAATTTAAACATCGATGTTGAAAGATGATGTGTGAAGAGATAAAGTTTTGTAGAGAATTAACTTTTGATAACTATGATTTGAAAGTTTATTATGGGGTAATGAAAGAGGGAGAAACAATAACCATAAATGTTGATTCATAAGTAAGTAGAAAAATATGTGATTTTGTTAATTATACTTAAGAATCAATTTGTAAATTCACAATATAGGTATATTCGGTTCGAACATATATTTGCAGTATCTTTGACATCGAATTATAATTTATTGAAAGTTGTGAATGTCAGTAATAAGGGAAACATTTACATTTCTAATAAGTATCTCTAGTTTATATAAACAGAGAATGTTATTAATTTCCTCCCTTTAAGATAAACTGTTTTGGAGTTAAATATTCCCTACATGCTACTTTAAGGGTTGGCAAATGTAATACGTGTAGTTTATTAAAATATTATATAAGTACATATAATTGCAATCCTTTCTCAATTATAATCGCCCTTTACTCCCACTCTCTAGTCTGACATTTTCCATATTGCTATAAGTCTTACTGGCTTTTTCCATGGAAAAGAGCTATGCTTACCAACAGCTCCCAATAAAATAACTTTACATTTTCTGCAACTAAACTCATTATTTTTAGCTTTTCCTGGTATAGAATTCTATTCTAAAACTGAGCGCTTGGTATTTGGGAATATATTTCTCAAACCTTTTCGCTTAGTTTACTTGTTTATCACACTAGAATAAAGCTATCAATAACATTGAGCATCAAAACTTCCTAAGAAATTTTGGGATTTGGCCAAATAATCGGAAAACAAACCAAAACAGTTGATATTATCTCATTTCCTGTCGACGGATGTGCTGCTAATCTGTAACAATTTTAAATTTATCGATATCATAGTCAAACAAGAATAAGAAAGCTACGTTAGGTACCCGAAGTAGTTTGATTAGCTGAATCAATAAATTAATTTTAAGTATGGTGACATAATCTATTATTTTGTACACATTATTAGTTTTCATGTGTTTCAGTAAATATACCCAAGAGATAAAAGTGAAAATATATTTATGTTATTATTTTTTTAAAACATAGTTTTCACAATATTAGTAAAGTAAACCATTTCTAAAAATACGAATTCTACGAGTTTTTTTTTTTTTTTTTAACATGCATTTGTACTTAAATATCATTCTAATATAATTATGCATTATTTATATATTTCAGTGTTTTATAATTAAATTAGATCCTAATGATTGACTTTATTAATTAACAAAACAAATTTTCCTTGCCATACTAACAACCTCTTCCCCAATTACTGAACACTGTGTACAACCAGTAATTGCATCACACTGTGAACTTGAACAAAATGAAGACTATCATATTAAAAATTGCATATAAATGGACAAAATTATTATTACATTTGTAATTATTATTAATTCCATCTAATCGTTTAATCGCGTTTAACAGCAATTTAATAATCCTATTAAATACTTTAAATTATTTACTTAAAATAAATACTGTTATTGAAATAAAGGGATGAACGTATGACAAATTATAGGTAGCAATTAAATGGTTATGTAATGACAAATGTTTATTTGATGCTATAATGTTTACGACAATTAAAACTACATTATTAGAAAGTAGTATCATTGTTGAGTTTCACAACCTAAAACTATAGTGTGTCTTCAATATATTCAACTAACTTTCGTAAAATTATATTCAAGTTGAATACTCAATTTAAATGTGTAAGCCTATCCAAAGGATCTTTGACTCCATTACAATTAAAAATATAATTGCTTAATATTATTTGGAGTTTTACATTTGGGATTTTTACTATTATATCCTATTTAAAAAAAACTAAACGGTGTAAATGTCAATACTTCTGGACTAATTTTACATTTATATAATAAAAATATATCCTACAGGAGAAAACTAATACTATTAATACACTGATATTGAACAATAATGCAATTATCATAGATAATATACGTTGAACATAACTTCACAACCCCAGAACACATAAACCAGTCAAATAATTAAATTACTCTTGTAAATTGAAATACAATAACAGGAGAGAGTTCAAAATGGTCGATGACTAAGTATAATTAACGAACTTACAGTTACAATTAGTTGAAATTTTTAGTGTTCTTTTCAAAAGCCGGACGTTTTATAAAATAAAAACAATATACATTGCAAACTTACCTAACGGTCTATAACGTATTATTCAAAAATTCCGTGGAAACACAAATTGTTGGTGGATTTTTAAATTAGTGAGTTTATTTTGTATTTATTGTTGTATCTTTTTTATATAAATACGTATATTAAATGTTGTTTCCAAACACTTGACAGTATGGTCCTACTGTCTTACGCCTTACCTGTAAACTGAGTTTTAATGTTTGTAAACAATAGTGAACGCATTTTGTAAAATAAATAATAAAAAAATATGTTTAAAAATATCCCATTTCGGTTATAACAATTTATAAATTTTAATTGTGAGTAATTGATAGTCATAAGTGGCTACAAGACAAGTAATCAGAAAAACCCTTTGTAATCACTGAAGTATGTTGTATGTTGTAACCACAACATAGGTTTTGTAATAAATGTTCTAAAATTAAAACTAAATGAGATGAAGTAAGGCGGCGTAATAATTTTAATTAAAGATTAGTATTGTACGCACTTAACCTCGTTGACGATGAATTTAACCCTCTATTACATGCACATAGATGACAATAAATACGTAGTTGAAAATAATAATTACATAAGTTTCAGTAATCATCTAACATTTTGAATAATGACAGAAAAGTAGAATTATAAATATCTATGGTAAAAGCTATATTTTAATTATGAATATCTTTAATTACGAATACCCAAGGTAACAGAAACAAAATAACCCTTTTTTATGAATGTCATGGTAATAGAGTTAATATTTAGTGTTATTCGATTTTCAATATAATTTTTGTCAATTTAAAATGATTTGAACCGGTTTTTAAATACTCTTTAATATGTTGAAATATTTCATTATCTTTCTGATTTCACCAAAATTTATCAAAATATCCTGAGAAAAATTGAAACTAAAATGTTCAGCTTCTAAGTTCATTTTCTCATCTTGCTTATAGGGTTTAATATGGTTAAGGGTAAAGTTTCTGCAATGTTTTGTACAGTTTGTATTAATTTGCAGGTCATAAATATAATTTCATTGTATTTAGATATTGTGGTGTGAGTGAATATATAATATATAAATATATTAACATATTATATATATATAATATATATATAATATTATATATATATTCACTCATTATATATGCTTTAAAGTTTAATATTTTGTCTCATATATTTTGGGTTCACAAGTTACATAAAATAGGATGTAAATAGACTTTATTTGCACTGTTCAAAAGCCAGAAGTGGGAATTTATCATAAATTGCTACATAAAGAATACCCTATAAAAAATAAAATGTATTTACAACATTTAGTTTTAACGTACGTAACCCCCCCCCTCTTTTCGATGAACTTTTTATCACATAGTTTCACCTCTATTGAACCTTGGAATATAAATATTGTTCATATAAAGCATTTATAGTTGTGCCTAACTTTATTATTGTTTTTCAATTAAGCATGTGGAACACATCCAAATAAAATAATAAATATACTTCTGAATAACACGTCAAAACTGAAATGATCATTCTCCCTGTATAATAAATAAGACATCAACAAGTGCTCGAGTCTGTTAAAAAGCATGTGGTATTAATAAACTACTGTTTAACAACACTTATTTACTTGGGGAGAGAATAGTTAACATGTTTAACTTTATATACATATATATTCTAAAAACTGTAATAAACGTCACTTTTAATTTTTGGAGAAAACACAAAGATATTGTTTGTGGTTTTTGTATTATCCATATGTCAAATCAATGGAGAGATAAGGAAGGAAATATAGAACATATCGTTGTGTGCATCCTGCGTACGACAGCCTTCTTAAGACTAGTCTCTATTCATCCGTCTTTTAAGATCGTATTTACTTTACAAACTCACTTTAAAGGTAAAATACTTTAAAGAGGAAATGCGATTAACAAAAACAAATATTATAATCAATAAGGGATATCTCAGTTTCCCTCCTCAATATTCAAAAATAACTTACAAATTCCGAGGTTATGAACCTATATTTTATTTTCAAACAAATTTATTTATGTAGAAATTTCATTAGTGGTTTAATTCTATATAAATATTTTCAAATATAGATTTATCAAAATAGAATCAATTTTGTTTGGATTATTAAGCCAATTTATTTTCAATTTTTAACATTATTGATACCTGATGTAATTTACAACATGACTTGTTCTCAATGTATGTCAAATGTTCCAATAAATTGTTCACCAATATTTTTTGAAATGCTTGGAAAACGTTTGTTATCCTGAAAAATAACAAAAGAGAATTTTTTTAAACTTTTAATTTATAAGATTTTGCAATTATTTACCTTTTATTTATTTATTAACCTTTTTTTCAGATTTATGTACTTAGACGACACTTCTATCTGTTACTTAGGCAATTGTTATACAATTCGAGAGAATCAGTGTGCAGTGCCAGAAAGAACATGTTTAATCCAAAATATAAAACATCAGATTGTTTTTTTCCGTACTAGTGATATGTTGTCTATCACTGTATTATTTCATTACAGAAATATTGTTATTTACGAGCATGTTTTTGTTTACTATTACATCAAGTCCGGAATTAGTTTAAATGTATAAAAATGTTTTAGTAGCGAGCGAGAATGTTTTTCTTTAAAAAATAACATTGCATTGTACGTTAAATATTGGCTTAGCATATTCTTGTGCTTTGTCTTAAAGCCGTCACTAGTTCTTATTTTTCACTATTATAAAATACAGTGCAGTTTATTACAAATAATGTTCCACAAAAACTGCAAATGACATTTCAATGCAATTTAAAAATTTAATTCCATTAATTAAATATTGATTTGTTCTTATATTTAATGGAAAATTGGATAAATAAATGGAATATCATAGGATTGTAAAACAATAAATATAGTTTATATCAGACTGAATGTACATTGGAAACTCATTTTCAAAATAGTGGAAATTGGGAATATTACTGAGCATTTGATTAAATGGTAGTTGATGTGGTGAGGACAGGTTTTTTTATTACTTAACGAAATTCCGACCTCAATTATAAATCCCCTTTGAAGTCAATATTATAAATTTAATAAAAATTTGCCAATAAATAACAATGTTCTATTATCTACAAAGATTGTATATCATTGTAAACTCATTATAAACTCAATGTAAACATTGAAACTCTTAATGTTTAACATTTTTTTAACGCTTTAAAGGCCTTGTAAGCTTTTACACTTCTCATTTATGACAATTATTTAAACAGTTCTAATCTATGCCCAAACTACTAAAGATCATTTGTATTCCTTACCTGATTATATTAGTCAATATATTGTTTTTGTACTGTAATGTTTTCATTGAATCTTGTTACGAGACAATTTTAAAACATTTAAAGAAGGAAAATTAGAGGAAAATATCGTTTGAAAATAAGCAGTCAGACATGTAAGTAAAATAACATTCGTAAAATTTTACATTTCGGTGATTTTTTATTATATTTATTTATTTTATTTCACTGCATTGCACCTGATTGGATAATATTGAGACTGTTGCAGGTATGCAGCTTCACCTCAAATAACACATAATATTACATGACTATTAATAAAAGAGTCACGATAGATCATATCAGTCCATTAATAGTTTCTACAATTTTTTTGTTTGTTCAAGAAATAAATATTAAATATCTTTGAAAATTCACATACATACAGATGGGAACATTGTATTAACACACGTAACAATACCAAACAAAAGCAATAACATAATAGTAACAAATATATACATGATTGATAATATCTCATATTTTACATATGAAATACATTACACACTTAAAAGATTCCTTGTAAGAAATCATTTGTGTTATAAATATGTTTTCCCCAGCAACAGTTGCTACAGTTTTTTTGAATAGTGATATTTCTAGTATCTTACTTGTAGAATTTAACTGATTGTAAAATTTGATGCCTTTCCAGCAGGGTAACTTAAAGTTCAGTTTAATATATATATTACTATAAATCTCAGGCTGTTTCGATTTTAAAAATACCATTATCAGATTTTGAATGGAGCACGTTCTCAATCACAACACAAATAAGCATACTTGATGTGCTCTTACGAACGTTCAATATTATACGCTTGGCAATAATTTTATTATAAATAGGTGTCATAACAGTTTGGTTCTTGTGTTATATATACATATATATTAAATTTTTAAATGATGTTAAAGTGTGACGTTGAATCTACTAAGAAAATATGGTCTTGTGCATCCTCTAGGTGAATGCAGTTATAAAAGATAAAAATTGTTTGTCGGCAAAAAAAAAGATTTTTAAATTAATAAAACTATCGTATAATCATGTCTAAAAACATAAATTATACATGTATTTCAGACAAATTTGAAATGAATATATATTTTTTTAATTTGTGCAATTGGTTTAATAATAAAATATAAATAATTCATGCAACCAACCGTCTGAAAACGGCGGTGGTTTGAAACACCTTTTCTGAAGGTTCTTTTGACATGAGGGTTTTATAACAGTCTATAACATATAACTATGTGATGCTTAGTTGGTGGAATATGTTGATATAAAGAGAGAGGTCGGCGAACGATTAGATAGACATTTTCGAAAATTGCCAAGAGCTCTCCTCCACTACCAGCTTCTTCAACTTGTACTTTTTTATACAAGTGAAAAACAACACTTGCAACTAACTCAAGTAGGATTGGTTACGTATTGCAGTAAGTACGGATGTGTGATTTAAAATTACAAAAGATAACAAACAATTATTAGCAAAGGTGAGGTTGTTTCAAAAAACCTTTATCAGTTGTTGATCTACTCGATAATTGGCACTAATAAATACCACGAAATTTTCGTTCAGGTATAAACTGTGGACGATAACTACTAAATCATTGTAACATTGATTTGTTGGTAGTAATGTGTTTGTTGTGGTAAGTTTTGCGTTTTATTTTATTTAGTGATAAAGATTTCACAAGTGTAGCTCAATTTACGTGAATAAGAAACGTGTTTTTTTTCTCATTTTTACATAAAATATTACTTCCACAAAGTTAAAACTTAATTAAAAAAGGTTGCAAGTTTTTAATTTTCCATTAAAACTATTGATTATTTATCCCAAAATTGCTTACAGGAATGACATTTTAACACAACAGATTCAATTTTAGATTTTGTTTTGAAATAGCGCAACAAGGCGATTTAAAGGGAAAAAAACATATCTAATCACATTATATCGCTTTTAACAACTGAAAAATTTAAGGGAATAGCTTCTCCTCAAAACATTTTGAAAGCCTAAATGCAAAATCCGATAACGTGGTTGGACATTTTATTCCACCGAAAGAAAAGGTAGGACTCAAATCGATTTATTCTTTTTTCCTGTTGAGGCGAATGTATAATTGCAATACACACTTCAACATTCGCACGATTTGAAAACCATTTCTCTTACAGATATATTTGAAAAAAAAAAGTATAAAAAAGTTTACTTACACTTAATGTTTTAACTTCGTAGCACAAACACCAGGAAATAAGAACATAAAGAAGGTGTGTGTTAGAATTAAAATCTACTAACTTGGACTGAATCTGATGCTTTCTGTTTGTCTCCATCAATACATCGCGAAAAGTTTAACAATTTATCTCTAACTAATAAACTATTATTCCGATCTTTTCTCCAATACAAGTGTTCATATATTTCTATTAAACACTAGATATCCAATAGTTCGAAATGAAAGCATTCATACAAATGCTACCTTCTGTAGAGTAAAATGCTATTGTTTAACTCAAAGCAAAGCAATGGCTGTCAGCAGCAGACTGCAAAGTTTTCTCTACAACAAGTTATTACGACAAATAAATACATTGTCCTTCTTGTGCTTATCAAGATTAATTAACAGACTCAAACTATTTAATTTATAAGTTTCAGAAACATTATTTAAATGTTCACAAGTATCGACCTAATTACATATCGTAGTAAAAAAAGAATATAAATCAATAAAATACATCGATTTCAGGTCATCAAAGTTTTACAACTTTAGAGAGATGTTCAGAAATATCCACATGGTTATGGTATTTGCAAAATTTAAATGTTAAATAGTTAAACCAGGTTGCTATGTAAAATAACAATGATTTTCCAGAAAACTTAAATTTAAAGAAATTTGGGAGAAATATTGTAATCCTGAAATTACCAAATTTTAAATTATTAATGAAATCGCCGAAAATTATATATATATATATATAGTAAAACGATAATTCCATAGGTTATGTATAATATATTGATTTTACAGAGAAGGGTTCAAACTTAATGAAACATTGGTGTACCTCATAAACGTAATTGAAAGAAGGCTTAAATATTGAACATAATAATTAGCTGTTAATATAATAACCACTCTTGTCAGAAAAATAATAAGCCCAGTTTCAATTGAAAAATTAACGGTAACACTTTTCAAATAAAAGTGGGCTTATTATTTTTCTGACAAGAGTGGCTATTATATTAACAGCTAATTATTAAAGGATAAAACGTATTAGCTAATTATTATGTTCATATAGTTTTTAAATTTTATTCTGTTGTAGTAAGTTGTGCATAGGTGTATGTGTTCTACTGAAAGATAAAGGCTATGAAATGTTTTTCACATTTTCGTACACAGCTAGTGTAAAATAATTTAATGGTAATCATAATCTACGCACATGCTAAACTGAGAGTAGTGGGGATTATAGTAACAGTTTATTATATGTTATTATTTAGATCAATAAATATGTTTTGGTTAAATAAACCTTATTTACATGTGTAGTATCTTTCCAAATCCTTGTAGTATCAGTACGAAGCTTTGAAACATTTCATTCTAGATTTGATATTTATCTCTAATATGTACGTCAGAAATTGATTTTCTTTGGCTACCTATTATCCACGAAAGAGAGGAAAGTGGTAGGTCTTCAATATTATATTACCTTATCCCCTTATTTATATTTTAAAATAAATATCCCACCTCAAAATCATTCGAATTTGTTAATTAGGTTTAATTGAAGAGAAGGGGTTACTACCCACAATAACGCCAGACCGTTCAACCACTGCCTTATAAATATTGATTAACCTTCGATATAACTTTCAGATATTTGCTTCTGTGCTTAGTGTTGCCCTAATGGTTACAGTTAGCATCGCTGTTCGATTTTTTATCCTAATTAATTTATAATTTATGGTTATTGCAGGTCAGTATTATTTGTAACTTTATGCTTTTTACACGTTTAGTTTTATTATTTCTTACCGTAAAATTGTTGTGGTTTGTGTAATTTGTCCTGAAATTCAAATAAATATGTTTTTTACATATGAGCATAGCTCTTAAATTAGTTTAGCAAAACAGACCGTATAAAAACTTTCTTACAATTATTAGTCAAATACTAGTAGCCAATGCAAGGACAGTTAATAGATGCTTTTTTACAGTGAAGTATGTTCCATTCATAGCTTCGAGGCCCGACCAGGCGAGCAAACAACTCGATCGAAGCAAATATATATCCAAATGCAATAAGGTTAGATGTTACCAAAACATAATGTCTGCGATTACAATAATTAAACCCATTGTTGTTTGCATGTCGATGTTTGGCAAGTATTATAATGGTGCCCATCAACTCCTGTACTATTTAAAGTTGATTAACGTCGTGATGCATCTACCAGTAAATTTCTTATACCTACTAAATAATTTTACCGTCAAAATTCCCGTGACCGATGTTCTACCTTTCTCCACCAGATTTTTCTACAAGTTTTGCTTTCCAATATTCTACTTTATGCTGCATAAATGATTGAAATCCCACTTTTATTGTCATAAAATCCCCAACACCAAAATTAAAAAAAAAAAATTGTATAAAATTTGTACTTAGTTGGTTAAATTAATAATGATTTTTGATAGTGCAAGTTATTATTCTTGTTAGAACTTGTAAATTATACTCGTAGTATATAATTTACTGTACAATATAAATTAAAGTAATCAATTGACTATTTACAATGATTTTAATTTGAGATAAAGTTTGTTTTACGCTCCAGTAAGCAAGTACACATATTCTGTAGATAAGACACGTATTATTGTTTCTATTGGCAATAACATATATCATATATTGAAACATAAAACATCTTGTCACACAATTAAACGATTCATGTTGTTTTACTTCTTAGAAGTTTTCAATTATTAGTAATGGTTTATTTCATTTCTGGAAATAACAATTTAATGGTGCTCGACGCTTATATTTTACTATTTTTATTCAGTTGGATTATTTTACACAAAACATTTATAATACTCAACAACTTAAACAAAGACAACTATTCTCTTTTTTATCAGCACACTCACATTTGGTGGTATTTTTAAGGCTAAAATAAATAATATCTTTGAATGAGTAACAAACAAAACCAGTTTACCAACTCACAAGTAAAAGAATATTACGAATGATTAGTATCTGGTGAAACATCGGAATATATCCGGACTGTCGTCATTCAAGATAAGAATTCAATTACTTTTTCTAGTATACTAGGTCAAGTTGCTATGGAATAGGGTTGCTTAAGGGAAAAGACTTACTTATTCCAGTGGTTATACCCTAGGATAGGATTAGCTATTGTAAAGGTGGTTGCCCATATCCAAAGTGGTCGTAATTACTTAACCACGTTTGACCAAACACCACTCCTGGGTAACCTGCCCGTAATTGTTTAATTACACAAATTAATTTGGACGACCTAATTCATTTATTAAAAAAGCAACCACTTCCAACAACAAGTATAAAATTATTCGTCGAAATTAGACATTCGGTCTAAGTCGACCTTATAAATGTATAAAACTAACACGGCCCTATATGTTCACTGGTCTTCATGAGTATCTCGAAAACGTCATTTACCCAAAGTTAGCATGACATTTAATTTGGAAAACTTTAATAAAATAAATTAGGACTACTCCATACGAGTCCTATCGAACTGTCGGATACTATGTATTCCCATGATGTGACAGGCTTTCTGTTTACACAGCAGACCATTATATTCTTGATGCCGTGCTGTCGTGAACCAAGTCACATCGGGCGCAACTATGATTGCTCTGGCAACCCAAAACGCAACCATGGCGATTCCAGGTTCCGACCGATTGTTCATAATCGGTTTTAGAACGCGTCACAAATTTATGTCACACCAAAATTGAGTTTATTCTCTATTTATTAATTTATAGTAACTGTAAAGTTATTCACGAAATAAATAAATAGGGACTAAAATTAATTTGTGTATGACATAAACTTATAATAAGGGAAAGTCGTATTTGATGACGTCAATTAAAATGAATTTTCTGATATAGCTTTTATGATTTCTCTATGTTTAAATTATTAAAATTTATATTTGTATTAAGATATTAATAATCTAGCGATATATTCCGTCCAACTGTGTAACCTCTAGTTGCAGTAAATCTCTACATTAGTACAGTCTTCGTTTTTACTATGGATTTGCTTTTTATTGAGTATGAAACTGAAAATTATCACTTACAATTATTTTAAAGGCGTTTAAAAATTTATCTACAACTTTTAATTAATATACAAGTATATTTTCAAGAATAATTATAATAGTAGTACATCAATAATATTCAAAAATATTCGAAACAATAAAGTTGTACCCTGCGCCACATATCCTGAGACTTATAGTTTAATTCATTACCTTCTTCTTGGAGTGACAACTATAGCAATGACACACACTTACACACTACTAGATTACTAAAAGTAAATAAAGAAATTTTAAAGTTTCAAGTTACATTAGTAGCAAGTCTACTTTTAAAATATTCTAGCTTCAAATAAATTGTTCAGTCAGATAAATGTGTGGGAGTAATTTTAAACAGAGTCTCGTGTTAACTTTTCATTTAAAGATAGACTAGAAGTTGAGAACAAGCAATCATATAATGTCACGAATTTTGCTTTTTGTAACAAATCTCCGATATATTGATTTATTATTATTGTTATATGAAATTTCAAATCATCAAAAATCACGTATAATTCACAATTGTATACAGTATATTTGGGAAAAAAAAACATTGTCGTTAAAATTTCAGTGATTTTGAGATATAACTGGATATAACCAGTATTACTGATTAGAAAAACAGTGTGATTTTTAACTAAATAACTGTTTTTGGATGGATATATATGTCCAAGTTGAGCTATTGAATAGAGTTTTATAAACCCACTTTATGACATTTAACGAAATTCCTCCCATATTTGAAATTAATACATATAAAAATTAATTGTATTTGAAATTAATATGTATTAATTATATGAAATTAATATGTACTTTTTTAAAAATAAATCGATTCGAAATATTCTAATTAAATTATTCCAGTCATCGTCTCTTTGAGAACACTCTGAAAGTTGTAGTCTCTAACGTCTCCAAATTCAGAATCAATATGTTCGGATAAAAAGGGTAAATGGCTTGTGGAAGGCATTTAAAAACTTGCATGTATATTACTAAGTGATGGTGATAATAGTTTTATAATAGTAATATCGAAGAAAATACCAAATCTAATATTTCATAACTAATATTCAAATAACAACCTTAAAAATAAAAACACTTTAAATATTTTAAAGATAATTTTTAGTATGTGTTTACACCTATCAAATTCATTTAGTCAAGGGACACTTCCTTTTTTATAATACATTAATTTTGTATATCAAAACATATTTCATTTCAATAATAATTGTCTGAATTTTGTTGAAAATTTAATAATAATTTGTCTTCCTTGTTCTTAAAAAAGGCAAAAAATCTAATAGCATCAGGGTCGGATGAGAACAAGAATTAGCGAAAAGGGACCTGAGAGGAAAAACTAAATAGAAGGATCTAACGGAAAATGTCGAATTTTAAAACATTTTTTTTTTTACATACATTCACTATACTAAAACACCCAACTGGGGGAGTAATAAAAAGGGACCTTTTTGTAACCCGTTTCAATACTTCTGCGCTTTTGTTCTTTGTGACTTCATTATTTGTGCTGTGTTTCACAAAGCTGTTGCGAAATATACAGTTTAAGGCTAACAAAATGCAATTTGTCAGTGCAGCACTGAGACTAAACTAATATATGGAATAATTTTGTAAATTTATGAAATAATATTAGAAGAAATACAATTATATTGTTGTCTATTATACAATCAATAATATCTTAACTGATTTTTTTTTAGTAGGCTATTAATTTTTAACATTAGAATGTATATTTTACCCATATCTTGAGATTACCCCTTTACATAATTTACTCGGAAGTAGAAATATATATATAACTCAAATTAGGGCAATAACTTAGCTAAAAAACCTCTTCCAATTCACAAAAAAATAGATTAATACTGCTTTGATTAATGTGTTTCGTAATTCAATATTAAACCGGTATTTTAGGGGGAGATGGTTAAGAATACTTTGTTTTTTCTTAAAATTTTATTTATATTATTTTTTCTCTTCTCTGATAAAAAAAACTTAGTCAATGCTGTATTTACCTTACGTTATAAAAGTTAATTAGCAAACTTTTAATTTACGATTCTGTTTAACATTTTTATCGAACAAACAGACAAACGTTTTCATAATATTTTGTATTAAATTACTATTTGTCTCTACTAATGATATCATTTTAGTGAATTTGAATATTTCATTGATTATCCATTTGTGTAGAAATATTCAAAATATTTATTCAGCATTTATTAAATCTGATTCTACAACAATGCAATCTACATAAAATGTTAGAATATATATTATAGTTTAATGTTAAGTACATTAGCATGCATTATAACAGCACATATTATATATTATTACTATAATAAGCAAAACAATGTGGTCAGATTGCAGTTATAAAAATGTCAGCTATATTTAGTAGCTATGAATGATTTATTTTCTCCTAGGCAAACAATCTTATACTTAGTATACTAGTTAGCAGTAAAGTCAGTCTCTTTTGACAAATATCTGTTTAAAACTAATACTGATAAAGATCTTGAATATATATTGCTAACAATGAATGATTGAGTACTTCCACGTACATGACGTCTTAATATGTATATTGTTAGTTGCAACGGCTAAAGTGTCTAACATTTATTTTGCTGTAATTTATAATTATACGACTAAAATTACGTTACGTGTTGATAAGTCTCTGACTTTTTGCGGAATATACAAAATAGTGATGTCACTGGACGCAATATACGCCACGATTTTGACTATCGGAGGTGTGATATCAATAGACTTGCAAAAAAAAAGGATTTACAACAGAATCTCACAGGAGTACTTCTTCTGTATTTCTATAAATATACAAACTTTCACTGACAAAGTTTAAGTAATTTCAGTACAATAAACTTTATTTCATTTTGAAGACAAATCACAATGCAACAATGAGAAATGATTTTTTTATTGGAAATATTTGTGAAAAAGTCTTCTTTTATATTATAAAATATTTTTTAAATATAAAAGAACAAGAAACATTCAAATTTGTATTATAAATATTGAAAAGTTTATTTTCAAATATTCATGAACTGGTAGATTTTAATTTTAGGTTTTATGCTTGCTTTAAAAAAAATTATTTAATCGTATCTTGACCATAATTTTATTATGAATCAACAAATATGGACTCAAAATAAAGGTAATACAATTATCTATATTATTTATTATTTTTATTTTTATACGAAGTATGGTTTCTAATTATTTACCATTACATGTAAAAATCGTGTTAGCGAAATAAAAGTTTCAAAGCCACGTTTAATAGACCATAACTTGGTCAATTTTAATGACATCAATATGAGTAAGAAATAAAGTTGTGAGTAATTATTATATTTTTTTAGATGCGATGACATTATCCGGTAAAATTCATATTTTGTGAGTTAATAATGAAAAGGAAATTGTTTTAATTCTTTCACTCTTTCACGAGAATTTTGGCACTTCAATTTCTCTAAAGGTTGTGATTGCAACTTTTCATAGTATTTTTTGACATTTTTATATTTCTCTTTATAAAGTTATTTTTACTGTATTGTATGATTAGTAAAAACTTCCATAAAACAGGTTGAAGATTGCTGCTGTACAAAAAGGGGGGCTTCTGCAGGTACTTACTCCGATTGTAAGTATGAGTGAATATCGGATTTGGAGTTTCAAATCATGAAACTTATAGAAAGTAATGTATTTGCGATAATTGACCTTTTTCTAAAACCTGTTACAAACGTTGTTGCTAGGCTAGGTTATTAAATGGTATTAATTATACATAAGAACCTGTTGCTGTTGGATCAACACTCCTTGTTCTAAGTGAATTAAAACATTGACTAAAGTTAATTTCAAACAAATAAAATATACATAAAAAGGCCAGGTTTATTACTTTAAACTGGACTGTCAAATATCTTTTTAAATCTATAAGTCCACTTGATTACAATGTCAGTGATATATACATACGTTATATGTATATCAGTTAATTAAAATTTTGGTAAAACAGTTATGCAAAACCTATGAAATAACTTAAATAGGTTGCTCATGATTATTTTTTTCTATTTAAGAAACTTCGTTGGCATTTATTTGGATTTAAAACCTTATGAACTAAGTCATGGTAACGAGTAAGCCTTAATACTACTGATGTGTACGTTATGTTAATATAAGCACAACAATAAACCCACAATTAATGTAGAATCACACAATAAGAACAATTATGAAACTCAAAAGAACTCAGTCAACTCAGTAAGGGGTACAACTTTATTTCGAAGGATATTAGATACTCCTCTCTATAATTCTGTAGAGTCAACAACACGAAAAATGTAATAAAAGTTTTGTTTCAAGAACAAGTGAGTGTGTCAGTAAATGTAGCTGTAGAAAATTATAACAGAAGGCGGATTCATTGCAATGTAAATAAGTTTTTATTAAAAATTAAAACAAGTGTAGAGCATGATTTATAATAAATCAATAATAAATAGAGTTTTTGCAAGTCTAAAATACATTATTGATCACGATTCAATCATCGATTGAGTGCTTGGTTCCTCTAAAACATAAGTAGAGTTTTCATGACTGGACATTAATCAATATTATGGAGTTACTAAAAGTAATAATAACATATCTCCTCAGTTATTTTTTACATTTTAATGTTTAAAATATGTCACAAGTTATTACATTTTATCTCTTCGCTTTCAAGCTATTTATTAGTAAAATTACGAAACTAATAAATGATGCAAAGGGATGAGACAAATAACTGGTTTTGGACAAATCTAAATCTGTATGTGACTTTGATTTCACTCTTATTGGTTGACACTAAAGCGTGAACTTTAGAAACTACTCACCCTAGGAATTAAGATTTTAGTTTTTTTAGCATTTCAACCTCTTTCTCCCTTACTTGATAAGCTTGGATTATTACTAATTATTAAATTAAATACACTTCCGAACAGCTGTAAAATTTAAATGTCAAAGCTTCCTAATGATCAGATAAAGAACTACACATAAGACACAATTGATTTTCTTCGAAAAACGCAGGTTAAAATGTTGCCTAAAATACACTTTGATTTGTAATATTATCCTCGTAAAAACTTGACAAATACTTTGACATTTTTATCAAGGAAAAACTAACGGAATAAATACATGTAACAATGATGTAGTGAATTATTTCGATAAGTATATTTTATTTTTGACTGATGCTCAGAGAGGCTGAGATCACTTTTAAACCATTTTCGAAATGTAAAATTTAAATTTTATTTTTTCATCTAAAAATAGTATTTTTAAATGCGTATAATTATTATCGTACCTCACCACAAGATACTAATAACTCAACGCATTGCTTTGTAGATATACATTTTACAGAATAGCAAAAAGTACGGTTAAATCTAAATGGAAAACGAAAACTGGGTGGTTGAAAATAACGGAAGTTTACGTACTATGCATACGTACATTTATCAGATGACCGGCTTAATATTTTCACGAAATGATTGTTTAGTATTATATAAGGTGAACTCTAAAATAATGGTAAAATTATAAGGGAGAGGTTAAATGTAAAAGTAAAGCAAGTGAACGTAAGGGACACAGAACGGTTTTAGTAATTACCTCATAATAAGGATAACACTTGTTTATTTAGACACAGGAAAGTTTAGGTTTTCGTTACCATGGTTATTATATTAGATAACAAATCAACATAATCTCTTTAACAATAGCATATTACCGTTTATCTGATTTATCTATTCGTGTTGAACAAAATTGTGGCGTAAATCATGCAAAAAAGACATAAAGGGATTACAACTATTATTATTTAAAACAAGGTCCCTCTTCCATAATAATTAGGTTATTTGTTTGTAATTGTATTGAATTGCTTATTTTAACCTTACCATCGTGAATTAGTTCACCACAGTTTTGTGTAACGCGCGAAATGGAACTATGTAAGTACTTAAAAATAAATGAGAAAGGTAAATAACCAAAGAGAGAATAGAGTGTCGTAATAAAGTAAGATAACACTTTGAAAATAGTTGAAAATGAAGTTTCTAAATGAGAGTATGATCACTTGCAAACTGTAAACTAACATTAAAATTGCTGGTGGCAGTAGTTATTAGTTACTATTTCTACTTTTTCTTTGCCCTACTTCGTTAATCTAATCCTTTTATTAAAGCTAAGTAAAAAATTGCTACAACTTGTTTAGAAAATAAAAATGATTCTAAATAGATTCTGTATAAAGCCCAGTTTTGATAAATGTTGATTTTTTTTCTTACTATGAGGCTATATAAATACTTCTTATGGGCGGGGTTACTGTTTAACTATTACCAACCTTAACTACCATTTAAACCATAAAATATATTATGAAACTGACACAATACAGAATCTGCAACTCGTAATATAATAATTAATATGCTTTAGTTTTATTTAAGGTTTTTCATTAGCAATTACATGCAGAAGGTTTTCCAATTCACTCTGTGCCTAGATGTTGGCTACTAAAGATGTGTTTTATTTTTAAATTTATTTACTCAAATCTGGGAAGTATTTTATTGCCTATTTCAAAGGTTGGACCTTGTATTCCACGTGTTTCCTCTATTTTGTACATTTACCGTCGTTGTGTTTTGTTCGTTTGAAAAAAAAAAATTATAAATACAGGTATTTTTTAGCAAATATATTGATTGTTATATATATTTTATGGAGGTTGTGTACATATTTCCTAAAATAAATTAGTTTACCTGTTATTTAAAAATATATAAAAATTTGGAATTTTGACAATGATAGCTACAAAAGAGGCGTTCTTTCACGTCTTAGAGCAACATGGAAGAAGGAAATATTGATCCACCAACCTGATATAGTAGCCTCATAAGTGTCTTATATATAATATAACCTTTTATTTATTTAAATATTTAATTATTAATAATTGTATTAAAATATCTTAATCCCCTTCCACTTTGTTGTGGGTGTTTTATAAAAACGATCATAGTTACTACTGTATTATAAAACATATAATTCGTTTCAAATCGTGCTTATTGTATTTTTACATTTTATCTTAGTGATGTCTTTTCCAATATTGATATAACTTTAATTGTTTTATCTTCTAGTGATGTAGTTTTAACTATTTTATATGTGTATGGATAAATGTAAGTTACTAAAATTTAATAAATAAAATAAATATTAATTGTTATTAATCAAATATATAATCCATTGTAAAACTCTATCAAAGGCAATGGGTATGTCACTAAATTCACCGGTGAGTAAAATAATTAAATTAAATATCAATTAAAAGCGCCTCTAAAATCAATGCAATAACTTAATTACACAATATTTTTTTATGGCGTCTCTAAAATGATCAATGCATTCACAACGGACTAATCGAACGTTTATCAAATTCACCAATGTCGAGAATGATTTGGGTTTTTCATTTAAAATTAATTAGTTAGTTAATGTTTTTTCATAATGAATCAAATCTACCAATTCCACCAACAAGTGTGACTAAGTTAAATATACATTGATTATATTAAAATGTGATTAACATGGAAAGAAAAACATCAACTTTTTAGTAAACAATAAAAATGGTTAAAACATTATGATATTATTATTATTTTTTAAGAACGGTGTTTACATCAAGATTGTGTATTTAATATTTGACAATAAAATAAAATATAGTGATAAATATAAACAATGTAGTTGGAATGGCTTAAGGTTAGAATTTTGTTTGTTGGAGCTCTACATCCCTCCTACTCGTCTTCTCTTAATATTTATTAAAACTGACTTTGAATTAAATTTTTTATTCTCCAAATGGGAAGTATTATTTTATTGGTTAAAGTTGTGTATAAGATCTAACGCCGTTGAAATCGTTTTCACAGGATATTAAATAAAATTGAGAAGTTTATAATGTTTAAAATAATATTTGGTGACTTAATTTGTGATTGTTGATATGGAGATATATTCTAAAATTACTCCGCTTTGTTGAATTTGAGATCTCTTAGTCGTGTAAGACTTTAATAAGAAGTACTTTGGACACAATAACAACAAATCCAAAGCAATGATGTATCCAAAGTATCATAGCCTCAGTGGTTCTCTTTACTATGCACGGGCTTGGCAGTTGGAGGGAACCTAGCTGGATCTACACCTTTTTCTCACCTAGTCTTGGTTTATATAACTATTTTCATCTTTCCTATCAGCTCTCTAAGTAAAGACTAAATCTGGTTCATTTCTGATCCTGACAATATTGTAGTACTCAAGGATTTTTTTTACCCAATTTTCTTCCTTTTTTTGAAAGGTGATCATGACAGTAAGGTTTTCGCCTTTAAACATTAAAGAAAAAAATCCAAAGTCTCGAGAAAGGAGAAATTGATACGCGAGGACAGTGATCATCCCAAACTATGACTTTATATATTCTGTTAGTGTACTTAAAACGTATTTACCTATGAATTTTAAAATGACTAACATTAATAAAGTATAATAAGACACAGTTTATATAAGGCATTATTAAATGTCCATTGGTATAACTAACTGTATTGTATTTGAAAATCAGATAAAGCTTTAGATTATATTTCAATAAAATATATATTGTTTTTGATTTAGATATACAAAAAAACTTTAAAAAGTATCCTCCTTAGTAACATCGTAAAAATAAAGTTAAGAAATAGTATAAGGTTTGAAAATATATCGGTGTTATTTTAGTAAATATTCAGACCACACGAGAATTCCTATTTAAAATTATTTATAACTTTGTATTTACAATAACTATTTTAATATAAATATTGAGTTTTTATGTTTTTTTCTATTAATACACAAATGTTATTATGTTGTCGATTCATAGCAAAATAATTTTTTTAGGTCCAAATATTTGGCTACTGTTTCGTCGAATAAACCGACAAACACTTGTAACATAATTAATTAGTTCAAACTTTACCCCCCCCCCCCCCTCAATTCTTATGTTTCATTTCTCGAGTTCTCGAGGTGTTTGCATACATCTAACTTGTTTGTTTTTACCGAGATTTTCATAAAAAATATATATTTTTTAATTTAAACAAGTTTAAAACGGAAAATACTGATTTTACAACATGAGTTAAGGTTTTTAGTAAATTGTGTTGTATAATCACCATTATCTCATTAATAAATATCGTAAGTATTTTGTATAAAACAGCTTCCAATATGTTTACATATATTATATTACTACACAAATTATTGCAAGGAAACAGGTTTAATGTATATACACAATAATAATACCCTGTATAAAATGGGATGTTTCATATGAACCAAACTTTGTATTTCTATGTTTAAGTAAAAGGGTGAGAACTGATATATTATATTTGTTATTGGTCGTCTTCTTGTTATTTAGCCTCAATAAAGCTATTTCATGGGAGGAAATGTCATTCAGCTCAGTAAATAAAACGTACAATAATAAGATTAAACTGTCTACTTTTCATGAGACCGATCAGAAGGCTAAGTTGACTGATTCCTTTATCCGTAACACCAAGTTGTGTCACATCCTTTTTAAACCTAACATTTCATAACAATTTAGTTACGTTATGAACAATATTTTTTAATTAATTGGCAATGAAAATAAATATATTTTATACAAAAGATCAAACTCAAATATTTAAGATTATGCTAATTAATACGACGTAATTTAGAAGACACATCCATAGAGACAGGTAGAAGAGATGATGTATTTTACTTGCAACAGACCTCAGGTCATTTTAGAAGCTGATATACGTATTGGTTCAGAAAAACCGCAGAACAAAAATTCATTATTACTTTCCTTATAAAACAAACTCTTTGAAATGAATTATATTGTTCACGTGTTTAATTTGTGACTTTCATAAAAACCATTCTCAATTCGAAATGATTAGTGTATCTTGGACTTTGGCATGCAAAGACCAATTCGAAACAAACTGACGTCAGTTTTTTATTAAGATCTCCATAAAATCATAATAATTTAATGTTTCTTCAATTAATTTATATAAGTTACCAAACTATATACGTAATAGTATAATTACGTTAAACGTCAAACACTTAAAAATACGTGATAATAATTCTGAGAAAACCAAACCAACAATTTTATAAATAATGAGAACAAAACGACAACGAGGGTATCATATATAAAACGGTCTGAGTATGAATTTAGTTTCTCAAAACGTTAAGAATGATCAAAAATACGATTTAGAAATGTTTGCTACATCTCATATAATGAAACTACTCCTCAGTAAAACCTCGAAAACTGAAATTGGTCTAAAACGATTGACACAGTTTGAAATCTAGATGTAACGTCTGCGATTATCTACAAATTTACTTTAAATGCGTTTTTTATTGTTCAACAAAACAGAAAGAAACTTTGTCTCAATAACTTTATAAAGTTATATTTGAGAAACATTCTCAAAGTCTTAAAACACAGTTTGAATTCCAAAAAATATAATTTATATATATTTTATACTGTATTTTATTCAATTTAAACTTTTTTATGTTTTATTATTTATTTAATAACAGAAAAAGTGACTTAATACAACATATGGAAAGTGTTTAAAGTGGAACAATATTTAAAATTTTACATATACGATAAAATTCTGTGAGATCATATTTTCTTCAAAGTATTAAAACATTGGATAATTGATACAATCATAAAAGATTTAATTTAAAATTCAGGAAAAAATAAAAAAAATCTTATTTTTAATTAGGTAGTATTGTTTAGTTATTTGATGGTAAATTATAATTTTTCGGGTTTTGAGAATAGGTTACACGAGTTCAACTGATGAAATTAATATACACTAAATACTCCTAGGCCTGTAAGTTTCATTATTAATAATTCTGTTAGTAATTAAATGATTTTTTAATAATTTTTACTATCATAACTGACCAATATTATTGTACGATTTATAATATTTCTTAAGTTTATATAAATCCATAATAGCAACTTTGCCACTTACTTACCGTGTCAGTTTTTGAGTAATAAAGTTCACATTGAAAATTGTTTTAAATTTTGTCATATTTTTATGAAATTTGATATCTCTATTTAAATTCGATTGATATATAGGACCTACAAGTGCCGAAAAGTCTGTTCCCAAGAAAAGAGAAGCGAGTACTATCTATTGTTTTATAATGCACAACAAGCTTTACAAGCTAAGTATCTAACACAAATAGAAGAAGTAATGCACCCACTACATGCAGATCATTTGCACGAGTGTATCTAAATGTGTTACATTTTAAAGTGTAAATAATAACGTTCTACATAGCCCAATCATAATTATGGGCTTTCGATTAAAAGGCGATGTTTTTTTAAAATTCGTGTAACAGATTAAATTATTTATCAACAGAGAAACATTATCCAAATTGTCTAGCTGTAATCCACTTATAGTGGTTTCAACCAAATTTTGAAAATAGAATTTATAATAAATAATATTGATAAAAAAAGTAAACCAACTATGCTAGTCAAACTTCTATTCGCTTTAGAGTTTGAAAGCTTACGGATGACTACAATGGATAATTTTTTATATTACATAAATTTTGTTAACATACATTTATGAAATCGGAATGCATTTGTTTCATCACATAAAACTTAACACGATTTAACGTTGTTACACTTGAAAAAAAATAGTTTTATTTATAATGGAATTAGTTGTATACAGACAGTTTAGTAAAGTTAAATAAATACAATGAATAATTCACATTTCAAAATATTTGTTAAGCCAGCGGACATAACTTTTTTCAGTTATGACATTCTTATAGACAGCTTAAACTTACCAATGAAAGAAGACACAACAGGTACCACCGTTCAGTTACAGATAGTCTGTTAGGAACTCTGTGAAGGATTGAAAGGGATGCTAGTTACTTCAGTGATAACTTAATACCTTTAACACTAATCACTTAATTTGTATAATTTTCAGTTAATTTAACCTCTTATGTTTAGCGTTGATATGAAGAGTCATAAAATCAAGTTTAATATTGAATATATTAAAAGTGATTTACATATATGTCATTGATTTACAATAGGTTTATATATCTATATAACACATTTATTTTTATTTCTATATTGTTATTAGAGGATATTTGAATTTGTATCTTAAATTCGTATTATTGTTTGTGTTTTATATATAAACACTGTTATTATTTTTTTTCTGTACTGTTCTAGACTGTCACATGTAGTAAATAATGGTGTGAAAATTTAGTTTTTTATAAACTAATAACTTATTTATATGGGATATTACCCCTCATTATTTTATTTTAGGCTATTCTACAAAAATTAAGCTCAGTTATTTTAAAAAAAGTGTTGGTTTAATTGAAGTATATTTAAGTGGATTAAGATTGGAGAAAGAAAACTAAGCCTACTTTAAATTATAACCATTAATCAGAAAGGGCCAGCCGCTGTGTACAAGTTTAGAGGCTTGAAGACTAAACCACTTGATCATTCTTATTGTATCTATTTTAATCATTTATATTTTATATTAGTTTAATTTTTTTTGATGAATTTTGTAAAATAACTAGAACGTATGTTCAAATAAGGCATATTTTTTTATTGATTTAATGAATTACTAACGACTAAGCAGAGTAGCCGGTAATCCAATATATAGACACTTTGAGTGCAATACTGATAGAGATTAGGTTTAATAAAATGTTATGTTATGTAGACAATGTGGTCTGGAGTAAACATTTGAAAACCCTTGGGCCTCAGTGAAGTGTACATGCTTGACTCTCTACGGAGTTGCTGATTAGATTGTAGTCTCAAAAGGGTATGTGAAATTAAATTTCAATATCAACAGGTAATTATTTAAATTTTACTGAATTTAAACAGTTTTGGTTTTAAACTAAGAATACATTAGTAATGCTTACTGTAATAAAGGGATGAGAAAAGGAAATATTTTGAATAAAGGTCAACGTTATTTAACAAACCTGAGTAGACTATGGGATACCTAGCACCTGATAGTAACATTATTTACTGATGAAAATGTTTGTGAGAAGGAGAAAAAGATAGAGAGTTTAAACCCCCTTTGTATTATCCTTCATTATACTAAGTAGAGATCCAACTGTATCATAACGATGAGTATATTGAATATTTTATGTTTGTTTGCATTAATTTGCAATATTTTTGAGCCTATACTTATTGCTTTATTTAAATTGTAAAAATGACTATTTAATTTTTAATACTTAATCAATCTTTTACATTACATTAAGATTCAAACAAAACCGTCTAGTTTTAATTCCGTAAATTCGATGTATCTTTAAGTATGTCATATTTTTGTAGAAATAGTATGGTTTATTTTAGTTACTTGTGGTATTGTACATCAGAAACAATTAATCATTCTTATTATTGTTGTTAAAATCATTACAATAATGGGAAAATATTGAACATAACGATATAATAATGTTCTCGAAAAAAAAAAATAGTGAGTAAAATCATTTTTCATAAGATATATTCTTTTGTTAATTGCATTCCTTTTATTCATTATATTCACTAAAAATAATGAGTAAAACTTACGAAAAATATAATAATACATATTTTTTGAGATAAATAAATATCAATAACAAAAAAAAAATACAATAAATATTTATCTATCTTCACAAAAAATACAAAAATAAACGAGGTTTCAGTTTTTAAGTCACTATCTCCATTTGTTACGCGTGACTTCCACATGGAGCCACTCTTTGTTATTTAAGTATAATCAATAATAAAACACTGTAATGTTCACAACGTGTAAATACACAAACGGAAGACATTTCAATAACAAAGAGTGACTTCCACGCGTAACAAATGGAGATGGTGACCTAAAAACTGAAACGTCGTTTATTTTTGTATTTTTTGTGAAGATAGATAAATATTTATTGTTTATTGTATTTTTTTTTGTATAAATTAGATAAAGAGGTAGTGAAATTAAGGCAGAAAGTAGAATTCTAAAATAAGCGGTAAATGAAAAATAAATCTACGTAAGAAATATTTTGAAGGTGGTAATTTATTTCCATATTTCAGATGTATTATTGAGGAAATGGATATATTTTAGTAAAGTAAGAAATAATGTGAAAATTTATGTTTATAATTTTTAAAATAATAATTATGAACTCTACTTAGTTTTTTTATATTAGTTATGGATATTTTATGTAATTATTATCATATTGATTACCCTTAGGCTAAACCTTAATTCGACAAACCTTAAATTTTTAAACATGCATATATCTAAACTAATAATGTTGTAGTACAAAAAAAAAATGATTTGTTAAAAACACTTTTTATTAAAAACTCTTATTATAATAAATTCTTAACTATAGTCATCAAAACTTTCCATTAAATCTGAATAAATATTATTGAAACACTCCAATGTATGTATCTTTTTTTCAGTAATAACTTATTGATACATTCCAAATAATTGTGGTCGTATACGACAGTAAAAAGGAAGTTATTCTAACAAACAGAATTGTAACTTGTAAATTGTAAAATCATTAGAAATATTCAATCTATTAAGTCGTAATTTGTATGTGCTGTTATAAGAATTTGATAAATTTAAAATAGTTAAGATTGCATACAATTAAAAAAAAATACTCTCCATGTCCAATTTAATGAACGATTATATATATATATATATATATATATATATATATATATATATATATAAGCAAGGATAGACATAACGAATGCTCTGAAGGTACATCAAATAAAACTTTGGGCTCTGACAATACTACTCTGAGACAAATTTACCTTGTTTCATCCAGTCAAACATAATTTACTGTTGTGAAAGATGGAGCAGCTGATATGCATGTAAAACGAAGTAAAAGTTAAACAAATCTCAAAAACTACTAGCTTACATGAAATGTTGGTTGATCTTTTAGTTGAGTCGCTGTCTATTCATAAAAAAAGGATAAGAATGTTAACAGTGCTGTAGGATATTCCTTATTGCCACTTGACCTCGTAAAATACAATTTTAATCTTGATATTACTAATTTGCATGTAAGTATAATTGCATGGTATTCGGATACATACAATATTGCTAATTCTAATAACCTCTTACTTATGCCTATTCAATCAAAACTAACTAGAACTACTTTTAGGTGTGTTGTAAACGCAACATTAATTATATTAAAATAATTATTGATAAAAATTGTGATACACTTTGATCGATCTCTGATACAGTATATACATTTTTTCAAGTACATGACGTATTAAAGTAACTATAAAAAGATTAAGAGAGAAAAATTTGAAAGTTATAGATTGTGTGTGTTAACATGTCTTTATTTATTTATTTAAAAAACATGTCTTTAAAAGACTAGTATATTTATATATAGTCACAAACATATATAAATACTGCCCTTGAGCAGATTACTGCAGAACTGCCCTTGAGCAGATTACTGCAGATACTGCCCTCGATTAGATTCACCTGAAAAACCTCTATTTTGAGGATAACAAAAAGCGTTTATTTTGACTTTGAGTAATTTACATGTGTCCATATTTTAAGTTTGGAAAAACGTTCTAAACTTATCCCAAAGAGAATTTCTAATGTATTCTACTTGACCAAAGTTTCAGTCTAATTATACTATTATACGCCTTTAAAAAAACTCATTTTTAACACAAGTCTATTTGTAAAGTCATTGAATTCCTTAACAGAGATTATTGGTATAGTAAAATATATCCTGCTCAACATTCTGCAAAAAATATCATGCTTCTTTTTGGATCGTCCATTCCATTTGTATAAAAAGGGACGTTAAACAACATTCTTTGTGTGCTTGGCATATATGAATATAAAAGTATAACAAAAACATGCTTGTACCTCTTTATCTAAACTAAAACGTTAATGGTTTCCAGTATCCCATATATTGTTAGACAAAAAATACAATAAAAAAGTGTATTTAAAAAGATTAAAGTAGGTTTCATATAATAAATAAAGGGAATATCGTCGCACTTTACGGTTTATTATATAGACTGTTAAAATCAGTACCCAACACATTAAACGTTTACTCAGCTGTTATTTCCTTTCATGGCGATACATAAATAAGTATAAAATGTATAAATTAGGTTAAATGAAATATTAAATTTAAGTTAACATTATTAATGAAATGAAAAAAATCTTCTTTATTCTCAACTATTATAATTAATTACCGAAAGTGAATACTTAGTTCATCGTACTAGTGTCCAGAGTCAGTCGACTCCGATGGGATCTACGTCTCCTTTGCCAATCCCAAAAGACAAAACTCTTTGTAGATTAAATGAAATACTTTTATAAAATAAAAATAATTATGAAACAATATATTACTTATAAGTAAATAGTGAATATTATAAAAGTACATCTGAAAATATTTAGTCAGTATATGATATTCCAATCACTTGCTTAAAAATAATCAATGTTTAAATAAAAATTAAAAATTCTGAAAACAAATAGCTTTAAAGTAGGATAGTGGATATGATGGTTTTGAGATATATTCTGTACATATCTGAATATGTACAAAATGTTGTCACATTTATCTCAACTTATTACAAAATAAGTTATTGGTGAATTTCTTGTAGTTTTCTTTTGTTTTACTGAAGTAGAAGGTGCTAACAAATGTTTGTAAAATTCGAACAGATAGCTCCAAAAATGTATAATTATCCTAAATGTATTTAATTTCATGAAAAATGTATATTAATTTTAATTTGGTGATTTTGAGAAAAAAAAATAAAAATTTGTTCATGGGATATTTAACCCATACTAAACTTAATGTCAAACTATTTGCGTTACCAATTAAAAATACACGTATAATGGATAACAATCACTGTGTTCCTGTGTCATTAAAAATCTCCAATATAAGGCGATTATTTTGAAAATCTAATCATTCAGTCATGAATAAATAATGTTTTTATAATTAAACTCCTTTCTAGAAATACAAGTATGTGCAAAAATTGTTATACCAATTTGGACATATGGAGAGATATGCCTACATGTGAAGTATCATTCTTTACTGTCCCCTGAGACTTATTGGGAAATTATGAAATTATAAAAATACACGCATATTTAAATTCTTGTGTAATTAGAAAATGAAATTATTAAATTATCTCTCAGTGTTCATTTAAAAATATTATCATAGATAAAAATTATCCCTGTATATCCCAGACTAATTACTCTGAAATTACAAAAAATATATCTTTTTCAAGGAAACGTATTTTTTTTTTAAAGTTATCCTAATTTGATTATCTTTCAGATTAGAAAACTAAGATCACGTCTAAAACGTGATAGACTATTGAAATGAAGAAATTATATTTCGTTTCTGAAATTATTTATTGCACTAATTAAATTATAGCAATACTTTCGGAAATGAAGATGTAAAGTAATGCTTTAGAAGTTAATTTGTATAAGCGAAGAGGAAAATCTTTAATTACGACAATAATTTCTTCTTTACATTTTTTTAAACAAGAGTTTAATTAAGCTTTCAAAACATCCTATAACCTAAACTCTATATTAATATCAATATGTTCCATATGAAATAAATTCACCAGAACTGACATTTATACAATAATTTTTAACAATTCCCTGAACAAAATATATAGGATAAATTGACAGAAATTTTTCTGTAGTATGAAAAAAAATACCGTTTTCTCAAAACCATGTACATGCTACAATAAATTTAACTTCACAGAAAACCTCATCAATAAAAACACACTTTCGTTGAAGAAAAATAAAGTGCATAAATGTTTGCACTATTGTAAAAAAAAGTCAAAACATAAACAGACAGGAGGATTATCAGAAGTATAAAAATTAAAAAAAATAATATTAACACCAATAAAAATATCATTTTGGGTGATGTTTGAGTTATTATATATTTTATTATCCTCCCTCGAATTATTAAATAGTTTTCTTGTGTGCTCTTATAAAGTGTATATTTAAACTAATTGTGTCTTAAAATCATATGTATATGATTATAAATTATTTTTGTCAAATTTTGGATGCCCGGAATAGGTGAAACAGCTGTTAAGTGGAATAAACTTCATCAGTAAATATTTTAAGAATAATCGAATAGGCTACTACTAAAGATTTATGTTGATTAGTCTAACGAAATTCACTATTAACATCAAAATTACACCACATTACAATATCAATATAATATCAGAATATTTTTTGTTTTCTACATAAAACAAAATCTAAAAACGTAAATTGTAAATTAAAAGCGGTGGGAATGGGTTGAGATATTCCCATTCCATTAATATTTTACAAAAAATATTGAGATAATTATGTAGTGATATGAAACTTAAGGTTGCTTTGCTTGTACCATTTTCGTTGTTTTACCTTTTTTAATTTTTTAATAACCATGAACTTTAAATTTGTTTATTTAAAATGTGACATTGTGGTTAGAAGTAACTAATCTTCAAGTTTCACCCATATTGACACAGAATTAGTATATCAGATTATGAACATTAAGTCATTTTTAATTAATGGACATTTTTCAATTTAAATGATAAATCACGAATTAAATATTTAGAATGATAGAGATTAATGCTTTTTAATTGGTACTTTGAGAATTAACTTTTTTTCACAAATTTTGATATAAATCCTCAGAACCGGTTTTGAGAATATGAAAACTTAAGGTTTTGGTTGAATGAAAGTTAACTATCAAAACTAAACTCCATGTTATATGACCAAAATAAGGTCATACATAAAATATTATTAAAATCTGTCTATTCGTTATGAGTTACCACTACACAGGTGACAGATGGACATAATCAGACACACCAGGTTTGAAGCTTCGGAGGATTTAAAATATAATATGTTTGTTAATAACTACGAACCGATTTATTAACCCATCACACACCAATAAACATAAACGTGTAAAGCTAAAATCGTTGTTGAATTTAAAAAAATACACTAATTTAATTTAGCCCTATTTGCAAATCTAGTCTACGTCGTTACCTTAACTACCATTTCTCTTTTGTTAGTGACTACAGAGACTAGAACTCATTTAAGTGTTTACTTTTTCAGACTACATTTTTTCCCATTGAGCTTAATTTTTCATTAAATAGCAGCCATCTCCCCTACCCCAAACGAATTTCAGATCACCTCAAATTCTTTCAGTATACTACGTTTGCTATATAAATACTACAATCCTTGCATTACTTTGAGACCACTGCATTTCTTTCACGTGTCTTATTTTACTGTTTTAATCTAAAATACATTTCACGGATGTAAAATCTACGGTTAAAGTGGAATCACAATCTGAAACTTTCCCAATGAAACCAATACTTTATAGTACTTAAACGTTAGCCATCAGTATAAAATATTTTCACTTAAGGTATGAATAGTTTTGAAACACATAAAATATAATGTCATTTTAGTAAAGTGTTGTTACTCGGAATTCTATGTATCACTACTCTTACTTAACGTAAATTCCAAGTCAAAATCTGTAGATCTACTTGACTTCGTATATTGAAAAATATCCCACCCGCTACAGTCGTGTCAGTGTCTCGGCACTAGCAGGCGTCGAAGTTGTACATATATGAAATTTTTTAATTATTTGATTTTTCCGCTTATACGATTTTACTAGCAAATATTGAATTTACAATAATATTTCAAGTGAAAAATATACGACTTAGACTGGGAATCGAACCCAGGACCTTTGGCTTTACGCGCCAATGCTCTACCATTGAGCTATCCTAGTCGCTTCCCAGTACAGGGCGCAGACTTCTCACTTGACTTTAGTTGCTGCAATTTTGAGTTTCCAATTAATTACCTCGCATATGCGACATTGAAATTAATTTTTATATGCGAGGTAATTAATGAAACTCAAAATTGTAGCAACTAAAGTCAAGTGAGAAGTCTGCGCCCTGTACTGGGAAGCGACTAGGATAGCTCAGTTGGTAGAGCATTGGCGCGTAAAGCCAAAGGTCCTGGGTTCGATTCCCAGTCTAGGTCGTATATTTTTCACTTGAAATATTATTGTAAGATATAAAAAGCTACTCTCGTATCTGTGACTTGGCCATGTCAGATCATGTGACCATACGAGAACTACACATTTTCTTGTGCCGTCAGTGTACGAAATGACATTACTGTACATTACCTTAGCTATTTGTAATCGTTGAGATGTGAGGTTGGCATCAATAAATACAAAATCGATATCTGAAAATGTGCTTGTTATATATTATGTTTTAAGTTGATTAACGAATGACATATGAACAAAATTGGTTTAAAATAGCTATCATATTGATATTTTTATTTCGATTTTTTTGAATTTCCATATACATGAGCACACTTATTTCTCCATAACAAATTCCATGTTACTATACTTATTTTCTTACCCTCTATCGAGCTTACGTACAGACGACAACGACAGCGACGTCAAACAGAAGCCATGTTGTGAAATATGTTATCTGTTCCCGAGGCCATAGAATTCGAAGGTCAGTCAGTGTATGATCGATCAAACTTTTGTATGGCTAATGAAAAAAAATTCCCCTACATTTATTTTGAATTCTGTGCAAAAGTATTGAATTCAAATCGACGTCACTCTTACAATACATAACTTTGCATATTTTTATTTAAAAAAAATGAATATATCTAAATGTTTTTACTTAACAATTAGCAAACTGATGATTTCTTTACGATTGTGATTTTATGATCTCCCAAATTTGATATTATATTAATTTAAATTATATAGGAACTAATTTGTTAATAATGAGTACTCCGTTAATTTTTTGTACTTATAATAAATTGTATCTATATTTGTAACAAGAATGAGTATAGAACACTTTACTTTTAATGTTTTTTACTACTTTGCGGACAGCTGCTTTTAAATACAATAATGAATTACAATACAATGAGAGCAGAAAAAAGGGGAATAATATAGTCTAGAGTGCACTTAGTTGTATATAGCCCAAGACAACGCAAAAACACAATGTTGTTGCAGAAAGTGGAGTAAATTTTGTTATTTTAGAATTAACGGTGTTGTTTTATGCTGACACTCATATAATGCTTATTATAGTGAAATAAAAAAACACTTGGCTAATTATTTCATGGTTCTCTTATGATCAAAGAAAAGAACTGATTGTTGTCTGAAAATCTGTCTGCAGATGTGTTGTGGCTATTGTTGTTGTTGTTAGAATGTAAGTATTTTATACACATGTACAAAATCTTTTAATGTTAAAACAAATTTAACAGAAACTTTAAATATTAAGTACATTAGTAATTGTTAGATTTACATTATAGTTGTTATGGTAGATAATTTCTCAAACATATTTATCGAGTAGTTCAAAATATGATAGTTAACTTATATTAAATTAGTTTATATCAAATTTTGATGAAAATGTATGATATATATTGCTATTTCAAATGTATATAAAATAAATCCTAAAAAGTAATATTTAGGTCTAGAATATTTTAAATAATTGGTAGTTACACAGTTTATGCTCTAGTACATAAGACTTCAATAACAGTGTTTAAAATTAGGTTCATTTCACGTTTTTAAAAAATTATTTAGGCTTGCCGAGAGTGTGTCAATGTTTCTAAGGCGTGTTGTCATCTGAACACTTTAGATTTAATAAATCTGTCAAGAGTTGACTATCATGAAAATTTCAGTAAATACCATGGCCATGGTTTCAACCTATTAAATTATTAAATCTTGCTTTCTCAATAAATGTATTGTAATATAAAAATATGTAGGGGAATCAATCATTTTCGTAATAAAGTATGTCTCATACTTCTCTCGCGACATTTTAATAAGTAACCAATTTTTCATGAAGTAAGTGTTATAGAAATTTATTTTCTCGGAAAATTATTTGTAGACGGTTTAAATATATACCAGATAGGTGTTGTTTATTTTTCGATCCATTTTAACATAACTTATAACACGGCTCAGCTTTTTCTTTTTTCGGACGAAGTAAATGTTTAAAATAAAAATAAATAGTATTTAGAGAATAAGCAATACGTAGGTTTTATTGTTTATTCTGATAAAATATTGGAATTGTAATACTTTGTATTATGAACGGTTATTATTTTCTGACAATGTACTGTAAATTATACATTAAACAAATACGTAACTCTAATTTTTATATGTAATTCTTGTTATTTTAATGGTGTATTTATTTATTCACGTGTATGAATACAAATACTTAAACAATATTATGACGCTTCATGGAAACTAATGCTCGTTATATTGGCTTAGTTGCCAATTTACGTAATTTGATTTATGGCTCAACTAGAGTTTAACTCATATTTTGGTTTGGCAAGTTGGTATTATTAGTAATTTTTCCAACAATTCCATTCCCTAAATCCGTATATTTTTGTCTCATTTTACATATATATATATATATATATATATATATATATATATATATATATATATATATTAGTTAAATTGATCAAAACACTTTTCTATAGTAAATATTCTTAACGTAAAAGAAATCCTAATAATCACCCAAAAAAAAAAATTCGCTAGTTGTAAATAAAATGTAAAGTTAATCATAGATAAGGGTTCTAAACAAATTTCTAGCATTACTGAACTTCTTAGATTTCAAATATCCTGAAACAATAAAATGTAATTACAAATATTAAAATAGCAGTTCATATTATTATTATTATTCTACTAAAGAAACTTCAGTCTAGTTCGAGCGATCTATTTGTTTATTTAAATAATAAAATATTGTTAACATAACCACATCATAAAAATAAACTGTTAATGTAATTTCGTGTCACTCGAGAATTTTAACATAATTAAAACTTCTTCTGGGCTTAAAAAGTAAATCACTAAGGAAGAAAATACTAGATAATTCTTTCCTCCATTATCTACAGATAAGGAAATTTTAAAAACTTCAAACATTTCTTTTAGTATTATTCCGAAGGTGTAATTCTTTCAGTCTTCTATGAATGTGGTCCGATATTACAAGAATATCTGGAAGATTTAGCCTTGGAGAATTTATTGTAAAAAAACTGTTATTATTTGTAAAATGAACCAATTTCTTCGAAATACCTTCATGATCCATGAAATATTTTAATTAAAAGTGTTAAATTTATACTCCAACACTTGAACATTTCTTGTTAAAACTTCCTAA